>CM062920.1:150724771-151127271 GCA_031878705.1 Tapirus indicus | reverse complement strand
CACAGAGTGGAGCAGCCGGCGATAGCTCTTGCTTGGATGCTGACAGAAGCCTCTGTGTGATAGTGGCTTGCAAGCACCTGCTTAGGAATATAGTTGCACAGGATGTAGAAGCTTCTCGCTAGAGCTGAGAAGGACTGGGAAGAACTTCCCTTTGAAGAACTAACAGGATGCAGAAACGCACGCAGTTCTAGCTCTTAAGGGTCTTCCTTGCCACACTTACTGGGGTGTGTGCAGAATAGTTCAGTGAAAAGACTGCTCTGACATAACAAGGCAGAATGCATATGAAAACCTGCAAGGGATGAAATTCCCTAGTATATGCTTCTGAGACTGACTGAAAGTTAGCAGTAGAGCTGAGATGAACTCGGTATAAGTTTCATTTGAAGAAATAACCTAGGCCAGAAACACACTCAGCTGTAGCTGTTAAGATGCATCTGCAGCGCACATTCTGGGAACCAGGCAGCAGAGTGCCCTGTGGAAGCTGCTCGATTTCAGCTTGTCTGATATGTGTTTGTCTTCCCTGCAGAGAAACAGTGGCTTAGAGAACTCTTTCTACAGCAGCCACACACTCTACCCTAGAGCTGAGAATCACTGGCTGTAACTTCCCTTTGCAGAAGTAACATTCTCCAGAAACACACTATCTCCTAACTCTTAAGTTACTAGCTCACCTCACATATGAATGGAAACACAGAGTGGAGCACTTGGCGGTAGACCTTACTTGGATGCTGACAGAGGCTCTGTGTGATAGTGGCTTGCCAGTACCTGCTTAGGAGTCTAGTTGCACAGCAAGTACAAGCTTCTCACTGGGGCTGAGAAGGACTGGGAAGAACTTCCCTTTGAAGAACTAACAGTTTGCAGAAACATACGCAGTTCTATGACTTCCTGGGGAGTGTACAGGAGAGTTCAGTGAACAGGCCGCTCTGCCCGACCAAGGCAGAATGCAGATGCGTAGTTCCCAAGCATATTCTTCTGAGTCTACTAGAAATGTTGGAGTAGAGCTGAGATGAACTCGGTATAAGTTCCATTTGAAGGAATAACCTAGGCCAGAAACCCACTCAGCTGTAGCTGTTAAGATTCACCTGGAGTGCACATTCTGGGAACCAGGCAGCAGAGAGCCTTGTGGAAGCTGCTCGATTTCAGCTTGTCTGATAGGTGTTTGTCTTCCCTGCAGAGAAACAGTGGCTTAGAGAACACTTTCTATAGCAGCCACACACTGTGCCCTAGAGCTGAGAAGCACTGGTTGTCACTTCCCTTTGCAGAAGTAACATTCTCCAGAAACACACTCTCTCCTAACTCTGAAGTGACTAGCTCACCTCACATATGCAAGGAAACCCAGAGGGGAGCAGCCGGCGATAGCTCTTGCTTGGATGCTGCCAGAATGCTCTGTGTGATAGTGGCTTCCAAGTAGCTGCTTAGGAATCTAGTTGCACAGCAAGTACAAGCTTCTCCCTGGAGCTGAGAAGGACTGGGAAGAACTTCCCTTTGAAGAACTAACAGTGTAGAGATACACACAGAGTTCTATCTCTTAAGGGGCATTCTCTGCACACTTACTGTGGAATGTGCAGGAGAGTTCATTGAAATGGCTGCTCTGCCAGAACAAGGCAGAATGCAGATGAAAACGCGCATGGGACCAAATTCCCTAGTGTATTCTTCTGAGTCTGCTAGAAACGTTGGAGTAGAGCTGAGATGAATTCGCTATAAGTTCCATTTGAAGAAATAACCTAGGCCAGAAACACACTCAGCTGTAGCTGTTAAGATTCATCTGCAGCGCACATTCTGGGAACCAGGCAGCAGAGTGCCCTGTGGAAGCTGCTCGATTTCAGCTTGTCTGATAGGTGTTTGTCTTCCCTGCAGAGAAACAGTGGCTTAGAGAACACTTTCTACAGCAGCCACACACTCTGCTCTAGAGCTGAGAATCACTGGCTGTAACTTCCCTTTGCAGAAGTAACATTCTCCAGAAACACACTCTGTCCTAACTCTTAAGTTACTAGCTCACCTCACATATGCATGGAAACACAGAGTGGAGCACCTGGCGGTAGATCTTACTTGGAAGCTGACAGAGGCTCTGTGTGATAGTGGCTTGCAAGTACATGCTTAGGAGTCTAGTTGCACAGCAAGTACAAGATTCTCACTGGAGCTGAGAAGGACTGGGAAGAACTTCCCTTTGAAGAACTAACAGTGTGCAGAAACACACGCAGTTCTGTCTCTTACTGGGGAGTGTGCATGAGAGTACAGTGAACAGGCCTCTCTGCCCGAACCATGCAGAATGCGGATGCTTAGTTCCCAAGGATATACTTCTGAGTCTACTAGAAACATTGGACTAGAGCTGAGATGACCTCGGTATGAGTTCGATTGGAAGACATAACCTAGGCCAGAAACCCACTCAGCTGTAGCTGTTAAGATGCATCTGGAGTGCACATTCTGGGAGCCAGGCAGCAGACTGCCCTGTGGAAGCTGCTTGATTTTGGCTTGTCTGATAGGTGTTTGTCTTCCCTGCAGACAAACAGTGGCTTAGAGAACTCTTTCTACAGCAGCCACACACTCTGCCCGAGACCTGAGAAGCACTGGCTGTAACTTCCCTTTGCAGTAGTAACATTCTCCAGAAAGACACTCTCTCCTAACTCTTAAGTTACTAGCTCACCTCACATATGCATGGAAACACAGAGTGCAGCAACGGCGATAGCTCTTGCTTGGATGCTGACAGAGGATCTGTGTGATAGTGGCTTGCAAGTACCTGCTTAGGAGTCTAGTTGCGCAAGTACAAGCTTCATACTAGAGCTGAAAAGGACTGGGAAGAACATCCCTTTGAAGAGCTAACAGTGTGCAGAAGCGCACCCAATTATCTGTCTTAAGGGGCTTCCTCCCGACACTTATGTGGGAGTGTGCAGGCGAGTTCAGTGAACAGGCCGCTCTGCCCGACCAAGGCAGAATGCAGATGCGTAGTTCCCAAGCATATTCTTCTGAGTCTACTAGAAACGTTGGAGTAGAGCTGAGATGAACTCGGTATAAGTTCCATTTCAAGAAATAACCTAGGCCAGAAATCCACTCAGCTGTAGCTGTTAAGATTCATCTGGAGCGCACATTCTGGGAACCAGGTAGCAGAGTGCCCTGTGCAAGCTGCTCGATTTCAGCTTGTCTGATATGTGTTTGTCTTCCCTGCAGAGAAACAGTGGCTTAGAGAACTCTTTCTACAGCAGCCACACACTCTACCCTAGAGCTGAGAATCACTGGCTGTAACTTCCCTTTGCAGAAGTAACATTCTCCAGAAACACACTCTCTCCTATCTCTTAAGTTACTAGCTCACCTCACATATGCGTGGAAACAGAGAGTGCAGCAGCCGGCGATAGCTCTTGCTTGGATGCTGACAGAGGCTCTGTGTGATAGTGGCTTGCAAGTACCTGCTTAGGAGTCTAGTTGCACAGCAAGTACAAGCTTCTCACTGGAGCTGAGAAGGACTGGGACGAATTCACTTTGAAGAACTAACAGTGTGCAGAAACACACGCAGTTCTATCTCTGAAGGGGCTTCCTCTCCACACTTACGGTGGAATGTGCAGGAGAATTCAATGAAAAGTCTGCTCTGCCAGAACAAGGCAGAATGTAGATGAAAACCCGCATGGGACGAAATTCCCTTGTATTTTCTTCTGAGTCTGCTAGATACTTTGGTGTAGATCTGAGATGAACTCGGTATGAGTTCCATTTGAAAAATACCGTAGGCCAGAAACCTTCTCAGCTGTAGCTGTTAAGATTCATCTGCAGCGCACATTCTGGGAACCAGGCAGCAGAGTGCCCTGTGGAAGCTGCTCGATTTCAGCTTGTCTGATAGGTGTTTGTCTTCCCTGCAGGGAACCATTGGCTTAGAGAACTCTTTCTACAGCAGCCACACACTCTGCCCTAGAGCTGAGAATCACTGGCTGTAACTTCCCTTTGCAGAAGTAACATTCTCCAGAAACACACTCTCTCCTAACTCTTAAGTTACTAGCTCACCTCACATATGCATGGAAACATAGAGTGGAGCAACCGGCCATAGCTCTTGTTTGGATGTTGACAGAAGCCTCTGCGTGATAGTGGCTTGCAAGGAGCTGCTTAGGAATCTAGTTGCACAGCATGTATAATCTTCCCACTAGAGCTGAGAAGGACTGGGAAGAACTTCCCTTTGAAGAACTAACAGTGTGCAGAAACACACGCAGTTCTATCACTTACTGGGGAGTGTGCAGGAGAGTTCAAGGAAAGGGCCGCTCTGCTAGCACAAGGCAGAAAGCAGATGCGTAGTTCCCAAGGATATTCTTCTGAGTCTGCTAGAAACTTTGCAGTAGAGCTGAGATGAACTCGGTATAAATTCCATTTAAAGAAGTATTCTAGGCCCGAAACCCACTCAGCTGTAGCTGTTACGAGTCATCTGGAGCGCACATTCTGGGTGCCAGGCAGCAGAGTGCCCTGTGGAAGCTGCTCGATTTCAGCTTGTCTGATAGGTGTTTGTCTTCCCTGCAGAGAAACAGTGGCTTAGAGAACTCTTTCTACAGCAGCCACACACTCTGCCCGAGAGCTGAGAATCACTGGCTGTAACTTCCCTTTGCAGAAGTAACATTCTCCAGAAACACACTCTGTCCTAACTCTTAAGTTACTAGCTCACCTCACATATGCATGGAAACATAGAGTGGAGCAACCGGCCATAGCTCTTGCTTGGATGTTGACAGAAGCCTCTGCGTGATAGTGGCTTGCAAGGAGCTGCTTAGGAATCTAGTTGCACAGCATGTATAATCTTCCCACTAGAGCTGAGAAGGACTGGAAAGAACTTCCCTTTGAAGAACTAACAGTGTGCAGAAACACACGCAGTTCTATCTCTTACTGGGGAGTGTGCAGGAGAGTTCAAGGAAAGGGCCGCTCTGCTAGCACAAGGCAGAATGCAGATGCGTAGTTCCCAAGGATATTCTTCTGAGTCTTCTAGAAACTTTGCAGTAGAGCTGAGATGAACTCGGTATAAATTCCATTTAAAGAAGTATTCTAGGCCCGAAACCCACTCAACTGCAGCTGTTAAGAGTCATCTGGAGCGCACATTCTGGGAACCAGGCAGCAGAGTGCCCTGTGGAAGCTGCTCGATTGAGCTTGTCTGATAGGTGTTTGTGTTCCCTGCAGAGAAACAGTGGCTTAGAGATCTCTTTCTACAGCAGCCACACACTCTGCCCTAGCGCTGAGAAACCCTGGCTGTAACTTCCCTTCGCAGAATTAACATTCTCCCGAAACACACTCTCCTCACACTTAAGTTTCTCCTTCACCTCAGATATACATGGGAACACTGAGTGGAGCACCCAGAGAAACCTCTCTCTTTGATCCTTACAGAAGTCTCTATTGATATTGGCTTGCAAGTACCCTCTTAGGAATCTATTTGCACAGCAAGTACAAGCTTTTCTCTAGAGCTGAGAAGGACTGGGGAGAACTTCCCTTTGAAGAAGTAACAGTGTCCAGAAACACACTGAGTTCTTGCTTGTAAGGGGCTTCCTCCCCACACTTCCTGGGGAGTGTGCAATAGAGTTCAGTGATATGGCCACTCTGCCAGGTGAAGGCAGAATGCAGATGGAATCCCAGACAAGATGTTGTTCCAGAGGATATACTTCAATGTCTTCTGGAAAATTTGGAGTAGAGCTGAGATGAACTCTGTGTCAGTTCCATTTGAAGAAATAACCTAGGCCAGAAACCCACTCAGCTGTAGCTGTGAAGATTCATCTGGAGCGCACATTCTGGGAACCAGGCAGCAGAGTGCCCTGTGGAGACCTCTCTATTGGACCTTGTCAGATAGGTCTGTGTGGGGAGGAGGTCACTTACATGCTAGAATTGAGTGTGTTTCTGGACACTATTAGTTCTTCAAAGTGAAGTTCTCCCCAGTCTTCTCAGCTCTAGTGAGAAGCTCATAATTGCTGTGCAAATAGATTCCTAAGCATGTACTTACAAGCCAATATCAACAGAGCCTTCTGTCTGGATCTAAAAAACAGCATTCTCCAGGCGCTCCACTGCTGTGTTCCCAGTGTACATCTATGGTGAAGGAGAAACTTAGAAGTTCATAGAGACTTTGTGTCTTTAGAATGTTACTTTGCAAACGGAAGTTACAACCAGTGCTTCTCAGCTCTAGGAGAGAGTGTGTGCCTCTGTAGAAAGAGTCCTCTAGCAGCTTTTTCTCTGCAGGGAAGACAAACACCTATCTGACAAGGTCAAATAGAGCAGCCTCCACAGGGCACTCTGCTGCCTTGTTCCCAGAATGTAAGCTCAAGATGACTCTTAACAGCGACAGCTGAGTGGGTTTCTGGCCTAGGTTATTTCTTCTAATGGAACTTACAGAGAGTTCATCTCTTCTCTACTCCAAAGTTTCTATCAGACACAGAAAATTATCCTCAGGAACTATGTCCCCTCCGTGATCCCATCTGCATTCTGCCCTGTTCTGGTAGAGCAGCCTTTTCACTGAACTCTTCTGCACACTCCCCAGTAAGTGTGGGGAGGAAGCCCCTTAAGAGCCAGAACTGAGTGTGTTTCTGAACACTGTTAGTTCTTCAAATGGAAGTTGTCCCCAGTCCTTCTCAGCTCTAGTTTGAAGCATATATTTGCTGTGCAAAGTGTTTCCTCAGCAGGTACTTGCAAGCCAATATCACACAGTGTCTTCTGTTCAAGATCCAAGAAAGAACTTTCTCTGGTGCCCCAGCGCAGTGTTCCAAGTGTATATCTGGGGTGAATGAGAAATTTAAGAGTTAGTAGCGAGTGTGTTTCTGGAGAATTTTTCTTCTGCAAAGGGAAGTTGCTCTCAGTGCTTCTCAGGTGTAGAGGAGTGTGTGTGGCTGCCGTAGGATGTGTTCTGTATGCAACTATTTCTCTTCAGGGAAGACAAAGACCACTCTGAAAGGCTCTGAGACTGTGGCCTCCACTGGGCACTCTGCTGCCTGCTTCCCAGAATGTGTGTTCACTATGAATCTTATGAGCTACAGCTGAGTGCGTTTCTGGCCTGCATATTTTCTTCCAAGCGAACTTATACAGAGCCCATCGCAGCTCGGCTCCATAGTTTCTAGCAGACATAGGAGTATTCCATCAGGAACGACGTCCCATCATGGATCCCATCTGCATTCTGCCTTGTTGTGGCAGAGCTGCCTTTTCAGGGAACTCTCCGGCACCTTCCCCAGTAAGTGTGGGGATAAAAGCCTTTTAAGAGCTTGAACTGACTGCGTTTCTGGACAATGTTAATTCTTCAAAGTGAAGTTCTCCCCTGTCCTTCTCAGGTCTACTGAGAAGCTTGTAGTTGCTGTCTAAAGAGATTCCTAAGCAGGTCCTTCCAAGCCAATAGTACACAGAGCCTTCTGTCAGGATTGAAGACAGAGCTTTTGCCGGGACATCCACTTCTGTTTTCCAAATGTATGTCTGTGAAGGAGAAACTTCAGAGTTAGAAGAGAGGGTGTTTCTGGAGAATGGTACTTCTGCAAATTTAAGGTACACCCAGTGCTTCTCAGCTGTAGGGCAGAAAGTGTGTCTCCTGTAGAAAGAGTTCTCTAAGCACCTGTTTCTATTTGGGCAAGACAGACACCTATCTGACAAACTCCAATAGAGCAGCCTCCACAGGGCACTCTGCTGTCTGGTTCCCGGAATGTGTGCTCCAGATGAATCTTAACAGCTACAGCTCATTGGGTTTGTGGCCAAGGTTGTTTCTTCAAATTCAGCTTATACAGAGTCCATCTCAGGTCTACTCCAAAGAGTCTAGGGGACACAGAATAACATCCTCGGGAACTATGTCCCATCCAGGATCCCATCTGCATTCTGCCTTGTTCTGACACAGTGGCCTTTTCACTGAACTCTCCTACACACTCCCTAGTAAGTGTGGGTAGGAAGCCCCTTAAGATGTAGAACTGAGTGTGTTTCTGGACACCATTAGTTCTCAAAGTGAAGTTCTCCCCAGTCCTTCTCAGCTCTAGTGAGAAAATTGTAGTTGCTTTGCAAATAGATTCCTATGCATGTACTTGGAAGCCAATATCACACAGAGCCTTGTGTCAGCATCGAAGCAAGAGATTTCACTGGGTGCCCCAGTGCAGTGTTCCCAGTGTATATCTGCGGTGAAGGAGAAACTTAAGTGTTAGGAGAGAGTGTGTTTCTGGAGAATGTTACTTCTGCACAGGGAAGCTGCAACGAGTGCTTCTCAGCTCTAGCGCATTATGTGTGGCTGCTGTAGAAAGAGTTCTCTATGCAACTCTTTTTCTGCAGGGATGAGAAACCCCTATCTGACAAGCTCCAATAGAACAGCCTCCACAGGGCACTCTGCTGACATATTCCCAGAATGTGTGCTCAAGATGAATCTTAGCTACAGCTGAGTGGGTTTCTGGCCTAGGTTATTTCTACAAAGGGATCTTTCACATACTCCATATTAGCTCTCCTCCAAAGTTTCCAGCAGACACAGAAGTATATCCTCGGGAACTACATCCCATCTTGGATCCCATCTGCATTCTGCCTTGTTCTGACAGAGCAGCCTTTTCAGGGAACTTTCCTGCACAATCCGCCATAAGTGTGGGTAGGAATGCCCTTAAGAGTGGGATTCCAGCACGGACATCGGGCCTGAGGATATTCTTGCATATCTGTGGGAAAGTTTTTAGTAGAGATGAAATGAACTCTGTTTAAGTTTCCTTTCGGGAAGTAAGTTTGTACAGATACCCCCTCTGATCTAGCTCTTTACATTCATCTTCACCACACATTCTGGGAACATGGCAGCAGATTGCACTGTGAAGTCCTGTGCCTGGGATCCTGTCAGACCGGTCTGCCTGCTCCCAGCAGGGAAGCAGGTGATTATAATACTCTTCTTACAGCAGCTACATGCTCTTCACTACAGCTGAAATGTCCTGTGTCTAACTTCCCTTTGAAGCAGTAACTATCTCCAGAAACAGACTCTCTTCTAACTCTTAAGATTGTCCTGCAAGGCATACAGTGGGAGCCCTGCTGTGGGGCTCATGAAGAAAGCTGCTTCTTTGAGGTTGGCAGAAGGCTCTGTGTGATGAGTGTTTTGAAGCAGCTGCTTAGGAATCTATTTGCAGAGCAGCTACAACCTTCTCACTGGAGCTGAGATAGACTCTGTACAGCTTCCCTTTGAGGAAGTAACATTGTGTAGAAACACACTCAGTTGTAACTGACAAGAGGCCTCATCAGCACACATTCTGGCAAGTGTGCAGGACAGGGCACTGTAAAGGCCTTTCTGGCAAAAGATGTCAGAAGGCAATTGGGATCCCAGCTCTGATGTCAGTCCTGAGGACAGTGTTGCATATCTGCGAGAAAGTTTTAAGTAGAGATGATTGGACTCAGTGTAAGTTCCCTTTGTAGTAGTAAGGTTGTACAGAAACCCCCTCAGATCTACCTCTTTAGATTCATCTTCACCACACATTCCGGGAACCTATCAGCAGAGTGTGCCGCAAAGGCCTGTATCTGGGATCCTGTCAAAGAGGTCTCTCTGCTCCCAGCAGGGAAGCGTTGATTAGAATACTCTTCCAAAGCAGCTACAAGCTCTTGGCTACAGCTGAGATGTCCTGTGTATAACTTCCCTTTGAAGAAGTAACATTCTCCAGAAACAGACTCTCTTCTACCTCTTAAGATTATCCTTCGTGACATACAGTGGAACACTGCCATGGGTATCTTGGAGAAAGCTGCTTCTTCATTCCTGACAGAAGGCTCTGTGTGATGTGGGTTTGGAAGCAGCTGTTTAGGAATCTATTTGCAGAGCAGCTACAACCTTCTCACTGGAGGTGAGATAGACTCTGTTCACCTTCTCTTTGAGGAAATAACATTTCCAGAAGCTCAGTGAGTTGTTCTGAGTAGAGGACTCTTAAGCACACAGTCTCAGAGGTGTGCAGCAGAGGGCACTGAAAAGGCCATTCTAGCACAAGACATCAGAAGACAATTGGGATCCAGGCTTGGATGTCGGTCCTGAGGAAATTCTTGCATACCTGCCAGAATATGTTCTGCAGAGCTGAGATGGACTCTGTATAAGTTCCCTTTGGGGAAGTAAGCTTGTACAGAACCCCCCTCAGATCTAGTTCTTTAGGTTTATGTTCACCGCACATTCTGGTAATGTAGCAGCAGAATCCACTGTGAAGGCCTCTCTCTCGCATCCTTTCACACTGGTCTCCCTGCTCCCAGCAGGGAAGCATGTGCATTCAATGCTCTTCCTACAGCAGCATGGAGCTCTTCACTACTCCTGAGATGCCCCGTGTCTAACTTCCCTTTGAAGAAGTAACTTTCTCGAGAAACAGACTCTCTTCTAACTCTTAAGATTCTCCTTCATGACATAGAGTGGTAACCCTGCTGTGCGGATCACAGACAAAGCTGCTTCTTCGATCCTGACAGAAGACTTTTTGTGATGTGGGTTTGGAAGTAGCTGCTTAGGAACGTGTTGCACAGCAGCTATAACCTTCTCATTGGAGGTGAGATAGACTCTGTACAGCTTCTCTTTGATGAAGTAACCTTGTCCAGAAACACAGTCAGTTCGAGCTGAGAAGAGGCCTCTTCAGCACACATTCTGGGAACTGTGCAGAAGGCACTGAAAATTCTGTTCTAGTACAAGACATCAGAAGTCATTTGGGATCCTGGCTCAGACATCGGTCCTGAGGAAATTCTTGCATATCTGCTAGAGAGTGTACAGTAGAGCTGAGAAGGCCACTGTATAAGTTCCCTGCGGGGAAGTAAGCTTGTCCAGAAACCCCCTCTGTTCTAGCTCGTTAGATTCCTCTTCACCACACATTCTGGGAACCTAGCAGCAGATTGCACTGCAAAGGGCTCTCTCTGGGATCCTGTCAGACCGGTCTGCCTGCTCCCAGCAGGGAAGCAGTTGCGTAGAATACTCTTCCTACAGCAGCTACAAGCTCTTCACTACACCTGAGATGCCCTGTGTTAACCACCCTTTCAAGAAGTAACTTTCTCCTGAAACAGACTTGCTTCTATCTCCTAAGCTTCTCCTTCACGACATACAGTGGGAACCCTGCTGTGGTGTCACGTAGAAAGGTGCTCCTTCAATCCTGACAGAAAGCTCTGTATGATGTGGTTTTGGAAGTAGCTGCATGGGAATCTATTTGCATTGCCAATACAACCTTCTCACTGCAGCTGAGATAGACTGTCTTTTCCATCCTTCCGGGAAATGACATTGCACATGAAGATACTTGTTCTTCGATCAAAAGGATCATCTTCATATCACAACCTTGGAATATATTACAGGGCATTCAGAAGGCCTCTGAGTGACATTCACTAAGAATGCTCTTTCTGAACCTGACTTGTAGGCAGTTGTGTATGAGCATCATCACATCTGAGTTCCACACTGTTTACAAAAGCTGAGATAGACTATCCATAACATGCCTTCCAGGAAATAACACTGTACAGAAAGAATATTGCATCCAGATCTTAAGCCTCCTCCTCATATAACAATCTCAAAACACTGCTGTACAGGGTATTTGGAAGGCCTCTTGTCCACAGCACGAACAACACTCCTAGACCTGACTTGTAAGAGGCTGTCTACAAACAACTCTGTACAGCATTTTGAAAGTTTTCACTACAGCAGAGAGATTCTATAACATCCATTCCTGGAAACAACATTACACACCCACACACTGGATTCTAGCTCTTAAGGATCATCCTCATGTAACACTCTTCCAATATTGCAGTACAGGGCATTCAGAAGGCCTCTCGCTAACATTCACTAAGGACATCATTTCTGAATGCAACTTTTAAGTAGCTTTCCTTGAATGTCTTTTCATATTACATACAAACTGTTCACTGCAGTTTAGGTGATAGATTATAACATAGATTCTAGGAAATAATACTCTAGACATAGATTCTGGCTTCTAGGTCTTAGGGATCATCTTCATAAAACTATCTCATAACTTTGCCTAATATGGCATTGGAAGGCCCTCACTCCCATACACTAGGAACAGTCTTGCTGAACACGTATGAAACTATTTAGGAACAACTTTGCATATCAGGACCAAACTTTTTACTACAGCTGAGATAGACTCTCTATAACATCCACTCCAGGACATAATGCTGTACACAACCATTCTTTCGTCGACCTCTTAAGGATCATCTTCATGTCACAATCTTTGACCATTGCCGGACAGGCCACTCAGAAGGCTGCTCACTCCCATTCACTAAGAAGGCTCTTTGTGAACCCGGCTTGCAGGTATCTGTTCAGGAACATTCTTCTTATGAGTTCGAAATGTTTCATTATCACTGAGATAGACTGTCTTTTCCATCCATTCTGGGAAATGACACTGCACACGAAGATACTTGCTTTTAGATCAAAAGGATCATCTTCATATCAAGGGTTCTTGAGCAACATCTCTGTATATCATTTTTAAACTTTTCACTACAACTGAGTTAGACTATACATAAATCCATTCCAGGAAATCACACTGTAGAGAAACAGCGTTGCTTCTTTCTGTAAAGAATCATCTTCGTGTCACACTCTTGGAACATTATAGTACAGGGCTTTCAGAAAGGGGTACATTATAGTACATTATAGTACAGGGCTTTTAAGAACACTCTTTCTGAATCCAGCATGTAAGTAGCTGTTTAGGAACATCTTCGTACATCAGAGACTATTAAGTTAGGAACATCAGTAACAAATTATTCACTACAGCTGAGATAGACTATG
Organism: Tapirus indicus; assembly: GCA_031878705.1. NCBI lineage: Eukaryota > Metazoa > Chordata > Mammalia > Perissodactyla > Tapiridae > Tapirus > Tapirus indicus. The sequence continues at coordinate 151,114,625 of CM062920.1, read as the reverse complement.
TAAAACATCCATTCCGGGAAGTAACAGTGTACAGAAAAAGTCTTGCTTCTAGCTGTAAAGGATCATCTTCGTATAACACTCTTGCCACATTTCAGCAGAGTGCACTCAGAAGGCCTCTCACTCACATTCACTAAGAATGGTCTATCTGAATCCAGCTTCTAAGTAGTCCTTTAGGAATATCTCTGTATATCAGTACAGCTGAGATGGACTATCTAGTTTTTTAGTCATTTTGAAGTATATAATACACTATTATTGTCTCTAATCACTGTGCTGTGCATTAGATCTCCAGAACTTAATCATCATCTAATTACAAGTTGATACCCTTTAACAATATTTCCACAAGCCTGCCCCCCCATGCAAGCCTTGGTAACTGCCATTCTATTCTCTGTGTCTGTGAGTTTGGCCTTTTCAGATTCCACATGTAAGTGATATCACACAGTACTTGTCTTTCTCTGTCTGGCTTATCACACAAACATAATGACCTCAAGATCCATCCATATTGTTGCAACTTGCAGGAGTTTCTTCCTTCTCATGGTTGAATAATATTATATTGTATATAAATATGTGATAGATGTATATACCACATCTTCTTTACCCATTCATCCACTGATGGACACTTAGGTGACTTCCATATCTTGCAGATTGTGAATATTGCTGAAATAAACATGAGAGTGCAGATATGTTTTTGATATCCTGTTTGGATATATAACAGGAAGTGGAATTACTGGAGCACCTGGTAGTTCTATATTTAATTTTTTGAGGAAGCTCCATACGGTTTTCCCTTGGGGCTGAACCAATTTACATCCCCACCAACAGCACACAAGATTTCCCTTTTCTCTATATCTCACCAACAATTATCTCTTGTCTTCTTCATGATAGCCATTCTAACCAGTGTGAAGTGATGTCTCATTGTGGCTTTGATTTGCATTTCCTTGATTATTAGAGATTTTGAGCATCTTCTCATGTACCTGTTGGCCATTTGGATGTCTTCTTTAGAAAAACGTCTGTGTAGTTTCTCTGCCCATATTTTAATGTTTCTGGGGTATTTTTGGTTATTGAGTTGTATGAGTTCCTTATATATTTTGTATAGTAACTCCTTATTCAACATATTGTTTGTAAATGATTTCTCCCATTTCATGGGTTGCCTTTACATTTTTTTTGATTGTTTCTTTTGCTATGAAGCAGCTTTTAAGTTTGATGAAGTCCCAATTATATTTTTTGCTCTTGTGAGTGTGCTTCTGTTGTCATAGCAACAAAATCATTGCCAAAACCAATGTCAAGGAGCTCCTTCTCTGTTTTCTTCTTGGAGTTTTATGGTATCAGGTCTAGTGTGAAAGTCTTTAAATGTATTTCTAGGTAATTTTTCTGGGTATTGTAAGATAGAGTACATTTTCATTTTTCTGTATGTGGGTATCCAATTTTCCCACCAACATTTCTGGAAGAGACTATCATTTCCCCATTCACAATAGTATCCAAAAAATAAAATAAAATACTTAGGAATACATTTAAGAAAGGAAATGATAGAACTGTAGAGTGGAAACTGTAAGACTTTGATGAAAGAGATCAAAGAAGACACAAATAGGAAGAAATCCTGTGTTCATGGATTGGAATAATCAATATCATTAAAATGTCCATAATCTGCAAAGCCATCTATAGATTTAATGCAATCCTTATCAAAATCGAATGTCATTTCTCACAGATACAGAAAAACCAATCCGAAAATTTGTATGGAACACAAAAAGACCTCAATTAGCCAAAGTAATCCTAAGAAAACATATCTGGAGTCATCACACTTCAAGATTCAAACTTTATTACAAAGATATGGTAATCAAAACAGTATGGTACTGCCATAAAAACAGACAGAGAGACCAATGGAAGAGAATGGACAGCAAAGATATATTCCCCTGCATATAAGGAGAACTAATATTTAAGAAGGGAATCCAGAACACTTAATGGGGAAAGGAGTTTCATCAACAAATGATACTGGGAAAACTGAATAACTACTTTTAATTTTTGAGGAACCTTATAGTGTTTTCCATAGTGGCTATAGTAATTTACATCCCCACTAGCAGTGCACTAAAAGGGTTTCCTTTTCTCTACATCCTTGCCAACATGTTACCTCTTGTCTTTTCAACTATAGCAGTTCTAACAGGCGTGAGATGATATCTCTTTGTGGTTCTGATTTACATTTCCCTGTAATTTTGAATTAATGATGACATTGAATTAGTGATGTTGAACTTTTCACGGATATAGAAAAAAATATCCTAAATTTGGTATGGAACCCCAAAAGATCCCAAATAGCCAAAGCAGTCTTGAGAAAGAAAAACAAAGCTGAAGGCATCACACTTTCTGGTTTCAAATTATACCATAAAGCCGTAGTAATCAAAGCAGTACGGTGCTGGCCTGAAAACAGATGTATAGACCAGTTGAACAGAATAGAGAGCCCATCACTACACCCCCACATATATGGTCAACTAATCTTTCACAAGGGTGCCAAAAACTACACGAGGGGAAAAGGATAGTCTCTTAAATAAATGATTTTGGCAAAACGGGATTTCCACGTGTGGAAGAATGAAATTGGACCTTTACCTTACACCACACACAAAAATTAACTCAAAATGGATTAAAAACTTAAATACAAGACCTGAAACTGTAAAACTCCTAGAGGAAAACATAGAAAAAAGCTCTTTGATGTTGGTCTTGGCGAAGATTTTTTTCGCCATGACACCAAAAGCTCCTTGATGTTGATCTTGTCAATTGTAATTTGGATATGACCCCCAAAAGAGAGACAATAAAAGAAGAAATAAACAAATGGGACTACATCAAACTAAAAAGCTTGTACGTAGCAAAGGATACTATCGGCAAAATGAAAGGAAACCTAAGCGCTGGGAGAAAATATTGCAAGTCGTATCAGATAAGGGTTTAGTACCCAAAATATATAAGGATCTCATACAACTCAATAGCAAAACAAACTTCCCATTTTAAAAATGAGAAAGGACCTGAATAGACGTTTTCCCAAAGAAGGCCTACAAATGGTCAACAGGTATGTGCTCAACATACCTAGTTCTCATCAGAGACATGCAAATCAAAACCACAGTGAGGTATTAACTCATAGCTGTTAGAATGGCTGTAATTGAAAAGACAAGAGATAACAAGCCTTGGCAAGAATATGGAGAAAGGGGAACCTGTGCATTGTTGATAGGAACGTAAATTGGTGCAGCCATTAAGGGAAACAATACGAAGTCTCCTCAAAAAATTAAAAATAATTCTACCATATGCTCCAGCAGTTCTACTACTGGTTATATATATCCAAAGGAAATGAAGTCAGTATCTAAGAGCTATCTGTACTCCCATGTTAATTGCAGCATTATTCACCAGAAAACAAACAAACAAACAAAACCCCCAAAAATACCTAGAACCAAACTGATACTTTCTTGAAGTAATCAGGAATTGAAAGCAAATAAAAAAAAAATAACAATCTTACCATGAGATGCAATGTTACAACTGGTGTAGACCAGGGGAATCTGACTGTTTAATTTAAACAAAGCATCGGGAAGGCCCGTGGTGGGTGTCGATGCGATGTGATTTCTGCCCAATGCTCTGGACATCAAAGTGAAGAAATTCAAGGAAGCGCGGGTAAATGGCGGGAGTAACTATAACTCTTAAGGTAGCCAAATGCCTCATCATCTAATTAGTGATGCGCAGGAATGGATGAATGAGATTCCCACTGTCCCTACCTACTATCCAGCGAAACCACAGCCAAGGGCACAGGCTTGGCTGAATAAGTGGGGAAAGAAGACCCTGTTGAGCTTGACTCTAGTCTGGCCTGGTGAAGGAACATGGGAGGTGTAGAATAAGCGGGAGGCCCCCCGGCGCCCCGCCCCCACCCCGCGAGGGGGTGGGTCGTGGTCTGCCAGCCTCTCAGGCCTCTGCTGAAATACCAGTACTCTGATCGTGTTTTCACTGACCCGGTGAGGTGGGGCGGCGAGCCCTGAGGGGCTCTCGCTTCTGGCACCAAGTGCCCAGCCGGCCTCAAGCTGGGCCGGGTGTGACCTGCTCTGGGGACAGTGCCAGGTGGGGAGTTTGACTGGGGCAGTACACCTGTCAAACGGTAATGCAGGTGTCCTAAGGTGAGCTCAGGGAGGACAGAAACCTCCCGTGGAACACAAGGGCAAACGGTCGCTTGATCTTGATTTTCAGTACGAATACAGACCGTGAAAGTGGGGCCTCACGATCCTTCTGACCTTCTGGGTTTTAAGCAGGAGGTGTCAGAAAAGTTACCACAGGGATAACTGGCTTGTGGTGGCCAAGTGTTCATAGTGACAGCTTTTTGATCCTTTGATGTCGGCTCTTCCTATCATTGTGAAGCAGAATTCACCAAGCTTTGGATTGTTCACCCACTAAAAGGGAACATGAGCTGGGTTTAGACCCTACTGATGATGTGTTGTTGCCATGGTAATCCTGCTCGGTACCAGAGGAACAGCAGGTTCAGACATTTGGTGTATGTGCTTGGCTGAGGAGCCCATGGTGCGAATCCCATCTGTGGGATTATGACTGAACGCCTCTAAGTCAGAATCCCACCCAGGCGGAATGATACAGCAGTGCCGCGGTAGCCTCAGTTGCCATCGGATAGCAGGTCCCCCGCCTGTCCCTGTGGGCAGGCCGCCACGCGTGCCCCCTGCGTTGGCAAAGCACGCCCCACCGCGCTTCAGGACCGGGGTTGGTGCAGACAGCCCCTCTTCCTGGGAAACAGGGCACGGCTGGAAAGGGGGCTGCCCCCTCGCCCGTCATGTGGCGCACGTTCATGGGGAGCCTGGCGCTAAACCTTTCATAGACGACCTGCTTCTGAACCAGGGTTTCATAAGTAGAGCAGCTCCCTCACTGAGATGTACTGAAAGTCAGCCCTCAACACAAGGGTTTGTCTGTCCGCCCGTCCAGACTGCGCCTGGCACCCGCCCAGGAGGGATGGGGCGGGCGTGGGGGCTCGAAGCATCCGGTCCTCTCTTTCCCATCTTCCTTCCTTCCCCGGCCCTCTCCGGCCCCCCCCCCACCACCCCCACCAACCAACCACGGGCATAATCCTCTGACCACCCCTTCCCAGTCAAGGTGGGGCTGCGGCTGCGGGTCTCACATGCACGCTTGTCCACCCCGCCTCCCCGCAGTGGTGGCGGTGGTGCGGGAAGCGCCCGCCCCGTCCAGGAGGGTTGTGGTGCGAGTGGCAGGACCTCGCTGGCCTGGAGAGAGGAGAATGCGGGGGGGGGGCGCCCCAATGGCACGTCCCCGCCTCGGCGCGCCGCCTCCTCTCCATCCCGCTGGGGCCTTGCCCCAGGGCTGGGATGGGGCAGGGGAGTCTGGTGGGCGGCCCCGCGGGCCCTTTCCCAGGGGGTGCTGCGCAGTCCGGGGGTACGGCGGCGCGCGTGTGCCGCCAACGCCTCCCCACCGCGTCGGGGGCGGCCCGGGGAACCGGACGGCCCGGTGGCGCCCTTGTGCACCTTCCCCCTTCCCCTCTCCTTTGCCCCTGTGCCCAGTCGACCAGCGTTCCGCGGGGCTTGAACTCGGTGGATGGGCACGGGGGCCGCGGCCAAGCCCGGGCCGGACCCGGGGGTCGACCAGCTGTCCATCCCGGTCTTGGCCGCAGGTCCGGGGAGGCTCAGGGTCGATCAGATGTCTGTGCTGAGCTTCGCGGAACCCGCGGGCTCCCAAGGCCTCCATGCCCTGATGCTCGAGGCCTCCGACTTTCCGGGGCGACCAGCTGTCCATCCCAGACTTGGCCACGGGTTCCGGGAGGCTCAGGGTTGACCAGATGTTCGTGCCGAGCTTTCTGGGACCCTCCGGATCCTCGGGCTCTGGGGCTCTGAGCCCCTGAGCCCTCAAACGAGGCCCTGAGGCCCCCAGCTTCCCAGGTCGACCAGCTGTCCTTCCTGGACTTGGCCGCAGGTCCCGGACGCTTGAGTCGACCAGACGTCTCTGCCGAGCGTCCGGGGACCTTCGCGCTCCCCGGGCTCTGGAGTTCCAAGTCTCCGAGAGGCTCTGGCCCCCAAGCCCCTGAGGCCTCTGGCGTCCCAGGGCGACCAGCTAGTCGTCCGGAAATACCGGTGCTGGCCTCGTCATCCAGCCACACAGTTTCCTGGTTCATGTAGCTCGGATGAAATCCAGAGGCTTCAAAAGATGAATCACAGGATGTCACAAATCATACCTCATCATCGAAAGGAAAGAAACACGCAATGATCATTTTATTATTCTAACGATTACCGTTTTCAAGACTCTTGTTGAGTGAGGCTCGGTGGTGGCGGCAGCCGAGAGAAGGAGAAAAGAAGAAAAGAAAACGAAAAAGAAAAAAACCCAAGCGAAGTTTCTCTATCCACAAGGGGTGTCCAACGGATCCGAGGCGACGTGGGAGAAAGAGGTTTCTTTCAGTTCACGGACATTTCTAAATCCGGCCAGGAATCACTCGCACAGGCTGAAGGGAGCCCTGGAAGGATGCCGCCAGTGAAGTCGCCAAGTCGACCGCAGGACCCAGAACCAGCTGAGCCTGGGGCGAGAAGGCGCGTGGAGGAGGACTCTGTCCCCTAGCCGGCAGATGTCGCCGTCCCGGGGACGTTTGGAAAAAAGTTTCCAAGGCCCCTTTCCATTCCCAGGGCAGCCTCTCCCCCTCTGCTTGCCCCGGGTGGGCCGAGAAACGAGACCCGAGGTGGATCTGGACCAGGCCAGGCACCTGGCCAGCTGGCACTGCATCCTCCCTGCCCCGAGATCCTGATCCGGGCGGCTGACAATGAGGCCGGTTGTCTGGCGCCACCTGCCTGGCAGCCACTTATATACCATGTGAAGAGGTCCACCAGATGGCCAGGCTGGGCTGGGGTTGGGAGGGGGTAAAGGGAGGAGAGATGGGGGACACTGGGGAGATGGGTGGGGTGGGGTGGGGCGGGGCCAGGCGGCGATGGGGTGGGGGTGGGGGCTGGGATTGAGGCGTGGGAGGCAGCCCGCAGTGGTGGAGGGTCGGAATAGTAGTTCTGACAATGATTTTTATTTTCATTCAGAAATAGGAACGTATACAATTCTAGAAGTACTCTCAATACCTTATGAACTGAGTTCATGGACATTGATACATAGGTCGTGAAACTTTTGTAGTGTTGACACACGTGTGTAAATGTAAACAACTATCACAATTATTGTCCTTGTTTTATATTGACAGAGAGAGAGAGAAGAAGAAGAAGAAAAGGGAGGAGGAGGGGGAAGGGGTAGGAGAGGGGAGGGGGAGGAGGAGAGGAGAGGGGAGGGACACAGACAGAGAGACAGACAGAGAGACAATAAAATTTCTCTTTTCACAAAAGGCATTTGGTGGAAAGATGACAGAAAGAGTGGTTCCTGTCCAGAAAGCCCAATCCACACCGCTGCAGTGATTGGCCCCAAACAAATGGTCAGAGTCAGAACTGAGCTGACAGACTTCTTCATTCAGGCCCCCAACTTAGGACCTCTCCCTACCCCCAACATGGGACCAAGAGAGGGAAACAAATATGCTTCCCCCCCCCCCCATTACACAGGGCACCCTCCTTCGAGTCAGCTGGCCTCCAGCTTTTCCACGTGCCAACAACTTCTCATTGGGATAGACCTTCCCCTTTTTGCCACCATACAGCTTTCCCACTCCTCGACCAAATGCAAGTGGAGGCGGTGGTGGCAGTGGAGGCAGGGGCCCGTCGACTCACTTGCTTGCTAGTAAGTAGTTCTGGTTCTTATATGTGGGTGCTCTTTGTTTATCTCCACAGGCGTTGTTAGTTTGGGGAACAAATAAAAGCACTCAGATTAATACCTGTGGCCGGTGTCGATAACTAACTAGCTGTCTCCATCTCGGTCGGTCTGTCTGTCTGTCTCTCTGTCTCTCTTCCTTGTGTGTGTGTGTTTGTGTGTGTATGTATATGATGTAGGTAGGTAGACTGACCTACCGACTGACCGACCAGCCAACTACCTACCTACCTACCTGCTTACATTTTCATCACACATTCTTAAAATTGAGATAGAAGTCACATCCCAACAAATCCATCCTTTAAAAAGTGCACAAGCCAGTGGGCTTTGGGAGTCTATTCACAAAGTGACACAGCCGTCACCACGATGTATTTCCAAAACATTTCCATCACCTCAAACCTGAAAACAGCCCCGCCCCTGTATCTGTCCCCTACTCCCTCCCCCTCCCCCGACCAATCCACTCTCTCTCTCTCTCTCTCTAGGATTGGACTGTTCTGGCTACCTCATATCCATGGAATTGCACAGTATGTCGCCTTTGATGTCTGGCTCCGCTCACTTAGCAGGTTTTTGAGGCTCGGCCAGGCTTTTGCATGGATCGGTACTCCGTTCCTCTGTATGGCTTCATCATGTTCTGCCATGAGAAGCCATGAAGATGGAAAGAAGGAATGTATGGGTTGCTTTTCGCATGCTGCCAAGTCCTTCGCCCCTTTTTAAAAAATTTGAGAGGCGGTAAAAGAGTATCATCTCTGATGATAAAAGTCAGAGAGACCCTGGTCAAACACCATGGAAGGTGTTTGTGTGTTCTCACGACAACAACGTGTCCCTGTCAGGATTTCTTCTCGTTCTCCTTCCAAAAGGATTCACGTGCCTTCCCATATCCGTAAAGGTCTTATGGCTCTCCGGCTCAGCAGTGGGTGGTGTGTCGTGGATCGTGTGCATCCCCCTCCCCCCACCCCATAGCTGTCTGTGGCTTCACACTCATAGGCTTGCCACAAAGAGCAACCCGATGAACAGCATGGTGCTTTTTCCAACAGGCAAGGCAAAGTCATTCCTTTAGAATGTTTCAAAGCCCCTCAGCTCCTGTAGACTCATGCCTATGGCTTCCTTTATGGAGTCAATCCATCTTATATTTGGTCTTCCTTTCTTCTGCTGCCTTCTACTTTCCCAGCATTACTGTCTTTTCCAAAGAATCCCGGCTTTTCATGATGTCCCCAAAGTAGGATAGCCTCAGCTTTATCATTTTTGCCTCCAGTGATAGTTCAGGTTAATTTGCTCTAGGACCCACTTGTTCGTCTTTCTGGCAGTCCAGGGTATCTGTAGAGCTCTCTTCCAACACAACACCAGATTTCAAATGAATCCATTTTTTTTCCTGTCAGCCTTCTTCACTGTCCAGCTTTCACATCCATACATAGTAATTGGGAATACAAGTGTGTGGATAATCCTGGCCTTAGTCTCTAATGACCCTTCCTTACACTCGATGGTCTTTCCTAATTCTTTCATTGCTGCCCTTCTGAGTCTAGGTCTTCTCTTGGTTTCTTGACTGCAGTCTCCATTTAAATTGATGACTGAATCAAGGTAAACAAAATCTTTAACAACTTCAATGCCTTCATTGTCTACATTAAAGTTATGTAGTTCTTCTGTAGTCGTGATTTCTGTCTTCTTGTTGCTCGAATGCAGTCCTGCTTTAGCACTTTCTTCTTTCTACTTACACACTATTGTGTGTATGACTTACTGTTCTTAAAAACTGTATATTCACATATGCTGAGATACATATAGAAAACTTCTAGAAGGATACACTTGAAAGAGTTTAGTAGTCATTGCTTCAGAGTCAGCATGGGTTCTGAGGTGGGGGAACTTACTCTTTACTATATGCCTTTGAATTTTTCCACATACTTGTATTTTTCAATGTAAAAACTAGGTAATAAAAATAAAGGGAAAGATATGTTACATGTATTATTCTAAAGAGTCAGTTAACAAATGTACTTTCTGTAAGTAGCATTAATTTAAAATGTAAGTGCCTATAATATGCTTAGCACCCTGCTAACTAGTAAATAAAATAAGCACTAAACCTATGTAAAATTTGGGCATTTTTTAGTCCAAAAATCATCAACTTGCTTCTAAATGAAAAAAACAATACATGTGTAAATTGAGTGACATTTGGGTTCTCTTCTTTTTTGTCCTTTGTTAATGCAATCTGAAAAGTTAATACCTATATATGATCATCTTTGTCTTAAACTTGTGTACTGTGATTCTGTCTTCACGGCAGATCTTATAGGTGTGTCTTTTTTTAATAGAAAATTCAAGAGCTGGAAACGTCACTACGTGAAGCTAGAGAAAGTGCCATGCATAAGGAAGACAAGATTATAAAGATGCAGAAAGAACTTGAGATGACTAATGACATAATAGCAAAACTTCAGTTGCAAGTTAATGAATCAAATAAATGCCTTGAAAAAACAAAAGAAATGATCCAAGCGCTTCAGGTAACTTAACAGATTCATTTTATAAATAAAAGAATTTTTTTTTCTTTTACTGTTGAACTTGGCAGATAATTTGGGATTCTAATCTTTTACTTTTATGTCTGAAGTTCAATACTCAAGCTTTAAAAAAGCAAGTAACAAGTTGGAAATGAAATGCAGGAGTATAGTTTCATGTAAAATAATGATTATTTTTATCTTCCTAGAAAAATTACTTTTAAAAAACATAAATATTCTCCCCAGTTTAAAATATATATATTTCTTCTCCTTAAAAAAAAAAACACACTTCTTATCTAAATATTTAACTCTCTGTTATGTAGGTACATTTTAAAATTCTTTTTTTTTCCTACTTAATCCCCTGTTATTGAGTCCCGCCTGGTAGCCTATGGGCTGAACCTGACTTGTTCTCTCTGGAAAGAACGTGGTTTAAATGTTTGTGAGCCTGCGTGCTATTGCACAAGTTGCACCCTCCCTCATCGCATCCTTCATCCCTCTCATTTTAGCCCAGCCGCTTCTCACTCCTCTCCTGCTTGGTCCAGCCCTCATAGCATTTCAGTTCCTGTGCCAGGGTCTCTTCATTCCAAAATAGGACCAAGTCAAGAATGTCTGCTCTTTTCATTATTTAACATTGTTCTAAAAATTCTGGTTCATTCAATGAGACGTGAAACAGGCAAGAGAAAATAATCTTAATTGACAATTAACAATTGTCGGTATAGCTTAAAACAAAGAAAAGCAACTGTAAAGCTTTACAATCTTTGAGGGTAATTTTTTAATATTTCAAATAGTTAAATGATCACATTTTTATTCATTCAACAAATATTTGTTGAGTACCTGCTATGTATTGGTCATTGTTCTAGATGCAATGGAAAAAAAATAAAGCCACCTTCAAGAGGCTTACATTCTGGTTCAGGAAGTCAGAAAATAAACAAGTATATATGTGTGTCAAATGGTGAAAAGTGCAATGGAAAAAAACTAAGCCAGACAGGTATATAGGTGCTGGGTGAGAGTGGGGGTGTGAGAGGAGGAATGTGATTTTGTAAGGGAGTTGAGAGGAGCTGCACTATTAGGATGACGAAGTGGTGGGCTGAGCTGTCTGGGACGGAAGGGCCTTCTAGGCAAATGAAGTAGCAAATGCAAAGGCCCCAACACACAAGTAGTCGAGATGTGTTCAAGGAGACAGCAAGAAAGCCAGTATCTCCTGAGCAGAGTGGGCAAGGGATAGAGGGGGATATAGGCGAGAAGTAGCAGACAGCCAAATCATAAAGGGTCTTGTAAGTACTTTGGGTTTATTCTGGGTGAGATGTGAAGTCAGCAGAGGATTTTGGCAAAAGGATGTGGTCTGACGTCATTTTTAAAGGCTGCCCTTTGAAAATAGAATCCAGGAGGGTGTGTTTGTTAGTGATGTGCCAGCTGCTACAACAAAGGGAACCAAAAATACAGTGGCTCAAACAAAGTGGAAGCTTATTTCACACATAAAAGTGTGAGTTCCAGGTTGGTAAGTGGCTCCATTCCACATGACCATTCAGAGGCCCACATTTCTCCCATCTTGTTTTTCCACCACCCCTTGGTGCTGTTTTCATCTGCATGGTTAAAGCCAAGTTGTAAGCTGTCCATGCTCAGGCTCACAGAAAGGGACAAGAAGGAGAAGCTAAAAATTGTCTTAAAATCTCTACTCTTAAAGACTCTGGCCCAGAACTGGCGCACTTCTCTTCCTCTCATATTTCTCTTTTTTTTTTTTTTTTTTTGCAAAATATTTAGATTTCATTTATCAAAGAGAAAGCCAAACATGTACCTCTCATATTTCCTGGAGTCAGAGATGATTCCAAAGTGTTTGGCCTGAACAGCCAAAAGGATAGACTTGCCATTTATGGAAATGGGAAAGACTGCCAGAAGAGCAAGTTTGAAACCCGGAAAGCAGAATCAGAGTTCAGTTTTGGACATGTTGAATTTGAAGTGCCTACTGGGGACACCCAGGTTGAGATATGACTTAGGCAATTGGATATGTGAGTCTGAGCCAGATCTAGACCTGAGGTGTAAGTTTGGGGAATCATCAGCATATAAAAATCCTGAGACTGGATGAGGGCATAAGCATAATGGGGAAGAGAGATGGAGTAACTGAGATAGTTACTGAGATGGAGCAGCCAGGGAGTAAAAGAGAAAAGGGTGGTGGTGGGGCAACAGAGAGTGGTTCCAGTTTCGTGATATAAGTGAAGGTAGTGTTTCAGGAAAGAGGGAGTGAGCAACAAATTTCTCCACATTCAGTATGGATCGATACAGATATCTATGGAGAGATAAATATCTTTCCTGCATACTAGAAGTAGCCATTTAGGTAATATAATAGGGTATGCCATTGTACAGCGCCCATGGGGAAAGAAAGCAAAATATATGGTATCCATAAAGTCTTTATACAGTTTGAATTTTTAAGAATTTGTTTCTGTATATTATGTAAATATTCTGTAAAATGCAGCAGTGTATTTAACTCAAGACTTGGCATAATAAAATGCAAACATATTAACTTTTAACCTACTCACCACTATTTTAATTTGCCTGGATATAGCTGTCCAATATAATGTAGGGCTTATTAAGTGAATATAGAAGAAAGTAATTTGAGTAAATGAATCATTAACAATTTTGTTTAAAGCTTGATACATTTCCTCTGTTGTATCTTTACAAATTATTTATATCAAGTAGCAGTGAATTTGTTAACAATTCAAGCTGCGCTAGAACTTTAGGGACATCCTGCACAACAGGAAAAAAAGATCTTATTTATAATGGGCACAAAGTCTAAAATAAAATGCTCGAGTGACTAACCTTAGCAAAAAATGAGGCAACGTATATGAAAAGAACAACAAAACTCTAAAAGGAGATATAGGAGAGCATGTGGTTTAAAATAAGAAACATGCCATTTCCTAGGTTGTAACCTATATACTGTACAACCATCAGTTTTTCCCAAATTAATTTCTAAAGTTAATGTAATTCCAATCAGAATCTCAAAGGAATTCTTTTTCTGGGTAGAGTGAGGAAAGTTTCTCAACAGAATCCATCAAAAATATGATAAATAGGTGATGTTAATTAAGAACTTAAGTTTTCAGACATTTCAGGTTATTAGTAAACTATTTCAGGCTGTCATTATTTTCTGAATGCAGCCATATGTTTGAAATATGGACTTCTCATTGTCTTTCATTTCTAAGTCAGTATTTCCAATTTCGATTTCTTTTACCCAAGAATTATTTTAAAACTGTTATATATGACTAATTTATTTCATTATATTGTGGCAAAAAAATAGTATAATTTCTGCATTTTTAGAATATATTGAAATTTTCTTTTTTGTGTCATAAATGAATAAATGTTTTTAGAGTTCTTTGATCTTTTAAAACAAAATGTATACAAATAGATCAATGGAATAGAATAGAGATCCCAGAAATAGACACACACAAATATAGTCAATTGATCTTTGACAAAGAGCAAAGGCAATTCAATGGAAAAGGATAGTCTTAGCAACTAATGGTGCTGAACAACTGGACATCTTTCACAAAAATTAACTCGATCATAAACCTAAATATAAAACACAAAGTTAGAAAAATCCTACAAGATAACATAGGAGAAAATCTAGGTGACCTTGGGTTTGGCATTGACTTTTTTAGATACAACACCAAAAGCACAGTCTATGAAAGAAAAAAATTGATAAATTGGACTTCATTTAAATTAAAAACATTTGCTCTCTGAAACACAAGCCACAGACTGGAAGAAAATCTTTGCAAAACACATATCTAATGAAGGACTGTTATCCAAAATATACAAAGAACTCAAAACTCAATAATGAGAAAGCAAACAACCTGATTAAAAAATAGGCAACAGATCTGAACAGACACCTCACCATAGAAGATATCCACATAGCAAATAAGCATATAAAAAGATGTTCCACATCATGTCATTAGAAAATTGCAAATTAAAAAACAGTGGGATACCACTACACACCCACAGTAACTGAAAATATCATAATGGCCCAAATCCAAAACACTGGCAACGCTGAATGCTGGCGAGGAGTGGAGCCAGAAACTCTCATTGCTGGTGGGAACGCAAATGGTACAGCCACTTTGGAAGACAGTTTAGCAGTTTCTTACAAAACTGACACCACTCCAGCCATTCGCATGCTCAGGGAGTCCCTGAGATCAGCATCTGGTCCAAAAAGCTGGGGTATTTTACTGGTATTGTGACTGAGCATCTCATTTTTGGAAGCTTGCATCTTTTTAGTCTTTGCTAGCCATTGTGTGAGCGCTAATATTTTATGCGGTTCTGGGGGAAAGCCTAATGGAATAAAGAGTTCTCCAGGTCCCTATTTAGATGGGTTTATTTGTATTCAATATCTAATAGTAATCCATTGTATGGCTGTGGTAACAGCGATAAAAGAAATGAATGATTTATTCAGCAATAATAAGAAATGAGCTATGAAGCTACAAAAAGACATGGAGGAACCTTAAATGCATATTGCTAATTTTAAAAAGCCCATCTGAAAAGGCTACATTACTGTATGACATTCTGGAAAAGGTAAAACTAGGCAAACAGTAAAAAGATCAATGATTGCCAAAGGTTCAGGGGAAGCAGGGGAGAGATGGATAGGTGGAGCACAGGAGATTTTTAGGACAGTGAAACTAATCTGTATGATACATTAATGATGAACACATGTCATTATACATTTGTCAAAACCCGTAGAGTATACAATACAAATAGTAAACTCTAATGTAAACTATGAACTTTAGTTAATAATAATGTATTGATATTGGCTCATCATTTGTAACAAATACACCACACTAATATAAGATGTTAATAATAGGAGAAACTAGTGGGGAAACAAGGGTAAATGGGGACCCTTGTACTCTGCTCAATTTTTCTATAAACCTAAAATTGCTCTAAAAAGTGAAATCTATTTATTAAAAAAGATTTATGTATGTTTGTATGTATATATGAATACTTTTGTTTCTCTAGGTGGAAAGTAAATATATTTATATCACTAGACTGAACTGTCCTTGAGTACAGAATATCCCCAATAATGTTATAAATAATTTGTGCCTTGAATTGAGTTCTACTTTGATATTTACAGTGCTGTTCATCTCCTGTCTCATTTTCCTGATTTAGCTTTGTCTACCCATTTCATTATTTTCAACCTTTCTGTTTCATTTTGTTTAGGTATACTGTTTTTTTTAATTGGGAAAAGAATTTTTTAAGAAATAAAAGTCATAGGTTTTCTAATTACACATTAGCTTCCGATAGCTTAAATATACTTCACATCAAATATCTGTTATTCATTTTAGGGTTAAAATTTGTGCCTTTCCTGCTTTTCATATATTTGGAGTTTGCTGTTTTAAAATGTTCCTACCAGATCAAGGCATTTAACAAGTCTTTGAAATTGCTCTAAAATTATTTTTCTTTTCTCTAAAAAATTTAGGACAAAGTTGCTTTAGGAGCTAAGCCCTATAAAGAAGAAATTGAAGATCTCAAAACAAAGCTGGTGAAAATAGACCTAGAGAAGATGAGAAATGCCAAGGAGTTTGAAAAGCAGTATGTCTTTGTCTCAATTGAATATGACTTGAATAGCTTAAATTTCCTTTCTAGACTGTATAAATTTCTTTGCATTAGTAAACTTTTTAAAATATATTAAGATATTGTTATTGCTTTTTGTAAAATAAATACAAACATCTACAGATTTTAAATTTATTAAATTCTGGTGTGCAAAGTTTTTAAAAACAAGCACAATTCTGATCAATTACTCACAACTATGTCTTTGGATGTTTCCTCCTCAATCATATATAAACAGCTTAAAAATGACCTTTTTATGTTTGAAAGTGAATACTAAGAATGTGTGTGTATTTTTAGCAGTTTGGCTAAGGTTTCTGTTGGTTCTCTTAATTTTATGTGTTCTTCCTGTTGTGTTTTTGTGTAAAGGTTGTATTTCCTTTTAAATTGTAGTATTTAGTGCCCAAAGCCTATCCTCTTTTTATTGATTTATTTCTATATAGTACCATATATAACAGCATGCCTAAATTTCTTTGTGGTATAGCATAATGAAAAGAACATTAGGGGCCGGCCCGGTGCCGTAGTGGTTAAGTTCAAGCACTCTGCTTTGGCGGCCCAGGGTTTGCGGGTTCGGATCCTGGGCACAGACCTATACACTGCTCATCAAGCCATGCTGTGGCAGTGTCGCACATACAAAATAGAGGAAGATTGGCACAAATGTTAGCTCAGAGCCAATCTTCCTCACCAAGGGGGAAAAAAAAAGAAAATATTAAACAGAGAGTCAGGGAAACTGAATTAGGTTTGCAAGCTGTTTAATCTCTCTGGTCTTCATATTCATAATCAATAAAAGGATACGTTTGTATTAGAGGATTGTTCTTCCTGTAAATGTTTAATAAATATTTAATGATGATATCTAATTTTGCCCAATAAGTAGCACTCTGAATCTCCATGCATTCTAACCAGCCTTCTGTTGATAGGACTGTTGGTTTTAGTGGAGCTTATACCTATTAAACTCATCATTATAAAAAGCAATTTTACTTATAGAATAGAATCAGCAGATAATTTCAGTTTCTAAGACAGGAAGTCTCATAATTTAGCACTGCCAATTAATGCTCAAGCAAACAATTCACAAAATGTCTTTCTCTACTGGGCACAATGAGCAGAATTTGACCTCTGACTGTGTCATCTCAGGTCATAGCTGAAGCTGGAGTTTGCTTTCCTGACAATGTAGACAGGAAGCTGCTTTTTGTTTTTACACTCTGGTAATTGCCATACCTTCAAGATGTTTTTAGGACCTCATGGTAACAACCCAATTATTTGTTTTATGGTGCCCCTGAATGTAATTTTGCTCAATATCCAATTAATAGCTATTGGGCTTTCAGAAATTTAAAAAGAATTGGTTTCTCAATGTTAAAAAAAAAATTACCCCTGCAACCAAACAGAACACTTCCAATTTGATGGTGTTATTTATAGCTATAAAGTGCGTGATACGAGGCGGGTATTGTGGGGGCTTATCTGCTGCTTCTTAGGCATATTATGTCAATGTGATATATCTTAGAAAATTCTTGATAGCAGTTCTGTTTATTCTTCCATTAAAAATTAATTGCTGACCTTTTACATATTTCTGTTGTTGTTCTTAATAGAATTACTTCTACAAAAGCCACCGTAGAACATCGGAAAGAAGTTATAAGGCTATTGAGAGAAAATCTTAGAAGAAATCAACTGGCCCAAGATACTTCAAGTAAGTAGAAAATGCTGATATTTCCAGATCGTTTCCATCTTAACTTCTCAATATACTTTCACATTTTGAAGACTGTTCATATATGTGACAGTCAAGAATAAACCTAAGTTAATTACTAATTTAGAAAGAACTTTTTAAAATGAATTCATTGGGATCATATTTATCCTGTGACATCTCCTCAGTTTCCTGTAATCTCAACTGTTTATCCATTATAGATTCTTCAAAAATATGAATTTTACCTTTGCACTATCAGATCTTTACATATTAGTGAAGATACCTTCAGTACTATAAAAGAATGACTTAACTATCAGGGTAGAAGTACCCTTCCCAATAAAAATACAAGCATGTCTTAATAGATTTTAATCATGTGCACCATAAACATATAATCAGTACACAGTAAAAATAAGTAAATATTATCCTACTTGTTCTTAATACCGAAAATACAGAGTTGATGCTTACTAGAAAACTCTTTGAAACTTATGTTAGGTACAGTTTTCAAATCTAATGATCAAATTTCTGCATATACATTCCTCACACTATACCTTCTCCCATGTTTCTATCTCTTGTGTTTCCTTTGAAAAGAGAGAATGCTAAACAGTACTCGGGGCAGCTTTGTGTAGTGAGACCAGCATTGCACTAAAGTCAGGAACAGGTCTCTAAGCTGATTGTCCTCACCTAACAGCCATGTGAAATCGTGAGGACACCACCTGACCGTCTGGATTATATGTATACTTGTAAGGGTCAGACTAAAAGTTGTGTGTGAAAGCACGCTGAAAATGGTAAATGTCAAGCAAATGTAAGATGATATTTGTGTGTGTTACTGTCCACTTATTTTTAAAAAAAATAGACATAGTGTTAAAGATGTTGTCTAGTACAGGGGCTGGCCCGGTGGCATAGTGGCTAAGTTCACAGGCTCTGCTTTGACAGCTGGGGTTCATGGGTTCAGATCCCGAGTGCAGACCTACACACGGCTCATCAAGTGATGCTGTAGTGGTGTCCCACATAAATAATAGAGGAGGATTGGCACAGATGTTAGCTCAGGGCCAGTCTTCCTCACCAAAAAAAAAAAAAAAGAGGGAGAGAGAGATGTTCTCTAGTACATATTCAGTTTGAGTGCCCTAGGATAATCACAGCTTCTACCTGGAAAACTCTGAGGGGTGAAAACAGAACTTTGTTGTTGCAGAAAGTTGGGATAATTATTTTTGATTTGTAAGTGACTTTCGGGTACATGTTATACCTGAATTCAAAATAATTTGAAAGAAAATGGACATTGAGTATCTTCCCCACACACATCTTACCCCTCCTTTCTAAATAGTCAGTGACCCAGTGGATTATTCCACTTTATAAGCACCTCACATTTTTATGTGGTTTTACCTAAAATTTTACAAAACAGTTCTTTGCATTACTTTTACACATAGAGTGTAAAATACTTAATAATATATGCTTTAATATCAATCTGAGGTTTATTTAGTTAACAAATATGTGTTGAGTACTTAGAGTACGCTGAATGCCTGGGGGTGGACCCCACACACTGTGTGTTGGAAGAAGCCCTCCAGGTGACCCCACTGCTGTGGAAGCTAGTGAAGGACAGCTCTCACTGCTGCCGTCATGGTGAAAGGCCCTCGTGGATGGTGGTGGTACAGTTGGTTGGTGGAGAGAAGCAGGGGGATCCTGGACATATTTAGAATTGATGACCGAATAGGCATAGGAGGTGTCTGAGGAGGAGGAAGTCAAAGATGACTTCCAGTGAGGTGGCACTTGAGATGTATTGGGTTTTATAGTGCCTTATTGGACTTAGTAATGTTTCCTTCATTTTGAACACTCAGCAAATTAAAATTATCACCTGTCTATGTTGTTTCCTCCCACAGTGATATCAGAACAGATCAATGCTCAGCCTTCAAAGAAACCCTTAACCTGTGGGGGTGGCAGCGGCATTGTACAAAGCACAATGGCTCTTATTTTCAGAAGTGAATATATACGGCTAGAAAAGGAAATTTCTAAGTTAAAGCATCAAAATGAACAGCTGATAAAGCGAAGGAATGAACTGTTAAGGTAAGATCTGCTTACATCATACAGAAATTATGCTTATGTGGTTACATGTGGGAGAGGATGACATATACACATACATATATGTATATATATTGCCTTTGGCAGCCCTTCACACATATGGGGAAAGTAATTTTTATTTTTTTTAATTTTTAGTTTTCATTGATGTCTTAGTTTATAACATTGTGGGGTTTTAGTTGTACATTATGATTTGTCCGTCAACATGTGGATGCATCCCTTCACCCCTTGTGCCCACCCCCCACCCTCCTTCCCCCTGATAACCACCAACCAGTTCTCTCTGTCCATGTGTTAGTTTATATTCCACATATGAGTGAAATCATGCATTGGTTGTCCTTCTCTCTCTCTGGCTTATTTCACTTAACATAATATCCTCTAAGTCCATCCATGTTGTTGCAAATGGGACAATTCTATCCTTTTTTATGGCCTAGTAGTATTCCATTGTATATATATATATACCACATCTTTATCCAGTCGTCAGTCGAGGGACACTTGGGTTGCTTCCAATTCTTGGCTATAGTGAATAATGCTGCAATGAACATAGGGGTGCATAGCCTCTTTGGATGGTTTATTTCATGTCCGTTGGGTAGATGCCCCATAGTGGGATTGCTGGATCATAAGGTATTTCTTTTTTTAATTTTTTGAGGAATCTCCATACTGTTTTCCATAGAGGCTGCACCAGTTTGCATTCCCCCCAGCAGTGAATTAGGGTTCCCATTGCTCCACAACCTCTCCAACATTTGTTGTTTTTTGTCTTAGAGATTGTAGCCATTCTAATGGGTGTAAGGTGATAACTTAGTGTAGTTTTGATTTGCATTTCCCTGATGATTAGTGATGTTGAACATTTTTTCATGTGTCTGTTGGCCATCAGCATGTCTTCCTTGGAAAAATGTCTGTTCGTATCCTCTACCCATTTTTTGACTGGGTTATTTGTTTTTCTGTTGTTCAGTTCTGTGCATTCTTTATATTTTATGGAGCTTAATCCCTTGTTGGATATACGATATGCAAATATTTTCTCCCAGCTGATGGGTTGTCTATTCATTTTGATCCTGGTTTCATTTGCCTTGTAGAAGTCTGATGAAGTCCCACTTGTTTATTTTTTCTTTTGTTTCCCTTGTCCGAGTAGAGATGGAATCCGAAAGGATCCCTTTATGACCAGTGTCAATTAGTGTACTGCCTGTATTTTCTTCCAGGAGTTTTATGGCTTCAGGTCCCACTTTCAGGTCCATTTTGAGCTGATTTTTGAGTATGGTGTTAGAAGATGGTCTACTTTCATTCTTTTGCATGTGTCTGTCCAATTTTCCCAGCACCATTTATTGAAGAGACTTCCCTTTCTCCATTGTATGTTCTTCGCTCCTTTGTCAAAGATTAACTGTCCACAGGTGTGTGGTTTTATTTCAGGGCTTTCAATTCTGTTCCATTGATCTGTGTGTCTGTTTTTGTACCAGTACCATGCTGTTTTGATTACTATAGCTCTATAGTATATTTTGAAATCAGGGATTGTGATGCCTCCAGGTTTGTTCTTTTTTTTCAGGATTGCTTTAGCTATTTGGGATCTTTTGTTGCCCCATATGAATTTCAGTATTTTTTGTTCTATTTCCGTGAAGAATGACATTGGGACTCTGATTGGGATTGCGTTGAATCTGTAGATTGCTTTAGGTAGTATGAACATTTTAACTATGTTTATTCTTCCAACCCATGTGCATGGAATATTTTTCCATTTCTTTATGTCTTCATCAATTTTTTTCAGTAGTGTTTTATAGTTTTCATTGTATAGGTCCTTCACCTCCTTGGTGAAATTTATTCCCAGATATTTTATTCTTTGTGTTGCGAGTAAATGG
Organism: Tapirus indicus; assembly: GCA_031878705.1. Classification (NCBI taxonomy): domain Eukaryota; kingdom Metazoa; phylum Chordata; class Mammalia; order Perissodactyla; family Tapiridae; genus Tapirus; species Tapirus indicus. Next base: position 151,093,251 of record CM062920.1, on the reverse strand, counting down.
GATTGTCTTCTTGAGTTCTCTTTCTGTTAGTTCATCATTAGCATAAAGAAATGCAACTGATTTTTGTCAGTTGATTTTATACCCTGCCACTTTGCTGTAGTTGTTGATTATTTCTAGTAGTTTTCCGATGGATTTTTTGGGGTTTTCAATGTATCAGATCAAGTCTTCTGCAAATAGTGAGAGTTTCAGTTCTTCATTGCCTGCTTGGAGTCCTTTTATTCCTTTTTCTTGCCTAATTGCTCTGGCCCAAACCTCCAATACAATGTTGAATAAGAGTGGTGAGAGTGGGCATCCTTGTCTTGTTCCTGTCCTCAAAAGAGTGGCTTTCAGTTTTTCCCCATTGAGTAGGATGTTAGCTGTAGGTCTGTCATAAATGGCCTTTATTATGTTGAGGTACTTTCCTTCTATACCCATCTTGTTGAGAGTTTTTTTCATAAATAAATGTTCGATCTTGTCGAATGCCTTCTCTGCATCGATTGAGATGATATGTGGTTTTTATTCTTCATTTTGTTAATGTGGTGTTTCAGATTGATTGATTTGTGGATGTTGAACCATCCCTGTGACCCTGGTATAAATCTCACTTGATCATGGTGTATGATCTTTTTGATGTATTGCTGTATTCAGTTTGCCAATATTTTGTTGAGGATTTTTGCGTCTATGTTCATCAGCGATATTGGCTTGTAGTTTTCCTTCTTTGTATTGTCCTTGTCTGGCTTTGGTATCAGGGTGATGTTGGCCTCATAGAATGTATTAGGAAGTGTTCCATCTTCCTCTATTTTTTGGACTAGTTTGAGGAAGACAGGTATTAACTCTTTGAATGTTTGGTAAAACTCTCTTGGGAAACCATCTGGTCCTTGACTTTTATTTTTTGGGAGGTTTTTGATTACTGTTTTGATCTCTTTACTTATGATTGTCTATTCAGATTCTCTATTTCTTCTTGATGCAGTTTTGGGAGGTTGTATGCATCCAAGAATTTATCCATCTCCTCTGGGTTGTCCAATGTGTTGGCATATAGTTTTTCATAGTATTCTCTAATAATTCTTTGTATTTCTGTGGTATCCATTGTAATTTCTCCTCTTTTGTTTCTAATTTTATTTATTTGAGTCTTCTCCCTTTTTTCCTTAGTGAGTCTGGCTAAGGGTTTGTTGATTTTGTTTATCTTCTCAAAGAACCAGCTCTTTGTTTCATTGATTTGTTGTTTGGGTTTCAATTTCATTTATTTCTGCTCTGATTTTTATTATTTCCTGCCATCTGCTGATTTGGGGCTTTGTTCTTTTTTTAATTCTGTTAGGTGTAGTTTAAGGTTATTTATTTGGAATTTTTCTTGTTTAAGATGGGCTTGTATTGCTATGAACTTCCCCCTCTGAACCTCTTGTGCTGCATCCCATATGAGTTGATGTGGTGTATCTTCATTTTCGTTTGTCTCCAGATAGTTTTTGATTTCTCCTTTAATTTCATCAATGATCCATTGGTTGTTCAGTAGCATGTTGTTTAGTCTCCACATCTTTGTCTCTGTCCCAGTTTTTTTCTTGCAGTTGATTTCTAGTTTCATAGCATTATGATCAGAATCTTGTAATGATTTCAATCTTCTTAAATTTATTGAGGTTTGCCTTGTTTCCTAACATGTGGTCTGTCCTTGAGAATGTTCCATGCACATGCTGTTTTGGGGTGGAGTGCTCTGTATATATCTGCTATGTCGCTCTCGTCTAGTTTTTCATTTAAGTCCCTTATTTCCTTATTGACTTTTTGTCTGGATGATCTATCCATTGTTGTAAGTGGGGTGTTAAGATCCTCTACTATTATTGTGTTGCTGTTAATATCTCCCTTTAGGTTTGTTAGTAGTTGTTTTGTGTAGTTCGGTGCTCCTGTGGTTGCGTGCATAGGTATTTATAAGTGATATGTCTTCTTGGTGGAGTGTCCCGTTTATCATTATATATTGCCCCTCTTGCCTCTCATTACTTTTTTAATCTTGAAGTCTACTTTGTCTGATATAAGTATGATAACTCCCACTTTGTTTTATTTGCCGGTAGCTTGGAGTATTGTCTTCCATCCTTTTACTTCAAGTTTGTGTTTGTCTTTGGAGCTGAGATGTGTTTCTTGGAGGCAACAAATTGTTGGATCTTGGTTTTTAATCCATCCCACCACTCTGTCTTTTGATTGCAAAATTCAATCCATTTACATTTAGAGTGATTATTGATATATGAGGGTTTAATGTTGCTATTTTATTGTTCATTTTCTGGTTCTTTTGCTGTTCCATCATTTCTTGTCCCATGTGTTTTGGACTGCCAATTCCATTTGGTAGTTCTGCATGATGATTCTCTTAGTTTTCTCTTTATTTGTCATATGTGGTTCTATTCTGGTTATTTGTTTAGTGGTAACCATGAGATTTATATAAAAGATCTCAAGGATGAGATAGTCCATTTTCTGATGCCTTCTGTTTCCTTAGCCTAAGTCAATTCGATCCCTTGCCTCTTCCCCTTCTAATTGGTTGTTGTCACTACTTATTCCATCTTGTGTTGTGAGTGTGTGTTTACAGTGATGAGTTTAAATTCATTTTTGATGTTTTCCAATTGTAATTTTTCTGGTTTAGTCTCCTTGTTTTTCTCCTTGCTCAATACTTTGTATCCCCTTTCCCTTTTTTTTTTTTCAGGCCTAAGGGCCTTCTTGAACATTTCTTGCAGTGGTGGTCTTGGGTGATGAACTCCCTTAGCTTTTGTTTATCAGAAAGAGTTATTTCTCCATCACATTTGAAGGATATTTTTGCTGGATAAAGTATTCTTAGCTGAAGGTTTTTGTCTTTCAGGATTTTGAATATATCATTCCAGTCTCTCCTAGTCTGTAGAGTTTCTGTTGAGAATCAGCTGAGAGCCTGATGGTGTTTGTATGTTATTTTGGTTTTTTTGTTTAGCTGCCCTTAATATTTTTTCTTTGTCGTTGACTCTTGCCAGCTTTGCTACTATATGTTGTGGAGTTTGTCTTTTCCTTTTTATATATTTAGGTGATCTGTTGATTTCGTTCACTGTTATTTCCAAGTCTTTCCCCAGGTTTGGGAAGTTCTCAGCTATTATTTCTTTGAACAAGCTCTCTGCTCCTTTTTCCCTTTCTTGTCCTTCTGGAATACCTATTATCCTTATGTTACTTTTCCTAATTGAGTCTGATATTTCTTGAAGAATTTCTTCCTTCCTTTCTGGCCTTAGGTCTCTCCTCTCCTCGATCTGGAGCATTTCTGCATGGCTATCCTCGATAATGCTAATTCTTTCCTCCATATTGTCTGTTCTGCTCTTTAAAGAGTCCAGGTTTTCCTTTATTTCTTCCATTGTGTTTTTCATCTCCAATATTTCTGATTGGTTTTTCTTTATGGTTTCAATCTCTTTTGTGAAGAAATTCCTGAATTCATTGAATTGTCTCTGTGTGTTCTCTTGTAATTCGTTGAGTTTTTTTATGATAGCTATTTTGAATTCTCTGTCATTCAGGTTATAGATTTCTGTGCCTTCAGGGTTGGTTTCTGGGTGTTTGTCATTTTCCTCTTGGTCTGGAGACTTAAGATACTTTTGTATAGAGCCAGCTGATTTACCTTTGCTGTTTTTCATCTTGAGAATAATCTGGTCCTGCAGTTTTCACTTGCCACTACTGAGTGGTGGAGGTCATGAGCTATGTGTTCTGAGCCCACTGCAGTCCCTGGAGGGATTGTGCTGAAACACAGGGCATGTGGGGGGAGGAGCTCTCTTTTTTGCCTGCCTGACCTAGGGGGCTTCCGTCCTTCCTCACGATCTGCTTTCTTGGGGCGTCTGGACGTTGACCACAGCCCCGCAACAGTTCATCATCACTTCCTGTTGGGGATCTCTCCACAGTCTGAGAGCACCTGGAGGGTGATAGCTTTCCCTGTAGAGGGTCACCCTGCCCCCCTCTGTCTGTGAGCCACACTGTGCGTCTTTGCTGATCGAATGGGGAGGGGGAGTATATCTCCTTACCTCTCCTCAAGTCCTTTGGGGCTTCCCGCACCTCCATCGTCAGATGTTCCTTGTCGTGGGTCTCTTAGAAGTCTTTTGTAGTGTTTGCTTGACCTCTTTTGGTATGTGAATGATGTTTTTGTTGTGTCTTAAGGGGCAGAGATTCAAAGAGGGACTCTCACTCCACCATGATGCTGATGTCACTTGGGAAAGTAATTTTTAGAGCTTATGTAATGTGTCTCTTGTAAAAGGAAGAAGAATATGGTAGCACCATTCCAGAGGTTTGCTATCTATCAACTGACCTATTTTTTTTTTCTGAGGAAGATTTGCCCTGAGCTAACATCCATGCCAGTCTTCCTCTACTCTTTAGTATATGGGCCACCAGCACTGCATGGCCACTAATAGAGCAGTGTAGGTCCACACCCAGGAACCAAACCCAGGCCACCGATGTGGAGCACACTGAACTTAACCACTTGGCCACCAGGGCTGGCCCCATCAACTGACCTACTTTTAACTAAGACAAGAACCAAAAAGTAAACAAACATCTTTGAGGGGAGGGGGAGCTTAAATATGCCACAAATATACCCAAGTCAGTGAGGCTGCACTCAAAGAAGAATCCCTGGGGTCCATTGTTGTAACCTATTTACTTTTATAAACATTTCTAAAAAATTTAATTTGGCTTCTACCAAAGATTAGAATCTTGTGCTAATCTCTACTAACGATGCAATAGAAGAAAAATAGGCATTAAACAAATAATTATACAAATAGTGAATTTTTTCTGTGAGGGCTATTAAACAACAGCGTAGAAAACAAATAGGACATTATGAAAGGGTGTAACAGAGGGATCAGACCTTATCTAGGTATGGGGAGGGCTGGTGATGAAGAAACTAATATATAAGAGTGGATCTGAAAAATGAGTAGAAGTGAGGCTCGATGAAAGGAGAGATGGCTAAGCCTTCTAGGCTGAGGGAACAGCATGTACACAGGCTTTGAGTCAGGAAGGATAACCAGTTGGTGGAACAGAAAGACATCGAGTGTGGCAAGGGCATAGAGAATGAGGCAGAGTAAGTGCAAGATGAGATGCCAGAGGTAACTGGTCCAGATTACACAGTGTAGGTCATCCTGAGGCAGAGAGTTCAGAAAGGAAGGGCTGGACTGTGGGAGCCCTGCAGGCGAGGCGACTAGCCGCCTGTTCTTCATCAGGCAGGTGGCTGAGCAGAGGGAGTGCGGGCTGTCCGTGCATGTGCCCTCTCAGTGGGTTCGCTCAGCACCCGCCCCGCTCGCTTTCCCCTGCCTTTTACCTTATAAGGGGTGGAAAAGGAGACTCAAATTCCTAGCCTCCTTTGCTGCTAGGGTTGGCCGATGAAACGTTGGCTGGAATTTCGGAGGAGGGCTTCCTTCTTGGATAGAAAGACCTTTGCCTTTTGTGCCTCCCTCCCCCCCCCCCTTTTTTTTTGCCTGGAATGTGGATACGATGCCTTGGGACATAGCAACCATTTTGTGACTTGGTGTGAGGTCAGAGGCACACAATAAGGACAGCAGGGTAAGAGAAGGAACCTGGTTCCTTGAAGACAACCTCATTTGATTATCCTTTGACTCCTCACCACCCCCAGCCTCATCACCAGCCATTCTTCTCACCCTGCAGTCTACAGTCAGCGCTGGTCACATACCTGATGCACATCATATTTCCCCCGTGTCAGAATTTCTCAGTCCTCCCTTTCAAAAATTACTGATTGTGCTTGCTAAAATGTTACTACTGCGTGCTTAAACGTTAGAAGAGGATCGGCAGTGTTATGGGGAGGAATGTTCACATAGCAAAAGAGTCAGGAGGCCTGAGTTTAGTTCTGGCTCTGCTGTTGACTGCCTCTCTGACCTTGAGCAGGCCCGATTAGTGTCCTCATCTGTAAAATGGGAGTATTGGACACAGTTTGATTTTCCAGCACTTTTGTTCAATGACTTTCTGAGGCTAATGGTGAAATCTTTCCAAGGGACAAGGAAAAACCATAGATGAGAGCCCTGATAGCCTAGGGGTTAAAGTTCTGCACGCTCTGCTCTGGCAGTCCAGGTTTGGTTCCGGGCATGGAACCACATCACTAGTCTGACAGTAGCCATGTGGTGGTGGTGGCTCACATACAAGAACTAGAACAACTTACAGCCAGAATATACAACTATGTATTGGGGCTTTGGTAGGGGGGAAGGAAGAAAAAAGGAGGAAGACTGGCAAAAGATGTTAGCTCAGAGTGAATCTTTCCTGCGAAAATAAATAAAGAAATGAACCGTAGATGATTGATAGCGCAAACCCCAACAGAAGTTTACAGGAGAGAAGGCAGGAAAGACGTGTCCAGTGCCATAACAATGTGTGTGGGGACAATGGGGAGGGTGGTGGTGGGGAGGGGAGGACTCTACTCCTGCTGGATCAGCATCAGAGGCTGTCTTCTCCAGGTCCTGACGAAACCAAAAGGTGGGTAAAGTCCAATGTCTGTCTGTTACCAGGTATCACTTCAGTGGGTTGTGCCAAATGGTTTTGATGTAGAAAGGTAGGTATCCAGAGTGAGCATTCCTAGAGAATTCAGACTGTCTTCAAGTTCTTAAAGGAGAGCATTGAACTGTTCATTCTAGATGTTACTGTAGGGCCGTGTGCTACAGTGTGAGCCATTAAACACCGGTGTCTGGAGATTAATCCACAGGTTCTGTTATGGGTCAACTTGATGGGAAGGTCATTGTCCTGACAGCTGCCGCTCGGGATTGGCCGGGCAGCTGCCTTATTGAGTCATTATCTCTTGTTTGCTTACTAACTATTGAATTGTGTGGACAGATCCCATGGTTATTTAATTCTGCTCTACTTCTTTTTTATTGGCTTTTGTGCTTCTGTTGTCTTAAATTACAAAAATAAAAGTTGCTACTCCTGATCCCAGGCAGATGAAGGAAGGCACACCTCACATGTTATTATGTGACATCTCATAACTTTTGACTCTAAGAAACTTATTTCTCTGCCTCAGTTTCTCTGCACCATAATAAATATACTGCAGGGGTCTACAGGAGTGCATAGCTTTCTGAAATCATGTCAATTCAGACATAGGACTTCAGAGTTATAAGACTATCAGATTACATTTACCTTCTAATTTGTATTAACTTCTTGCACATTATATTCCTCACCTGAGCTAATAATGCACCTTAAATATAATGGTAGGATATGGGTTGACATATATGAAAACACTGTGTACTCTTAGGAGGAAAAGTGTTGAAATAACCCATTTTTCTCATTATTTGGAGTTTAGTCACCTGCTCAGGAATGGAATACAGGCTATCAAATCTCCAAATAGTATTTTGAGAGGTGTTAGTAACAGAATCCTAGTTTTTTTAAAAACACTTTTATTTGATATTACTTTAAGGGACAAAGTCAGATGACAAGCACGATGCATGTCACATTGTTCTAATTAATGATAAAAATAGTAACAATGGGGAGGGTGAAGTGAGACTGGATAGTTTGAAATTCCACCCATTTTATAAGGAAAACAACAGTGAAAATAAGATAAAGGGAGAAAAGGCTAAATGACTTTCCATTCAGGAGAGCAGCTTAACCAAGTCAACAAAGGATCCATTTGTGCATTGTGTCTACCAGGCTTTTGCAAGAGAAGGTGACAAAGTCATAGCCACAGATGTCAATGAGTCTGCACTTCAGGAACTGGAAAGGCACCTGGGTAAGCGACTCAGCAGCTTGAACTTGGGATTCAGAGTCCATGAGGTATTATAAAAAACAGTACTCACAGGCTGAAAGTAAATTCCCATCTGCTCATCTCCACCGGCCTTCTTTTTAGAGCCTGATTCTTTGATATCAAATCTATATTCTGTGAACCTACAGACAAAACTCTGTATACTTAAATATATAAACAAAATTTTAAGGTGTATACTTAAAATATTTTTATCCAACATGCTGAAGGATTCAGTACCTAATTATAAAATTACATGTGAAAGTTTAACAGTTGTTATGTTAACTTTTGATGACAACTGTCACTGCTGTGCCCCCTCCTCTCAGGGCAGTGCTGTCCAGTAGAAAAATAATGTGAGCCACATGTGTAATTTAAATTTTCTCATGGCTACATTTAAAAACTAAAAATAAAGGTGAAAATTAAATTTAGTAATATATTTTATTTAACTCAATATATCTAAAATATTATCATTTTAACATAAAAATTATTAATGGAATATTCCACATTCTTTTTTTCACACTAAATCTTTGAAATTCATGTATTTTACACTTACAGCACATTTCAGTTCTGACTAGCTGCATTTCAAGTGCTCAATAGCTACATGTGGCTGGTGACAACCATATCAGACACAACTCAGCCCTAAAGTCACATATAATCAGAAACCCTAAGAAATTACCCAACTTATCTAGCTGTGTATCACCCCTTACTGCACCACACTGAGCCCAACTCCAACATCAAAGGACTTCAGCTAGAGTTCCTCTGAAAGAAATCGGAACAGAGAGCTCATTTGAAAGTTAACTGTTCCAGCAAAATAGAACAGGTTACATGATCAAACACGAATTAGCTCATTGAATTAGTGAATGGAAGTAGACTATGCTGAATTATAACTCCAAGTCAGAGGAAAGCTGTTGTACTGGAAAAGCACTAAGGAAAGGAAGTCTTTCTGAAACTTTCTCCCCTTTCTCTCCCTTTTCTTTGTTTATAATCTTTTCTTCCTATGTCTGTAAGAGAATAATAAAATAAATCAATATATATATTAAAAAAAATTAAAATAATGACTGTTTCTTTCACTAGAGAATGTTTGGGATTATTTAGTACCTAGTACAGTGTGTCTCTCAGACCCCATGCTGGATCTTTCATGTCTCGCCTTCAAGTGTTTCATCCCTTCTCCTGGCCCCTCATTTCTTCTTGCAATTTAGTCCAGAAATAAGTGATGATACCCCTGACCAACAGTCATTTCCAATAAATAATGGAATTGACATGAAGGTATAGCACACATACGGAAACAGTCTCCTGTCTCACTGCCCTGCCCTTCCCCAGCTCTCACTCGGACAGAAGTCAGCATTCCTGTGGCAGGGGCGCCACCTCTGGGGAAGGAGTCGGCTACAGCGAGCCTGCTCCCAGTTATTCCTGCTGGCTCATGAGAAGCTTCTGATATAGATCATTCATACTTCACTGTGAAGTCTTTTCTCAGAGAAGACCTTTATTATTCAACTTAGAGACTGGAGAGAAAGGGAGGGAGAGAGAGAGGTTTGTTGTTGGGAGGTCAAGACAGGGAGGACTGTAAGATTTTTATTCATGAAATGCTTAAGATTCTTAAGACTCTACCAATGGTCAACAATCCTATGAAGCCTAAATGGACAGATACTGCAATCATCATACTTCAAAACAGCTATATCTTCAAGGCTAAACACTTTTTATGGGTATAAGTAAATCATGTCACTTTTTTGTTTTTCAGGTATTCAAACTCGAGTCCTTGATGTCACAAAGAAGAAACAAACTGATCAGTTTGCCAATGAAATTGAGAGACTTGACATTCTTTTTAGTGTTGCTGGGTAATTCATAACATTTTAATTTCATTCTCCTTGCAGAAAGTTTTCTATGTCTTTTATTAAATGGCCAAATTATTCATTGTGAACCCTAATATATTTCTTAGGAAATACTGGCTCTTGGACAGAATTTTTATTACAAGTAAGATTCAGGGAGGAAGACAGCTGATTGTTGTGTGTGGCTTGGGGCCTAAAGGCAATTAAGGGTACTCAAGACAACTGGTGCCACTCCAAAGTTATTGATCTTCCCAAGGCTGGAACAGGCTCACACCAGTGGACTTGTCACTGATGTCCCACTAGGACTTATAAAATAAAATGAAAAACTGTTTTCCAGGAGTATCTTGAAAGCAAAGTGTATCTACCAGAAGCCAAGTACTCAGTTTATTGAAATGCAAATATTCCCAATTTTTGGCATAACATTCTGGCAAGTCCTTTATACCTCCCGAGTGCAGCATTTCTTATTGGGACAATTAATCCCAGCCAAAGAAGTTTCATTCTGTCCCGTTGTTTACAGCACAAAGAGAAAAGCTTAGCTGAACTTAAGAGGGCCGTAGCAAACTTGCTGAAGGAGGCATGAAGGATGAGAGACAGCTGAAGCAGCTCTTTGTGGAGCAGCGAGTGCTAGTGCTCACTCTCCCTTCTCAGGCATGACAGTGGAGACAACAGTTGAGGCTTTCATGGGACTAAGTAGATACAGTCTGATGTTCCACTTTTCCTATGTGGTGGTACGTTCTTACTGCGGCATTGATAGAAAAATCCTAGAGCCTTCTAATGTATTTTTATGATTATTCCTAACCATGTTTCAGGATGAAAAAATCTCAGTTTATCCGTAGTTTATCATGTGTTACAATGTATAGAAATTAAATTAAAGCAACAATTTGTGATGACCTATTTTATAAATAACCTGCTCATCTCTCATATGAGAATATACCCAAAGCCATGAAAAAATCAACTAGCAAAATTAGTTTTTGAGCATCTATTAAATTTTCAGCCAAGTAAGGGATGTAGAAATATAGCATGTGGTTCTTGCTGTCATTCAGTTGAACTGGAATTACAGTGGTACATGGGAATCACAACCAACAACATTTTATAAGTAATTATGTAATTTTGGTCCAGGGGACAGTGAAATCAATTAGAACTCCATTGTTTAGAAAGCTTCCTTGAGGAAATGTACCTGGAGAAGAGTGAAGACTGTTTTAAGGGGTTTGTTTTGTTCTGCTTTGTTTACTCAATATGCCAGAACTGTACAGTAGCAATATTGCTTTGCTGCCCTGAGATGATGAGATACTTGTTTTCCTTGCAACTTTGATTTCCCTTGAGAATGCTAAATCTGTGCCACCTGGGGGCACTCTTGCTCTTGAGATAGGAGTCACATCGGGTAGGTGTCCTCATTTGTTTGTTTTTAATGGTGATGTTTCTGTGCTTTTGGTATAGAGCTTCTTATGTTTGGTGGCTCCAAACTCTTGCCTTCTTTTTGTTTTGTTTTTTGGTGAGAACAATGGGCCCTGAGCTAACATCTGTTGCCAAGCTTCTTATATTTGGTGGCTCCAAACTCTTGCCTTCTTTTTGTTTTGTTTTTTGGTGAGAACAATTGGCCCTGAGCTAACATCTGTTGCCAAGCTTCCTCTTTTTTTTTTTTTTTTTGCTGAGGAAGATTGGCTCTGAGCTAAGATCTGTGCCCATTTTCCTCTATTTTGTATGTGGGATGCTGCCACAGCATGGCTTGATGAGTGGTGCAGCAGTCCACACCCAGGATTCAAACCTGCAAACCCCGGGCCACCAAAGCAGAGTATGCAAACTTAACCACTATGCCACTGGGCCAGCGCCTTGCCTTATTCTTTTAAAAGAAGGATCCTGTTTTTAAATAACAATTTTTTTTTAGCTTAAGTTGTTGAGACACTTACTTACATAATGTACCAAGTGATACTGTATTTGAATTGTTAAAAGTCTTGGTTAGTGAAGGGACAATGGTCTAAGTCAATAAGTGACAATAAAAGTGATAAGGAAATGGAATAGGAATTTTTCTGAATGATAATTTTTCCCCGTTGTTTAATGCTCTTCTAGTTTTGTCCATCATGGAACCATCCTGGACTGTGAGGAGAAAGACTGGGACTTCTCAATGAATCTCAACGTCAGCAGCATGTACCTGATGATCAAGGCATTTCTTCCTAAAGTAAGATGACCGATGACCGCCGCACTAGGATGAGCACCACGTTAGTCTCCAGGTCTCCATCCTGGGCATCTGAAAGAATCCCCACATGTGCTGAAGAGTAATAATAGTTAACATAGTGACTAACATGTATTGAAGATAAATACCAAGGCATTTAATACAAATTAACTCCTGGAACCTTCCAGTTTATCCATTCAAAGAATATTTATTAGGCACTTTCTATGTGCCAGGCTCCATTCTAAGTGCAGAAGACAAATCAGAGAACTAGACAAAGCCCCTTCTATAAGGGAGGTTCCATTTTGGAGAGGTGAGACAGGATAATATGTAATCAAATAAACATATAACATGTGGGGTGGTTATAAGTACTATGAAGAAAAAAGAAGCTGGGACCTCACTGATATGGTGAGATTTTCATAGAGGCCGAATGAAGCGAGGGAGCTAAGTATTCAGGTGTCTGGAGAGAGGCTTCCAGGGAGAGGGACAGCAAGGAGACATGCAGGACCACAACCATCCGATGAGGTAGGTACTACTTCATCCCATCCACTGTACAGAGGAGGAAACTAGGAGGTTAGGTAACTTGCCCAAGTCACATAACTAGCAACTGGTTATAGCCAAGACTAGGCACATGCTCTCAAGATGGATGTACCCCACTGCTTTTCTGTACCCTGAGTATCCTCCTTGCACTCCTGCCTTTAGCTGAGCCACAGAGGTACCAGAGAGGTGAGAGATGGTGTGCTGAAGAGAGAGTATTCCTCCTGAGTCTGCCACCTTGAGTTCTCCAGCCTTCACACAGCTCATCAATGTTTTTAATTTTATTTACAAATAAGCATTAAGTACCTTTTGATAGAAAGCACCACACCAGGTGCTCTGGGGGAGAGGGGTTTAAATATGAAAAACATTGACTTCAAATGGGCTTATAAGCCAGCAGTAGCAGACAGCAGGGGCTCAGACATGAAAGGGGTTAACTGAGTACAGAACCAGCTCAGTTCAAGGTTGTAAGTTAAATCCTAGTGAAATGCAGAAGAGCCACTCTTCCCATCCATTCTAGCTGGATGAGATGACTGATGCACTGAATGCTGTCCAATCCAGGGCAGGAGGAGAGCTTTCTAATGGCACAGCAGGGCTGATACTCTGCTCTGAACATTCACCCTAATGTCAAGAGGGACACAGATGAATGCTGAAAGGAAAGAGAGAAATTGACTTAGTGACAAAGGATTTTGCTTTTAATCTACTTGTTTAGTGCCCAGAAGGGATCTTTGGGTGGGCCCACAGAATGTTGAAGTAGCAAATTGTTTTAAAATGTAAATTGCCTTTTTTCCTATTAGGAGTTCATGAAAATCTATGTTATTTGGAACTTGGATGCATTTTCTGAAGATTGATCCTTAACACAGGATTTGGGGAGAAGCAGAAGCTGTGGTAAAATGGGAAAGCTTAGGTCACAGTGGGTAAGACGTATGTGAGACTCATTTGTAAAACCAGCTTCCTTCATGTCTGGAGCGCTTTACAAACATCAGTGAGGGACGTAGGTATGGGGCACAATGGAGCTGAAATTTAAACTTGTAAGTAAGTGTTAACTTTGAAAATATCAAACACTAACTTGCAAATTAGTGAGTTTGCCTATGATTTAGAGCACCTTAGCAATAATCCATATGAACCAATGACACTCATTTGTTAAAAAAAAAAATCCCAAGAAATATTAATGACTGTGAAGGGGAGAAAGAGCATTCTCAACCCACTCTGGGTCCTTTCTGTCTGGGCTACAAATTAAATTGACATGAGGCTGAATAGCAGGAGAAAAACAAAGCTTTATAACATATATATGTGGGAGAGACCTGGGGAAAATGAGTATCTCTCCACAAAATGGCAGAGGTTCTCCTCTTATATAGACAAATGAGGATTTTTGGGGGGGTTGGGAGTGTCAGCCATAAGGGATTACAAGAAAAGCACAATAAAGTTATTATGCAGATTTAAGGCCTCACCTTCCACATAGAGAAGTTTCTAGAGATGAGGTCATCCACCCCTCTTCCCAGTACAGAAAGGGTGATACCTTTACAAGTGGAGATTTCCCTTACAAATGTTCTGTTTGGTAAACTGAATTTTGATAGGAATGGGCGTAGCAAAGACCCTCCCAGTCTATCAATACCCAGAGCCATCCAAGGTGAAGGCCCATCCCAGGGACAGGCCTTCCATCCCAAATCCCCTTAGACAGTTGGGGGTGGGGGGTGGGAGGTAAAAGCCTCCTTCAGAGCAAGGTAAAGAGACACATCTTGAGGTGGCCAATTCTGATCCCCCACAACTGGGATGGGGAATCAGTAGTCAGTGCCACTTGTTAGGGTTACCCCAACCAGCCTGACCCTGAGTTCGGACTCTGGCATCAGAAGACCTTGGCCACAGCCTGAGCTCTGCGCCTAATTCACCAGGTGCCCTGGGAGATGGCACTTGGGCTCTCTCAGCATCTGTTTCTTGTATTTAAAGTGAGGGTGATAGATTACACAATCCCATCCAGCCCTAATTGTCTAGGATCCCCTGTGTTCGTTAACTGTGACACACATATACCCAGTTAGAACTTTCCAGAGGAAGTCAGGATTTGGAGTCCAAGCAGATCTGAAAGGTCAGGTGGTCAAAACAGGAACTCTTGTAGGAAATTTCTGTTCATAGACAGAATACAAAAAACGATTCCAAGACTGAAAGATTGGTCAAAAGGCAGATGAAAAATTGAAAATACTTTAAGAAGACATCAGTGCAGAATCCAAGGTCCACTAGAAGAGAAGATCCATTACAGCAAGGATCCAGGGAAGTCTTGGATAATTGGGTTTTTTTTCCTCCTTTGCTGTATCTTAGAAGAGTTCCTAGCACACAGAGGTGCTTAGCAAACATTGGTTGAATGAATAAATGAATCTAGGTTGTCAGTCCAGGTGGGGGTCAGGCATGGAATCACTGAAGAGCCAAGCAGTCAAGGTCTGCCAAGTTTAGGAGCTGAGTTCTGGTCGATGGGGACAGAAGAGCTGGGTCAGAGTAGGCCTGAGTAGATACAGCTAGAGGGAATCTTTAGAGACCTTGTAGCCCCACCTACATTTCTGGGAGATCAGTCCTATGTGGCATTACTATGTACAGGCACTCCACTTTACAGTTGTACTGGCCACAGAGGGGTGCTGCATGGCAGCCAGGGGGAGCATCACACCAGGACAGCAGGTTCTGTACTGGTGGTGGGAAGGCAGCATGGAGGGAGGTGAGGACTTTGGGCTTGAGAATCAGCAGACAGGCCCAGCTGAGTGGATGCTACCTGTGTTGGGACAGCACCAGCCTCTCTAGATGCAAAATTCTACAGCTTGCTAGGCAGATTATTGCATTTCAGATTGGAGGCTGAATTTACTTAATAGCCCATTTTTATATATTAAATTGGTCTCTATATACTCTATATGTATTAAAAATGGGTTGTATGTGTCGATTATGTCAATAAAACTGGAAGAATAAATTAAAATGGGTTATTTGCTAAAATGGATAAGAAAAATAATTTTGTCTTAGTTTTCAACACCATTATATACTTTACTAATTTTCCAGGTGTTTTTAATGAGGACCCCATTTCATTATGATCTCTTTATTATATAGACAAACAAGTTGAGCTAAATATTTTCTCCCCTCCATCTTCCTCAACTTGGTCAGGTCACCCCAGCCTCTCCCGGTGTCCTTCAGTGCATCCAGCACCATGCTGTAGGGTGGTTTCAGGCTCTGCTTTTAGTATGATTAGTAGCTAAGTATCGAAACAGAAAGTAAGAAGACCCTAAGGAGATGTATAATCTTGGCAACCTTATCCCTGATCCATCCAATCATTCACCTTCTCCATTCCTGCACCTCTGTCTGAAAGCTGCTGGAGAAACTCTCCCCAACACAAGGGATTTTTTTCTCTAGACCCTTTACACTGCCTTTCAAGGCCCCACCCTTTTAGAAACTCTTTCTTTACTTGATTTTAATGATAGAGCCTTCTTTAGGCTCTTCTTAGGTTTTCCTTCCTCTGTTCTCTAGTTGGTATTCTTCCATTTCTTCCTGGCAGTTACTTTAATTCTTCCCCACTCTCTGTGTCCACCATCTCCCCTTGTTCTTTATAGTCATCCACCCAGTCTCTGACTTCAATGAGATGTTAGTGCCCGTTAGGCAAGAATTCTCTCAACCTCTTGCTTCTTCCCCCAAAACATTCATGAGTACCCATGCCCTTGCACATACATATATTATCTTGAAAACATACATGCATGTTATAATTAATAAAGTATAAGTTCATCTGAAAACACTTTTTAATTCATAGCAGCTTTTTTCATTGTATATTCCTTTAGGTCTGGGACAGGGCCCAGCAATCCGCAGTTTAAACTAGCACCTCAGAAGATTTTGATTCATCAAAATGTATTGACCACCTACTGTGTACCCTGTCTAGGAGGACAAAACAGCCACAGACCCTCCTCTCTCCAAGTTCACACTTCAATGGGGGAATTCCAGAGGAGGAATTTTTAGGAAATACTGCCCTAGACGGGGAGGCCTGCCCTCACTACATGTAATCATTTACCGAGTCCTGCCCTCTGCATCTCTGCATTTACCACTCCTCTCCTAAATCACTGCTTTGGCTTCCAGTCGTCTCCACCATGGGTGCCAGAGTAATCTGTCATCCCCAGATCTACACATGCCACTCCTCCTCTGCACTAAACCCTTCATTGTCACCACATTGCCTTTGGGGAAGACCCAAATTCCTAAATTTAGCCCATTGGCCTCTGTAGTCTCTTCCTCCCAGGCCCTGCATTCTAGCCAGACCCATCCCTTCCCCCCAGTTCCAGGATAGAGCCTTTATACCTATGGTTCTCTCTTTAAAACACCCTTCTCTTTTATTTTTCTGACTAATATTACTGCACAAAAATTGGATTCTCCTGGGGCCAGCTCAGTGGCATAGTGGTTAAGTTCATATGCTCTGCTTTGGCAGCCTGAGGTTCCAAGGTTCAGAACCCTGGGCACAGACCTAATGCATCACTCATTGAGCCATGCTATGGTGGCATGCCACATATAAAGTAGAGGGGGTATGGCACGGATGTTAGCCCAGGGCCAGTCTTCCTCAGCAATAAGAGGAGGATTGGCAACAGATGTTAGGTCAGGGCTAATCTTCCTCAGAAAAAAAATGGGGTTCTCCTACCTGATGCACATTTTAAAAAAGCCAATTAATTACAGCATCAGATTTGGGAAAACAAAACAGGTTTATTGCTAGATCAACCTGCACGGAGGCAGGAGGCATATGCTCTCAGATCTATCTCCCTGATCCAGGGCTTGGGGCAAAATTTATGAGATGAAGGGCAAGGTGGTCTGAAGTGTGGAGATAAATGACTGGAGGTAAGGAGAAGTGGGGTAATTGATGATCTGTACAAGCGTAGTCAAGCTTCATGACTCTTCATAGGACTCATGTTCACAAAATGGTGGTGTTAGCATGATCTGAGGGTGGAGTTTTCAGCCCTTTGATGTCAAAAAGGTCACTTATCAGGCATTTGCACAAGCCCAGTTGATGAGTTGGGGGTCTCAACTGACCTGAACTGGACAAGGGGGGACTCTCAGTTCCTGAAAAACAACTCTTATTTATTCTGTTGATAAGATCAGGTCAGTTGAACTGGTCCTAGAGGGCCTGAGGTTACACTAACACTCTAGTTTTCAAAAATTGACCCATATATTTCCTCCTCAGGAGCCCTCCTTTGAGTGTCTGGTGGTGAATTGGTCCCTTCTCACCACCCACCACCCCTTATCTGTGAAGGTCCCTGCTGTCTCTGGATGCTGGTTATGTCACCCACTCCGATCAGACTGGCAGCTCTCTATAAGCAGGGACAGTGTCACTTATCTTTGAATCTCCTGGACCTACACAATACCTGACCACTGTAGGTATTCAACAAATAATGTGTTCACTGGAGTAAGAGTTTTCCAACATCAGGAACACAGAGTAAATATGAACATTCATTTGCATTCCATTAGCTCAGAGTTCATTCTTGGTCTTGCTGATACTCTTGTGACAAGGAAGGCTGTAATCCCCCTGGGAAATGTTCCTGCCAGGGAGAGTGTGCACTGCCATCAATTCCCAGCAGTGATGGGGAGGCTGTTAAGACTGCTTAACAGTGCTTCATGTTAATTGCTAATAAGATGGTTCTGCAAACCCAAAGTAAATGCAAATCTTTTAAAGAGATAGTATTTTTAGCCTGCAGAATTTTGGGGGGGGGGTGGGGATTTGTTTTGTTTTGGCAGATGCTCAGAAATCTGGCAACATTATCAACATGTCCTCTGTGGCTCCCAGCATCAAAAGGTAGGTCTGTCTTCCTCAGGGGATCGTGATGCACACACACACCTTCAGGAGCTAAGGGTTTTGGGAACAAGCATAGCAGAGGTGATAAAACTCACACATAACTTCAAAATTGCTTTTGTAGGGGCCAGCCCTGTGGTGCAGCGGTTTAGTTCGTGCTTTGGCAGCCCGGGGTTCATGGGTTCAGATCCTGGGCACCAGCCAATGCGCTGCTTGTCAGCCATACCATGGTGGTGTCCCATATAAAGTAGAGGAAGATGGGCACAGATGTTAGCCCAGGGCCAGTCTTCCTCAGCAAAAAAGAGGAGGATTGGCAACGGATGTTAGCTCAGGGCTGGTCTTCCTCACACACACACAAAAAAACCTGCTTTTGTAAAATTAATATTAAGTTCCTTAATTACCAGTCCTTGCACCTTAGATGTGGACCAGTCATAAAATTAAATAAAACTTTGTTTGCTTTGCTCTCCCTTTTATTCATTG
This sequence comes from Tapirus indicus, assembly GCA_031878705.1. NCBI lineage: Eukaryota > Metazoa > Chordata > Mammalia > Perissodactyla > Tapiridae > Tapirus > Tapirus indicus. The sequence goes on along the minus strand of CM062920.1, from coordinate 151,074,799 downwards.
TAATGGATATGGAAATGAAAATCAAACTGTGAGAAGGAAACATTTATTCATTTAATCAAAAAAGATGTGTTGAACACCCGTTATGTGCCCTTTCTGCAAAAGAATTCACAGTCCAAAAAGGGGGAGAGAGTCAGGCAAATGCACATCTTCCACAGTATGATAGTATCATGACAGAGCTTTGGATTAAGTGCTGTCACACTATGGGATGACACTCTGCCTGTGGGCATGGGCTGTGCTTCACAAAGACAGTTGACCTGGGCCCTAAATGAGAAGTCAGGCTGAAGGGCCAGGATTGCAGTGCAAACTGGAGATAAGGGCACAGTCTGGCACACATGGATTTGCAAGTTTAAAACAAAATAGCTACTGCTGAGAGAAGAGTCCTTCTCTTTGCAAGGATACACGTTTAGCCTGCATGAGAGAGGAATGCAAAGAAACACCCAAGCCTCTTGGTCTTTTGCATTATGTTTTGTTTTGCTTTGCTTTACCCTAATTTTCTTTTTTTAAATTTTATTGATGTCATAACAGTTTATAACATTGTGAAATTTCTGTTGTATGTTATTATTTGTCAGTCACCATATATATGTGCCCCTTTACCACTTATGCCCACTCCCCAACTCCCTACCCCTTTGGTAACCATCTGTTTTCTCTGTCCGTGTATTTGTTTATCTTCCACATTTGAGTGAAATCATGTAGTGTTTGTCTTTCTTTGTCTGGCTTATTTTGCTTAACATAATACCCTCATGTTCCACCCATGTTGTTACAAATGGAATGATTTTATCTTTTTTATGGCTGAGTAGTATTCCATTGTATATATATACCACATCTCCTTTATCCATTTTTCAGTTGATGGGCACTTGGGTTGCTTCCATGTCTTGGCTATTGTGAATAATGCTGCAATGAATGTAGGGGTGCATAAGTCTCTTTGAATTGTTGATTTCAAGTTCTTTGGATAAATACCCACTAGTGGAATAGCTGGGTCATATGGTATTTCTATTTTTAATTTTTTGAGAAATCTCCCTACTGTTTTCCATAGTGGCTGCACCAGTTTGCATTCCCACCAGGGGTATATGAGGATTCCCCGTTGCTCCGCATTGTTTCCAACATTTGCTGTTTTTTGTCTTGGTAATTATAGCCATTCTAACAGGTGTAAGGTGATACCTCATTGTAGTTTTGATTTGTATTTCCCTGATGATTAGTGATGTTGAACATCTTTTCATGTGCCTGTTAGCCATCTGGATATCTCCTTTGGAAAAATGTCTGTTCATATCCTCTGCTCATTTTTTGATGGGGTTGTTTGTTTTTTTGTTGTTGAGTTGTATGAGTTCTTTATATATTTTGGAGATTAACCCCTCGTCAGACATATGATTCGCAAGTATTTTCTCCCAGCTGGTGGGTTTTCTTTTCATTTTGTTCATGATTTTGTTTGCCATACAAAAGCTCTTTAGTCTGAGGAAGTCCCATTTGTTATTTTTTCCTTTGTTTCCCTTGCCCAAGTAGACATGGTATTTGAAAAGATCCTTCTAAGACCAATGTCAAAGAGTGTTCTGCCTATATTTTCTTCTAGGAGTTTTATGGTTTCACATCTTACCTTCAAGCCTTTAATCCATTTTGAGTTAATTTTTGTGTATGGTGAAAAATAATGGTCTACTTTCATTCTTCTGCATGTGGCTGTCCAGTTTTCCCAATACCATTTATTAAAGAGACTTTCTCCATTGTATGTTCTTAGCTCCTTTGTTGAAGATTAGCTGTAGCTGTGTAGTTTTATGTCTGGGCTTTCAATTTTGTTCCATTGATCTGTGTGTCTGTTTTTGTAACATTACCATGCTGTTTTGATTACTATAGCTTTATAGTATATTTTGAAGTCAGGGATTGTGATGCCTCCAGCTTTGTTCTTTTTTCTAAGGATTGCTTAAGCTATTCGGGGTCTTTTATTGCCCCATATGAATTTTAGGATTCTTTGTTCTATTTCCTTGAAGATTGTCATTGGGATTCTGATTGGGATTGCATTGAATCTGTAGATTGCTTTAGGTAGTATGGACATTTTAACTATGTTTATTGTTCCAATCCATGTGCATGGAATATCTTTCCATTGCTTTATGTCATCATTGATTTCTTTTAATAATGCCTTACAGTTTTCATTGTATAGGTCTTTCACCTCTTTGGTTAAATTTATTCCTAGATATTTTATTATTTTTGTTGTGATTGTAAATGGGATTGTCTTCTTGAGTTCTCTTTCTGTTAGTTCATTATTAGAGTATAGAAATGCAACTGATTTTTCTAAGTTGACTTTGTACCCTGCAACTTTACTGTAGTTGTTGATTATTTTTAATAGTTTTCCAATGGATTCTTTAGGGTTTTCTATATATAAAATCATGTTATCTGCAAACAGTGAGAGTTTCACTTCTTCCTTGGCAATTTGGATACCTTTTATTTATTTTTCTTGCCTAATAGCTTGGCCAGAACTTCCAGTACTATGTTGATGAGGAGTAGCGAGAGTGGACATCCTTGTCTTGTTCCTGTTCTCAGATGGATGGCTTTCAGTTTTCCCCTGTTGAGTATGATGTTGACAGTGGGTTTGTCATATATGGCCTTTATTATGTTGAGGTACTTTCCTTCTATACCCCATTTTATTGAGAGTTCTTATCATATATGGGTGTTGGATCTTGTCAAATGCTTTCTCAATGTCTATTGAGGTGATGAGGTTGCTTTTATTCCTGATTTTATTAATGTGGTGTATCACATTGATTGATGGATGGATGTTGAACCATCCCTGTGTCCCTGGTATAAACCCCACTTGATCATGGCGTATGATCCTTTTGATCTATTGCTATATTCAGTTCACCAATATTTTGTGGAGGATTTTTGTATCTATGTTCATCAGCAATATGGGCCTGTAATTTTCCTTCTTTGTGTTGTCCTTGTCTGGCTTTGGGATCAGGGTGATGTTGGCCTCCTAAAATGTGTTAGGAAGTGTTCTGTCTTCTTCAGCTTTTTGGAATAGTTTGAGAAGGATAGGTACTAAGCCTTTGAATATTTGGTAGAATTCTCCAGAGAAGCCATCTTGTCCTGTACTTTTATTTTTGGGGAGGTTTTTGATTACTGTTTCAATCTCTTTACTTGTGATTGATCTATTCAGATTCTCCTTGGTTCACTATTTTTCCTTGGTTCACTTTTGGGAGGTTGTGTGAGTGTAAGAATTTATCCATTTCTCCTAGATTGTCCAATTTGTTGGCATATAGTTTTTCATAGTATTCTCTTGTAATTCTTTGTATTTCTGTGGTATCAGTTGTAATCTCTCCTCTTTCATTTCTGATTTCACTTATTTGAACCTTCTCTCTTTTTTTCTTAGTGAGTCTGGCTAAGAGTTTGTCAGTTTTGTTTATCTTCTCAAAGAACCAGCTCTTAGTTTCATTGATCCTTTCTTCTGTTTTGTTATTGTTGTTATTTAAATTCCATTTATTTGTGCTCTAATTTTTATTATTTCCCTCCTTTTGCTGACTTTGGGCTTTGTTCTTCTTTTCCTAGTTCTGTTAGGTGTAGTTTAAGACTGCTTATTTGAGATTTTTCTTGTTTGTTAAGTGGGGGGCCTGTATTGCTATGAATTTCCCTTTTTGGACTGCTTCTCTTGCATCCTATATAAGTTCATATAGTGTATTTTCATTTGTCTCCAGATATTTTTTTATTTCTCCTTTAATTTCTTTAATGATCCATTGGATGTTCAGTACCCTGTTGTTTAGTCTCCACATGTTTGTCACTTTCCTAGCTTTTTTCTTGTAGTTGATTTCTAGTTTCGTAGCATTATGGCCAGAAAAGATGCTTGATATGATTTCAGTCTTCTTAAATGTATTGAGCCTTGCCTTGTTTCCCAGCATATGGTCTATCTTTGAGAATGTTCCATGTGCACTTGAGAAGAATGTATATTCCACTGTTTTGGGGTGGAGTGTTCTATATGTATCTATTAAGTCCATCTGGTCTAGTTTTTCCTTTAGTTTCACTATTTTCTTGTTGACTTTCTGTCTGGATGATCTATCCACTGATGAAAGTGGGGTGTTAAGGTCCCCTATTATTGTTTTGTTAATATCTCCTTTTAGGTTTGTTAATAGTTGCTTTATGTACTTGTTGGTCCTGTGTTGGGTACATATACATTTTTAAGTGTTATGTATTCTTGGTGGAGTGTTCCTTTTATCATTATATACTGCCCCTCTTTGTCTTTCATTGTCTTGAAGTTTACTTTGTCTGATATAAGTATGGCAACACTTGCTTTCTTTTATTTGCCATTAGCTTGGAGTATCATCTTCCATCTCTTCACTCTGAGCCTGTGTTTGTCTTTAGAGCTAAGATGTGTTTTCTGGAGGCAGAATATTGTTGGGTCTTGTTTTTAATTTATTCTGCTAGTCTGTGTCTTTTGATTGGGGAATTCAATCCATTTACATTTAGAATGATTATTGATATATCAGGGCTTAATGCTGCCATTTTATCACTTGATTTCCAGTTGTTCTATATTTCCCTTGTTTCTCATCCCATGTATCTCAGACTGCCAGTTCAGTTTGGTGTCTCTCTATGATGGTTTTCTCTTTATTTATCATTTTTGTCTCATTCTGATTTTTTGTTTAGTGGTTACCATGAGGTTTGCATAAAAGACCTTGTAGATAAGGTAGTCCATTTTCTGATAGCCTCTTTTTCTCTTAGTCTAAGCAGGTTTCATCCCTTTCCTCTTCCCCAACTACAGTATGGTTGTCACAACTTATTCTGTTTTGTGTCATGAGTTTGTGGTTAAAATGAAGTGATTATATTTATTCCTGATGTTTTCCTTCCCTTTATCTTTAATGTTACAATTAAGTGTTCACTAATCTGTTCTGATAGAGAGTTGCAATTTTCTGATTTTTCTGCCTATTTATCTCCTTGCTCAAGGCTTTGTAAACCCTTTCTTTTTCTTTTCAGGTGTGAGGGCCTTCTTGATTATATCTTGTAGGGGTGTCTTGTGTTCGTGAACTCCCTCAGCTTTTGTTTATCTGGTAATGTTTTTATTTCTCCATCATATCTGAAGGATAGTTTCACTGGATTGAGTATTCTTGGCTGAAAGTGTTTGTCTTTCAGAAATTTGACTATATCATTCCCCTCTCTCCTGGCCTGTAAGGTTTCTGCTGAGAAATCTGCTGAAAGCCTGATAGGGGTGCTTTTGTAGGTTATTTTCTTCTGCCTTGCTGCCCTTAATATTTTTCTTTGTCATTGACTTTTGCCAGTTTTACTAATATATGCCTTGGAGAAGCTCTTTTTACATTGATGTAATTAGGAGTTCTATTATCTTCTTTTACTTGTAATTCCAGTTCCTTCCCCAGGTTTGGGAAGTTCTCAGATATTATTTCTTTGAACAAGCTCTCTACTCCTTTCTCCCTCTCTTCTCCCTCTAGAATACCTAGAATCCTTATGTTGCATTTCCTAATTGAATGGGATATTTCTCAGAGAATTTCTTCATTTCTTTTTAGTCTTAGTTGTCTCTCCTCCTCCATCTGAAGCATTTCTATATTCCTAGCCTCTAACCTGCTAATTCTGTCCTCCACAGTATGAGCTCTGTTATTTAAGGACTCAAGATTTTTCTTTATGTCATTCATTGTGTATTTCATCTCCATGATTTCTGATTTGCTTTTCTTTATAGTTTCAATCTGTTTGGTGAAGAATTCCCTCTGTTCATTAATTTTGTTTCTGATTTCATTGAACTCTCTTTCTGAGTTCTCTTGTAACTCATTGAGCTTTTTTAATGATAGCTATTTTGAATTCTCTGTCATTTAGATTGCAGACTTATGTGCCTTCAGGATTGATTTCTGGGTGTTTGTCTTTTTCCTTTTGGTCAGGATTATTAATGTACTTCTTCATACTATTTGATGGGGTGAACTTGTGTCTTCACATAGTGATAGTATCTTGTCACATATTCCACCTGCCACCACTGGGGGCAGGGCGGGAGCTGTGTATTCTGAGCCTACTGCCATGATCCCTATCAGCTGTGCCTGCCAAGCCTGGGCCACTCCTTGGGACCACAGCAGGCCTGTGGCCTTTCCCACCAAATGGGAAAGTGATCATGTGGGGGCTCAGGGCTGCTGACACCTCCTCCACAGTCCCACCGAGACACACTTCCCCCTTTGGCGCTGCAGTGGTACTGTGGGCATTCATGGCAGTCAGGAACTCATTTGCCTGGGCATGCAGATCTGCCACCATCTCCTCTTAAGTTGCACCAGCTGCTGTGTTTGGTGGCTGGGGCCTCCCCACTGAGTTGGAGCCTGAGCCACTCCCTGGGACTGTAGCAGCACTGTGGGCTCTCCCACTGGTCTAGAGAGTGATCACACAGGGACTCAGGGCTACTGCTGTCTGCTTCCACAGTCCCACTGAGACACAGACCCCTTTGGGGGCTGCAGTAGTACTATGGGTGTTTATGGAAGCTGGGAACTCATTCACCCTGGTACACAGATCTGCCACTGCTTCCTCCTAGATTGCACCAGCCATTGTGCTTGGTGGGTGGGACCTCCCCACTGGATCTGAGCCTGAGCCACTCCCTGGGACTGTGGTGGCACTGTGGGCTCTCCCACCAGATGGGAAAGCGAGCACATGGAGGCTCAGGGCTGCCATCACCTTTTCCCACAGTTGTGCTGAAGCACACTCCCACCCTTGGGCCTCAGCAGTGCTCCGGGGACTCCAGCTGGGAGAGCAGTCACACATGTGTACAGGGCTGCTGGGGGGCTGGAGAGTGCTCACCTATCTCCACCACCTCCCCAGGGATAGTCCATCCCCCTTCAGATGTTTAGCTGCGTGGCTCTTTCATGTGTCCTGTTGTACTGTGTGGGTATCCTCTGCTGATCAATGAGTGTACATTTAGTTGTAGTTCAAAGGGGGAGAGACAAAGGAAACAGCTCACCACACCATGTTGTTCATATCACTCCTAATTTTCTTTTGGAATCTGCCTAAGGGTTCTCCCAGCTGAGCATGAAAAACTAAGACCATTGCTGTCATTTAAGTGCAGCATCTCAATACCTAAGTCTCAGCTGAGTTGTGCCAATAATGTTATTTTCCCAGATACAGAAACTAGCCCTATTAAGGGAGAAAACCTGATACCAATTTTTAAAAGGGTGGGGTGGGAGGAAGCATGACACTAGTTACTGGGGACACTTATTTGTGTTCCCTTTCTAAAGGAGACTATGTTTTTTATTCCTTCAATTGTTGAACCTTCCCTTCACCTCAGCAGTTGTGAACAGATGTGTGTATAGCACAACCAAGATGGCTGTGATTGGCCTGACAAAGTCCATGGCTGCACCCTTCATCCAGCAGGGGATCAGGTGCAACTGTGTGTGTCCAGGTGAGTTAGGCTCCACAGGGCTGTGAACTTGTCCTTCCTGACATCCTAGTTGCCACTGTGAGAGATATCTACATAAGCTAGTTTACCACCTGTTATATCATGTCCCATCATTGGGAAAAGTTCAAAAGAAAGAGTCTATTCTTGTTAAGGTAACAGTCCAATAGTAAGTTAGGAAAGAGATCCTAAGTCATCAGGAATAAAACACAGAGGCAAAGAGTTTAAGTGCTCCTCATGTGCGTGGGGGCAATTCTAAACCACGTGGTTAAGAGACATAATCAGCCAGGGCTTGCTGTTTTGGAAGCAGACCAGGGATGACCTTGTTGGAGGAAAGATGAAAAGTAGACCGTGCTCACAGGATGGTGGAAGAAAGTAAGAGGAACCTCCCAGAACACAGGGGCTCTACCACGTAAATCACCTGGGTTGGCCCAGGAATAAAAAGGAGGGATTAAGACCTTACTTTATGCCATACAAAGTGAGTCAGCAAACTATGGCCTGCAAGCCAAATCCAGCCCACCACCTGTTTTGTAAATACAGTTTTATTGGAACACATCCACACCCAGTTTGCTTCTGTATTGGCAATGACTGCTTTCACACTACAATGGCAGAGTTGAGACCAAATGGTTCTCAAAGCCAAAAATATTTACTATTTTGCTGTTTGCCCAAAAAAATGTGCTTACCTCTTATAAAAGAAAGGAGGAAAGCAGAACTTATTGGTATAAAGTACATTCAATATGTTCAAACTAAAGCATTCAATAATTTATTTCTTAGGAATAATTTCTCTTTTTCTTAATATCTGTGGGTGTGTCTTTTAAATAGATATGCCCTTTCACATGGTTCCACTGACCAAAATGAGTACAGGGTGCCTACAAAGAATTACTAACTTCCTCTCTGAGAAGAAATGAAATTGAACATCCAGGATCAAGGTTTCTCTCTGGTTCACAACTGGTGCTGGCGGTTGAGAAGGGAAAGCATTTCACAGTTACCTGTGGGACCTTTCAAAAACTGAAGGGCACGCTAGGATCTGGGGAAGGAGTTGGTGGGGAGTAGTCTGGACAGCCCCACAGGAGGTTCTGATGTAATCCAGGCCAGTCTCCCCTCAGGTTGAAAACCACTGATTTATTGGTTAAAGAGGAAAAATGACTAAATACCTTTTGTCAACACAAAATAACCAATAACCATTATATAGATGAGAGAAAAGGTGAGATTTACTTGAGCCAGAGTGAGGACTAGTCCAGGAATGCAGTCTCCACAAAGGAAGAATGCAAAGCCTTCCAGGGAAGCATGGTTTTCAATAGAGTTTTACACCTTTTTAGAACAAAGAACATACTTAAAACATGCCCAGGATACACATTCATCAAAGTTTCAAAGTGTCATTCAGTTGCAAATTAGCAGGTGAACATGACCCTGATCTGGGGAAAGGGAACTTATCTTCAGGAGTACTGGTATGGCTTACCCATATGGTGGGCATAGGAAGGGAAGTATGCATCCTTATCTTCAAAGAATGCATTCTTTTACTTTGAGATAATGTTTAATGCATTCTTTAATGGTTAAGGCAGATGTTTGATAGGCCATAAGTCAGGCTTCTTTAGTTCAAACCAAATCAATTTTAAACCAAAATAGCTACCCCATATATCTCAATATGTGAAGATTTCTTGTCACCTTCAAGCTACATCATTCCTATTATTGAGGTGTTTTGTCCAATTTTTCTTGGACTAAAAAGGTAAACATCAGTTAACACTGAGAAAAAGGAGGATATAGGATAGATGGTTTCACTGGGTTTTAACATACAAACTGGTGATACCTGAGTCTAGCTGTTCTTGGTGCCATTTACCCAGTGGAATAAATGGTGAGATGGTTTGGAAAATCTGATTGTTTTAGCAGCTAGACTTTTCAGAAGATTGGAAAATATGTTATCAAACTCTCTGGAACAAGGAAGTAGCTGTGACTCACTGAGCCAGTCCCAGAAGGAAACATGATGAGGAATGAGTGTGTTTGGGATGGTGCTGATGGCTGTAGAGTCACGGCTCATCAACACAACTTGTATGGACAGTAGCATGGTGTGTCAGCCTGTGCCATAGACATAGCAGAGTCAGGTACAGTGGAATGAAGCAGAAGGCATAGCCTTGCTCCACAGCTTTCATTTAATAGCCCATTCATAGTGGCCACATGTAAGATGTGACCCTCATTTGCCTCAGTGAGAGGAAGCTGTAAGAGCTGTAGGAATTTTTGAGGAGAGTGTTAGAGAAGCTTAAAGTGCCTTGGGCACACTGCTGGTGAAATTTTGGACTTTAAGGAGCCTGTTGATGAGGGAAGTGAGGAAAATGTTATCCAAAACTGGATACAAAGGGATCTTTGTTATGTGGCTTCAGAAATTTTATCAACACTATTGGCTGCAGTGACATGGAAGGTAGAAAAATGTTCCTAATGAACCAGGTAATGTAGCAAAGCAATTTCCACCCAGACTGTGGAGAGTGCTGCCCCTCAAAGTGCAATGTGAGAGGAGAAAGAAGCTCAGAAAGGGCTGGTCAACAGGAAGGAGCCAGAACGTGCATATGGTAAAGCTTCCCAGCCTCCCCTGAGACATGGCAAATGATGATAAAATTAAGAAATGGTTTCCAAGCAAACATCAAATCCATGGCACTCTCAGGAGCATGGTCCAAAGATGGAGCTGAGAGCTGACTGCAAAATCATTTTATGGCCTCACAAAGACCATGTGGTCTCCTGGAGTACTGTTGGTCAGAAAAAGGCCCTCTGAAGGAATTTACAGGTGACAAAAGTTACAAAAAAGTCTGGGGAACTTGCTCTGTAGGAACGTGAACTAAGTGGAATTTAACAAATTTTAGTGTCATTCTTCTTTTTCTTTTTTTAAAGTAAAATATTGTAAATTATATTTTTTTGATGAGAAACATGAAATAGTGTTAATAGGAAGTTGAAGCCAAAGAAAATAGGCAAGATAATGAGGAAAATATAGAGCCAAGGACTGTGACAGTCATGGAGTGGTCCCTGAGGATTCAGAGTGAACTTGACAGCAAAGAATCGTTTTGAGATCATTAAGACAATGTGGGTCCTTGTACTGGTGAACAACTTGTATGATTTTATCTACCCCTCAGGGTTATTGTGAGGATTACTGAGATAATACCTGTAAAAGTGTGTACAATCCATAAAGTATAATGTCAGTGTAATGTGACTAAAATGCTGGTGACTCACCCATAGTCCCTGCCTTGTGTCAGAGAGAATTATAGTCTGTGCTTTTAAAAATCATAGAAATGTTATTAAAGTCATAAGCCTATTAACTAAAAGGGTAGGCAGGTAGAGGTGAAATTGTAATTCTAAGTCATGGAGGGGATTTCTCTCATCACTGTATCCTACAGAAAGGAAGTTTAAAGTTTAATTGTCAATTTCTGTCTCAGTCTATGTAAGTAACCAAGCTGATTGTCCCCCTTTGATATAGAAACGGTTGTTACTGCATCTCTGCAAGAAAGAATACAAGCCAGACCAAACCCTGAAGAGGTATATCTACTATCTTAAATGTGTTTAAACCTTCTAGTTAAAAAAAATGCCCTCTTCCTTATCTAGAGTAGACAAATGCATAGAGACAGAAAGTAGAAGGGTGGTTACCAGGGGCTGGGGAGGGGGAATGGGGAGTTAGTGTTCAGTGGGTATAGAGTTTCAGTTGTGCAAGATGAAAAGATTTCTGAAGATTGGTTGCACAACAATGTGAATGTACCTAACACTACTGAACTATACACTTAAAAATGGTTAAGATGATAAATTTTATATTATGTGTACTTTACCACATTTTCAAAAAAATTTAAAAACCCTCTTCTTTAATGTTAACTTTCTGATCTGTCACAGTGTCTGCAGGTTTTAGTATAACACAAATATTTGACCAGCTTGGGAGTCACCATAGTCCTGCTTGGCCCACAGTTAATGATATTCTCCTGTATCATGTACCATGTGTGAATAACCAAAGCAGCAAGCCAGTGGTACCTTTCTAGATTCCTCTTGCCTTTGACCCCCTGAAGGAGTTGCAGTGAATTCTTACTTCAGCTCACACCACTGATATCTGGTATGGTTTCTGGTCACAGGCACTGAGTGATTTCCAGAAGAGACAGAAGACGGGAAGATTTGCAACCGTGGAAGAAATAGCCCTGCTCTGTGTGTATCTGGCGTCTGATGAAGTAAGCACCGTTCTTCCCAGGGAGGTCATTACCCTCAACCACGTTTGAACACTATTTGCTCATCAAAATAATATCATTTTAGAGAGTTATGGCATATAAAGATGCTGCATTTACAAGGTAGGGATAAGTTCTGATTTGATTTGCTCAAAGAAAGGCCACTTTGATCTGAGCCACCAATTCTTCCTTGTTCAATTTTACATGTCACTAAATCTCCTAGCAAGTAAAATGGAGGATTGAAAAAAATTAAATTGCTCAATTTTATGAGAGACAGTTGCTTTCAAAAATTACAACTGGGGAAGCCTTGATTAAATGTAAATCAGACAAATGAACCTCCAATATCATGAGAGCCTCAGGTGAAATGGGGAAAGAGTTAACCAGATTTAATTGTGTCCAGGAGACACAGAATTGGCATCTGGTGTTCTTAGTATTACTGGTGACTTGTTTAGAAGAATCCCACTGGCTCTTTTTTCCTATCAATTCTTACTGTTTTTCCTCATATATAGAAATTCCTAATTCTGTCTCTTTCCACTTTGCATCTGTTTAGTAACCAGTTTCTTCCTTAATGGCTATTGTATATTTTTAAATGGCATACAACTGCAAAAGCAGAAACTATATTTATAAGGAATAGAGCACAAGAAGACCCCCCTGTGTTATGTCTTCGAATATTACCTGCCCTGGGCACCATAACATCTGAACAGAGAGAAGGAAAGGGGAGCAGGTGGGAGTGAGAGGGTGTGTTGCTGATTGCTTAGCTCCTCTTTACAGTCACCTGGTGCACACCAGGTGGTTGGTGAATGTGACAGATACAGGGGTTGAAATATTTTAGTGACAGAGCAGTTACTACTTGTCTGAACTATTAACAACAACTGTTAATAGCTGGGATAATAATGGAGCAAGTACATTGGCTTTTGTGATTTCTCTGAATCCGTATCTTCAGAAGAGCTCATTTGATTTGCGGGTACTGCTGATAAGCTAAATTGTCCCTGTTTAGCCAGAGCTTAGATTACCAAGTATTTGGAAATGTTCTGGCTTGAAATGCGCAACAAAAGGATCTTTGGCCTTTTAGAGAAGTCCATACATAAAGAGAACTTGCCTTTTAAAAAAACTTGGGGGAATTGGGGTTGTTTCTTGGTAAACTGATTTATCTGATCATTTTTCATATATTGAACTTTAAAAAATTCTGTACTTCTATTATGTACTTCCTTCTTGCCTTTTCCATTGTCTCAGGCTTTAGATGAATTTAAAACAAAGAACACAAATTTGAGTCTTTATTATCCATGTTTAAAAGACTGTTAAACCTTTTTAACACTTCCACTTTAATTCTTTGGAAAATGAAAAATTCTGTGGAAAAAAAAACAGTAATGTTCTTTAACTCCTTTAGTTTTATACAGATTTAGATGTCTGAAACTAGTATAGAATACTTTTTCATAGTTTAATAGATTATTATTATTCACATAAATTTTAAAAACACATTTAGCATGCTTCAGCTCCTGGAATTTCCTATGTATATTGACCAACTAAATATACATTATCTTTTTAAAAAAATTCTCTTTATTAATGGACATCACCACTTTATGACTGACACACTTGATTATGTTCAAAAGTTTACTTGCAGCATAAAACTCAGCTAGTGTAGAATGTTTCTGAGTTTCAAAATGAAAATGTACTATTTTAGCCTACACTTTATCCCAATTTGGAGAAGGGCTATGTATCACCAAACTGCTTAATTTTCTGATTCTGAGACCACATACCTAACAACCCCTGCTTAGAATGTGACGTGTGCTCCAACATTAGCTAGAAGCCAGTTAGCTCCAGGTCACAAGAAAACTCAGCAGTTTTAAATCACCCAAAACTTAATTCCAATTTTCCTAAATTCTATTTGTTAAGTGAAGTTTCCTGTTACCATGAGAGTAAATCGCTTAGTTATCTCAGTCGTAGAAAAATTGAAGAAACAAAACCTGTGTTAAACCTGACTAACTGTCCTTTCTCCTTGTGTTTATCACCAGTCTGCCTACGTAACAGGTACTCCTGTCATCATTGATGGAGGCTGGAGCTTGTGATTCAGGATCTCCTTGCGGGGAAGGCAGGCCCTTCCTGTCCACAGTAAACCTGGTTATGAAGAAAACTCACTCATCATCTCTTGCCTATTAATGGTATATTAATGAAAACAAGCCCTTTTTAATGATGTCATTGTTCACTAGAGTTTGATCCTTTAAATATATTAATCTCTTTTAAAACCATTGTAGGTTAATAACATCACTGCAAAAGAATAGTTTTTAAAATAAGCCTCAACTTGTAAGCATATAAAATTAAAATATGAATATGAAGAAAAAAAGGAAGTTTTTTAAAAGAAAAATGTATTATTTCTATTTCCCAATATTCAAATATTTTTGTTCAGGTCTGCATTGGTCTGTATGTGGATACTAATTTAAAATTTTTACACCATTATAAATGAACACCAAAGGTAGGAAGGAGTTTGGCTCCAATAATTTACATTAAAAGAACTATAAAGGACTATTCAGAAAACCATGTTGGTCTGTTATGTAAAAGAAAAATAATCATCAGATTTTATACTTAATGGATGTCGTCACTTGTAATTAAGTACTATTTTCTTAGTCTAACTAAAAAGTCTTTTTAAAAATAAACCATGATATTTGACATGACCCTAACAAACATATAGTTAACTAACTGGCAATATTGTCAGTCTAAGGGATATTTTTTATACTAAGTATAGATTGCTTCACCAAATTCCAGGATAACAGACAAGAGGACAAAAAATTTAGAAATAGTCTCTGAATAAATAAATATAAATGAATCATATAACAGGAAACAAAACTAAAGAAAATAAAATTATCAAGAAAAAGTTCAAGTAAATTCATGCATGATAATTGTGTAAGAGTACTAGGAAGAAGTTTTTTCTTGTTCTTTTAGTTTTAGGGTTTTATGTTTGTTTTTTATTTGTTGCTACCTCAAAAGACCAAATGGTATGATGCACATGTAGATACTCAATAAATGAGCAGTTAGTCTTTTCTCTTAGAACCTTAATAACAAGGAAATTTTTTAAATGGACAATGAAAGGATAACATTTTATGTATGAAGAAGAATATTATGCAGTTGATGAAAATGAGTTAAAATTAACAGCAAAGGATATTTTGACTAGCCTTCCTGAAAAGTCTATTGATTATAAGATTTGCTTTGGGGTTCTGGACCGGGTATTCCTCTACTGAATCACAGACAGCTTGGTTTGTGAGCTAGACCAAGTCACTTAATTTACCTTGGATGTTAGTTTTCTAGTTTGTGAAATTAGGGAGTTAGGCCAAATGACCTGCATTTCTTTTGGTATATCATAATCAAAACGCTGTAACTTATCAAGAGAAGTAACAGAACACTGAAGCTTATAATTATGAAGTACTTTATGCTGTGAGCAGGTGTGCCTCTGTATGTATAGCTATGAACAAATGAATTCTAAATAAACACAATGGATTCTAACATTAACAAATGCCCCCTCAAAGTAAGTTCTCTCAGAGCTAACTATCAACTATAAGACATTATCAACAATAAAAGCAAAGTAAAATCAAGCCAAAAAGTTCAGTGTTCTCTAAAGTCATGTTAATTGGGTTGATGGATCATTGAAAAGCATATGACTGAAAGAAAAGGAAAATATATTTCATTCCTGTGGTAAGAGGAAGCTGGATGTCACTAGAAACGTTTCAAGCTTTAAGAGAGGAAGAGTTCAGTTTAGGAAAATAACCATTGTAGGTGCGTTGAAGAAGGTTATTGGACGGAACTTAGGTTCATCCATTCTTTCCACAAAGGAGGACGTGAGAGATGAGAATTGAGTGGTTTCTGCCTGGTGGAGACATTTAATTGACATTGTCTCTGTTGCCTGCAAAGCGGTGATTAAAACTGGCATTTGCTTAAAGGAGTGAAAAACAGGTAAGAAATTTTTATTCCTGAAGGAAATTAAAATTACCCCAAAATGGTCGCGCGCGCCTAGACACACACACAGTTGGAGGGGCTAAACCTAGGGAAAGACAGACACGGCCAGGGGAGGGAGGTTTAAAAGGAGAGAGGATCAGACTGCTGATGGGAAGGCTGAAATCTAAAACAGTACAGCAAGGCTCGTGTTAACGAAGCGACAAGAGAGGGAGCCCACTACACTGTCACCTGAAGGAAGAGTCCTGTCTTCCCAGAGCATCCGAGAAGCCACCTCCAAGAAGTACGACTAAAAGGCAGAATGAAGTTCCAGACGACGACCCGAGCAGCGGGCTGCCGGCCTGCACTGCCCGCTCCGGCGGAGCCTGCGCTGCGCGTCCTCGCCGGGGGTCCCGGCGCCGGGGCCGCGCTCGCGGGAGCCCTCCCCGGGCAGCTCCCCGGGGCACGCGCGCGTGAGCGAGGCCGCCCTCCGAGAACTAACGGCGAGGCCGCCGGCGCCGCGGAGCCGCGCAGCCCCGAGCCGAGCGGAGGGCGCGCGGGGCCGCTGCGGGGCCGACCTGACGTGCCGGCAGCCCGCGTGCGGAGAGGGCGGGGCGCCGGCCCCCGCGCGCACGCAGCCGCCTGGGGCGACGCGCGCGGGCGCCCCCGCGGGCCTGTTGGCGCGTTCCCTGGCCGCCGGGCAGAGCCGGCTGTCCGCGCGGAGGCCGCGAGGTGAGCACCCCGGGGAGCGCAAGGGTAAACAGAACTGGCGGGCCGGAGACCCAGGGGAGGGCGCAGCCCTCTAGTTGTGTCTGTGTGTTTACTGTTGTTAGTTGTTGCGGGCATGGGGCTTTTCAGTTCTTAAAACAACCAGAGGGTGTTGCTCCTGTGGGCCGAGGTGCTAGACCCCTCAGACCCTCCTGACTGGAGACTGTGACCGCCTGCTCAAAGCCAGGCTGAGCCTGGGCTTTTTTTCAGTCATGCGCTGTGTGATGCCATTTGGGTCAACAACAGACCGCATATATGAGGTGGTCCTATAAGACTAGTACCTTGTAGCCTAGGTGTGTAGTAGACTATACCATCTAGGTTTGTGTAAGTACTGGAGGGGAGGAAGAAA
Source organism: Tapirus indicus (assembly GCA_031878705.1). NCBI lineage: Eukaryota > Metazoa > Chordata > Mammalia > Perissodactyla > Tapiridae > Tapirus > Tapirus indicus. Next base: position 151,058,241 of record CM062920.1, on the reverse strand, counting down.
TTATCCGCTACCTTTCTGGGTTCTTCCAGCTGCTCTGAGATTAAATCGCTGTGAGACAGATTAACAGGATAAAAAGGAAAGTTTGATAATATGTATACATGGGAGAAGCCCAGGGAAGCAAGTAACTTGCTAAAGTGGCGGAAGCCTCACCTTAAATACCTTCCTCAGCTGAAGACAAAAGACCATGTTGGGGGTGGGGAGAGTCAGGGCCTTCAAAGGGAGGGAAGGCAATTCACAGGTAGGAGAAAAGGAGCAAATGTTTGGAAAACAAGTGTTTGGCCACACAGAAACAGAAGAACAGAGAGGGGAGCCCACCAAACAGGCTTTTCTAGGTTCCTCCCTGTCTACCACCTAGTTCATGTTACACTTAGTGATAGCTTGCTTACTGAGACAGGTTTTTTTTTTTTTAATCTGAATTCTTTTAGGCACTTAAGGGGGACGTAACAAGGAAAATCTCTGACTCTTTTTTTTCCTTAAAAATAATCATCCTAAAATAATCCTCACGTTAAAAAAAAAAAAAAAAAACACGTTTTGGGGTAGCAAATTTTGTTCCCCTTCAGTATGCTCTGATGTTTGCGCAACAACAAAATTGCCTGAGTACGCATTTCTCAGAACTATCCCTGTCTTCAAGCAGTGCATGACTGTACTTACCAGGCATCAGCTTGTCTTCTCACTGCAGACTGTGGTGCGATGTTGCCCTAGAAGGTTTATAGCAGGAAGCCACATTTCCTTTAGCCTCCCGTCAGGAAATTGATAACACCAGTGGATAGAAACAGAGCAGATACCTTACTTAGCCAAGTCAAACTATGTTTTCACGGAAAGACTAAAACCCCCTTTCCCCACTCCACCTCTCTAATGGGAACTCCCCTCACATTATTGCTGCTACAAGGTGCTCTCATGAAATTCTGGTTTACTGTTTCTAAGTCAAGAATGAAACATTTCAATTCAACAAATAAATGTGTGTCTCCTCTGGGCCACACAAGCATGGGGACAGGAGATACATAAATATGAATTAAATACAGTTTCTTCCATTCAGTAACTCAAAATCCAGTGGATCAGAATATGCCTAACAAGAAATTAAGTAGTGTGATTCATGGGATACTAATGATGTGAGCAAAGTGACTCAATCGCATAATATATTTTCCAGCATATTAAGGTCTTCAGAATTATAACCCTATTGACTAGATTTTGCCTTTATTTTTACTTTTTTTCAGGATTTCCATAGAAGGCATTGTAGACTAAGTGGGAAAAAGTCAGTGATGTAGGTCTGAGTCCTGGGGCCTACACAAAAAGTTGCTGTGCTGGATGTGGAAGTTTGGCTCTCACATCCATTCCTACTTGCTTCTTGTATGCCTTCTGTATAGGAGAAACTGGAAAGCTAAAATATTTCCTAGACTCCCTTCCAGCTACAGTTCTGGATGTAAAATTAGGGTCTGGTAAGTAGATGACTTGCCTGAAATTTTGAAGGCATGGATGAGGCAGAGGCCATCTCCCTGCTATTTTTGGCAAATTTCTGTTGACAAGGAAGGTCCAGGAGATGCCAATGTCCAGTCTCCAGAACTGCAAGTGTTGGGAGGTCCCTACAGCAGCAGGGACAGCCTGACTCAGCATTGTCGTGTTGAATCACCAGCTCTGGGGCTGTCCAGAGGCAGTTGAGGGAGGTGGTAAACATCTGTGTTCTCTGTCCAGGCAGCTTCCAGATCCCAGCTTCTTGGGGATCACAGCTACAGTGTTGTTTTTGAACTCTGCAGTCCCTGTGGGGTCTTCTGATTGAGGCAAAAATAGTACATTCCCCAGTGGCTCAGTTACTAGTGTTCTAGAAATCATTCTTGGAGGCCCAGCCTAGACCCTGCACTTCCAGCCCTTTCAACAATTCACTCAATTCCCTGTTTGATCTCTTTCTGCTTAAAATACCTGGAGTGGTTTCTCTACTGACTCTGATAAATATGTTTGCTCTATATCCTCTAAGAGTCACCTAGGCCTAATCTCTCCAGTTTCTCTTCATGGGAAGTGATGACATGAGGTGAGACGCGGGGCCTGCAGTGACCCGCTGCCTTCAGCTAGGCTGTGCCCTCACCAGGTGCCACAGACCCCACACGGAGTTTGGCCTGGAAGGTATCTGAGTTTGTTACCCATAGACTAGATTATCTCGGATGTCTCTTGCTCTACAAGTATAATGTAAAGCATTTCTTCATTTAAAACATTTACAGAAGATGTTCTGTAATAAGAGATTGTTGAATATCTGGTTCATGCCCAACTATTTACTAGTCCTATTGATAATTCGTAGGCTGCTGACAAACCCCAAGGATAGAACAGATTTTTTCTCTGTGGGAAAAGGATTTACATCTTTTCCACACAAAGCTTAGGAACACAATATGTGGGGAAATGGAGCTGCCTGTATATGCACTTGTGTGATGAGGTGGTGGTCTCAGCATTTTAGAGTTGTGTGTCATACGTGTTAAAGAAAGCACAATTATAACTTCTAAAGAGTTTTTAACAGCCTTATAAAGTTATTAAGTATATCTTGTCAATATAATAAAAGTTCTTTGCCTTTTTAGAAATCTATTCTAATTTTTTTCTATAATTTATGTGAAGGACTAAAAGATTTGAATTTACCAGTATCCGTTACCTGTACTCTTCAGTACAGCACATGTATGCTTCCTTCTCAAGGAAAATCTTATAAAAGAAAGAGAAAGCATTGAGGGGACTATATTGGGACTCCATGATGTCCTTAGTACTGTATTAAGATTTTCTGTGACATAGGCATCTTCACCATTTTACAGATGAAGAAAGTTATCTGGACTAGTTAAGTAACTTGCCCCAAATGGCCCAACTAGGAGGCAGTGACACAGGATTTATACTAAGGGTTAATCTCCACTATCCTCTAGCCACTCCACATCTTGCCCTCTATGCTCTAGTTAATGCAGATGTGCATAGAATCCCCTAAGCACATGTTCCTTTTCACCCCTCATCCTTTAATCATGTGGTTTCTCTGCCTGTAATGGTCTTTATTTTCCGTACAAGAGTAGGTCTCTTTCAAGGCTTGAGGCAAGTAACACTTGACCCCAGCCAAGTAGGCAATACCTCGTCTCTCTGTTTAATTCTGTGACTGCACTTCTCACATCACAATTAAATTACCGTAAGGTAGCACTAGCTGCTATAACAGATAAACTCCAAAATCCCAGTAACAACACAGAAGAAATTTATTTCTCACTCATGTAAAGTTCAATCAGGTGTTCAGCTGGTGGCCTTCTATTCAGTGATTCAGGAACCCAAACTCTTTTTATATTATGGCTGTGCCATCCCCTAAGACCTTGGAGTCCTTAGTTTCCAGGCAGTGGACAGGAAACTAGAGGTATGTGAAAGATTGCATGGGAGGTTTCTTACAGGTGAGGAGTGGAGTAGCAGACATTACTTATGCCCACATCTCATTGGCCAGTGACATGCCACACTGACTTGCAAGAGAGGCTGGGAAATGTCGACTACCTGTGTGCCCAGGCAGCAGGGTAAACTAGTTTGATGAACACATATCAGTCTCTCTCCCTCCCTTAAAGAACAGAGACTGCATCTCCATCATCTTTGTACTGATGTGCCTTACACACCATAGACATCCAGTAAAAGTCTGATGAATATCACTGATTTTGAAGGGACAGGGTTCCTATCTCGGGTGCCCCAAGTTGAAATTTACCACATTCCATTATGGTTGCTTAAGGAATGATCTATCACTCTCCGACTAGGTTTTAACCTTTGAGTATAGGAATTATATCAGACTGTTCACTTTTGAATCCCCAGCACAAGGACTGGAATGTAGCAAGAGCTTAATAGATGTTTGTCGAATGAATGAATGAGTCCTCAGAGAGAAGAAAGAGGGACAGAGTTACTCTATGTGGGGTTAGGAAATACTAATTGAGAAGGTGAAATGTGAGTTTAGATCTTGAATGACTGATAGAATTTTACCAAGCAGAGAAAGCAAAAAGAAAGTGCAGGGAGCAATGGTAGTGGTGTTTTGTTTGTTTCTTGAGTAGAAATTTAGAAAACAATCACGTTTATAAGCCCAACTTTTTAAAATTCAATATTCAAATATGACAAACTTCAGGGATGGGGAGGGAAAGTATATAACCTTACAACCTATATAATTTCTACTGACTAAAGGAGTGGTGCTAAAAACCTTGGGACCTACTAAAATGTTATTTTCTGGACATTTTTTGAGAAATAGCAATACAAAGGCAGCATTCTGATCGTTTATCCTCTGAAGATTTTGCACCATGTCAAGAAGCTAGCAAGATACGCATAAGCTGAAGGTCCCTCATCACTGGTCCTCGTCAGAGCTTCTCAGAGCTGGCTCTGCATCAGAATCACCAGTTCATTGGTTAGGATGCTTTCGGCTGTGAGTGACAGGATATTCAGCCAAATTACCTTCAAAAATGCAAGTTTGATTTTCTCACACAAGTTGTCTGAAGGTAAGTAGATCCAGGGTTTCTTCAGTGCCCAGTGATATCAGGGTCTAGGTCACTTTCTGTGAGCTCATCTTGACGTTTTCTTCATGGGTGAATGATGGCTGCTAGAGTTCCAAGAAACATAGCCCCCCTCCACAGCTCCATCCTCCCCTACACACACACATGCACACATACACACAATTTAAAAGCAAAAAGAGGAGAGGGTTCTCCTCTTGCCTCCCTGTCTTTTTATTAGGAAGGAAGATCTTACCCAGTGGCCCCCAATAGCGTTGCTCACAAATTTCATTGGCAAGAAATGAATCATGCTCAGCTCTGAACCACCAGCTGGCAGAGAGGAATGGTGCTACAGAGATTGATTTAGACCAGTCATGATTTACCCCTAGGAGTGGGGAAGAGACCCACTGGAATACCTGAGCAATGGCTTTTAGGCAGGCAGTAAGTCGTGTCTGCCACACTTGGGGAGATTCAGTCTCTGGAGATTCTGATTGTAGTAGGCCTAGAAATAATATTTTAAACTTACAATTAAATACGTTTGCCCTAGGTGGGGATAGAGATTACAAAGGAGAGAAGCAAGTATTTGGTCCCTTCTTACTTAGGGATAATTTCCTTTTATTCATCTCATTACGCTTGTTTTACTTCATGATGATTCACCCACGTCTCTATATCAATTAACCAAGCAGAAGAGCAGTTGTTTTCCTCTGATAGCTTGGTCCCATGTGGTTGGCACACTGACACTTTCAGATGAGGTGGTTCTTGTTCAGGGAAACATTTTTAAGTCATTTCAGTACTTATTTATCAAGGAAACTTTAAGCCCTACTCTTCACTTAATCTGAATTCCTCACTGCTGGGTAGGGCTTCTTTTGGAAAATAAGCATTAGATCTGAGTTGGTTAGCAGAATCCAGAAACTAGAAGGTTTCTGTATATTCTATATAGAAATACTGTATGAGACTGAGAACCTACCCTTTCAACACATGAATGGATAGACACCAAAGGTAGGTGATGTTTATTATTATAATCGTTATAGAATACTTAATGAACAGTCATGGAGATAGATGCTCTTTCAAATGCACGAATACAGCACATAGAATACTCCAGCAATATATGTAAATTCGCAGTAAGATCATCCCATTAAATGTTGGACAGTCCATATCACAGACAACAAATAACAGGAATAACCAGCCTTTATCCATGTAATGATCTTTTAGCAGTAATTCAGTCAATAGCAGTAAGCATGTTTTACTTGACCAAGAGCCCTTGGACATTTGCAAATCAGAGTTCTTTTATTTTCTCTGAAATATTACAGAAAGCACTTTTAAACAGTTAGATTGATAAGATAACCAGAAAAAGAGAAGGCTGATTTAACAAACATCTCTCTGTATATGAAAGCCTATCTACAAAAGTGGTTTAAAGTGCGCTTCACTTGCCAAGAGGAGCAGGGGCAAATGGACAGGGTCCTGCAGCTTCACCTTTATCTGTCCCATTTGTTGGGTTTCAGGAAAAAGTTTCATTTGGTGAAAGATTTTTGGCTTAAAAAATGTTTGAAAACTGTTACAGAAGATTCTAGGCAGTTCTCCATTTTCTTTGAAAAGCACAAAAACAAAAAATGGCCTTAAAATATAGCAGGTGGGATTAAATTACCTAAAGTGAAGTTACCAGGTTCTGTGAAAAATATTATTACCAAGGAAAGCTGTATCATTTTCTTTTCTCTAAAGCTTTAAGAATTGCATAAATTCTTTTTTAATGTATTTTAATTTGCATAAGAAAGTCTTCTTGTAAAAATCCTAACAATATAGAAATATAGAGAATGAAAATGAAATTTCAACCACTCCAATTCCATTTCCCACCCCAAAGGCAATCTACTGTTAACAGACTTTTTTTACATACATGTACATATACAGAACTGCTCATACTCTTATCTATTCTTTTTTTTTTTTTTTCCTGAGGAAGACCAGCCCTGAGCTAACATCCGTCGTCAATCCTCCTCTTTTTGCTGAGGAAGACTGGCCCTCGGCTAACATCCGTGCCCATCTCCCTCTACTTTATATGGGATGCCACCACGGCATGGCTGACAAGCAGTGCGTCGGCGGGCGCCCGGGATCCAAACCTGCGGACCCCGGGCTGCCAAGCGCGGACTAAACCGCTGCGCCACCGGGCGGCCCCTCTTATCTATTATTCTTGATCTGCAGCTTTCTCTCAAGTTTGGAGGAAAGACTAAGGAAACTGTTCAAGTCCACAGCTCTATGTTTTTGGTGGCATATATCCATAATACTGGAAAAAAAAGTTCAAATTAAGCCAAGATTGTTTCTAAGTATTTGGGTCAGTCCTTTAGGAAATTCTGTATGCTGGGAATGCTAAAGAGCGGCATGAATGGCCAATAGCCTTTGCATGTGCGTGCAGATAACACTTGACCTACTTAACCTACAAGCAAGTGGAAAGGGCAAAAAGTCTTAGCAGCCATGTCCCATGGCTCAGGTCAAACATCATTCTTCTACTGAAATCTGTATTTGAGTCACAGAACTTCGATTAAATTCACATTATTTACTGAATTTTATGAAATCTATGAAGTTTCACCATTTGATGCAGGATAAGTTTTTCTAATATGGTGTACAGGTTATCAGTCTGAATAATGCATTATCTTGATTGAGAGCAGAAAAACAACTTGCTTCTGTGTATAGGCACTTTCAGTGTTTATCTAAAATACCTTCCTAGTTCTCAGTGTAATTTTCTGATATACAAAAATGTCTCAAAGCATCTCAGCTTAACTAGATTTTTTTAAAAAGAAAAGCTCCTTGGGGCTGGCCTGGTGGTGTAGTGGTTAAGTTCACTCACTCTGCTTTGGCGGCCCGGGTTCACTGGTGGACCTATGAACCACTCATCAAGCCATGCTGTGGCAGTGTCCCACATACAAAATAGAGAAAGGTTGGCACAGATGTTAGTGCAGAGCCAATCTTCCTCACCAAAAAAAAAAAAAAAACCAACACAAAAACAAAAGCTCTTTAGTTCTTAGAATCTTGAAGCATATTTAAGTGGCAAGTTGTCAGCTGGTTAACTAATAATTGAGAATATGTGAATAATATTTGTCATGAGAATAGAATAAAAGTTCTAGTTCCATTCATTTTGTCACCAATGTTGTATAACCTAAATGAATTAGTAATTTTTTTTGTTTATAATAAACTCTATTGACATTCATAACAATGGAAAAGACTAAAGCTGAAGATAATACAAGGTAGAAAATAAAAATATTTATATTTGCTTGTAGAATTTGTTTTCAAACTTCTTGTGGAATGTGTTTAAAACTTACAATTAACTATGGGTATCTATGACTGGGATTTTAAACAAAATATTATAGCAAAAATGTAAAAATACAATGTAATGATTTGGTAGAAATGCCATGAAGTCAAAGATATGGATTAAACAACCATCTCATTTCACACAGTTTTTCTATGAGGCTTGGCTGACATTGGCTGTTAGTTGAAAAGAGTACTTAGCTTCTCTAGGCATTAGTTTTCTCATTTGAACGTTAAATAGATTAGACTAGGATATTTCTAAAGATTTGCCAACTTTTATTATACCGTTACACTGTGATTCTTAGTTACTTGGAAACCATCTAGTTTCTCCAAATTTCCCCACTTTTTCATTTTTCCATCCCAGATACTCAGCATCTCAGATGCTTAACAGCTCTCTTGAACCTTTGTTGGGACCAAGGACTTCAAAAGCCTTCCATGAACACAATACAAAAATAATAAAGGCCCATTAACTAGAGTAGTTCATTTAAACAGCAGTGTTGAAAAGCAGCATTTCACTTCAATTAATTTTTTGGATAACTGACACCTATTTTATTGGATAAAAAATTTTTGTTTATTTTAATGTTCTCTTTAAAGAAAATCTCTAAGTTGTATTATATATTTTAATGCCTTTAAAAACAAAATATTCTCACATCATTTTTTTCTTTTCATTTTTATGAAGATGTAGAATCACCTTTCTAGACATCTGTTATTATACAGGGGATCCTTCAGGGCCAATTCAGGTATGAAGGTTCTTACTAAGGATTCATTTGGTGGCAAGTGACAGAAACCCAGCTCAAACTGGTAAGGAATTTATTGGCTCATCTAACTGAAAAGGAGCTGCTTCCAGATATACCAACAATATGACTATTAATCTGGAGCTTTCTCTCTCTCTCTCTATGTATGTTAAGAATCTGCTTTGCTCTGTGATCATGTTATTCTTTGAAAGGCTTTTCTTTTATGTCACAAGGATTGTCAACAGCTAGTCTGAGCTTAGCAACCCTAACAGAAAGAAAGCTCTTTCCCGGTGATTCCAGTAAACACCGTAAAACTGACTCTCATTAGCCAGGTATGAGTCACATGCTCATGCCTAAAACAATCAGTGTGACCAGGGAAGGAGTTCCTTATTGTCCAGGCCTGTCCCCATTTCTGGAGCATCGGTGGAGCAGGAGCACTGGGGAGGTGAGGATGACGTGAGTCTCACATGAGCCACATGGATGGAGACTAGGGGAGGCGTGAATTCCACAAGAGAAAATTAGTGTGCTGTTACCAAAAAAGGTGGGGAAGAGACGCTTGGCAGGCCAAAACTATAAATACCCCTATGGAAAAGACATTTTTCCCCACATTTTGTACTCTTAGATTGCTGTTTTCCATCTTTTTCACTGTTGGCTGTCACTCATGCTGCTCTCAGTTTGCCTCTATCACAATCTCTTCTTATGTTTTAATTTATAACATCTTATCTTCTGAGGGTTTGGAAACCAGATGAGCAATGTCATTAGAGTTATTTTCAAAATAAGAGTTAATGGGCTCTGAGTGAGGACTGGAGAGCATCTCTCTGAATAAAGATTATAAACTTACTACTTTTTAATGGATTTCATGACATTTCTTTTGGCCCTTCAAAAGTCATTGCATATTTTCTGATTTTGCCAAAACTGCCTTCTTAATAGGTGATATACTGTTGTAATTTTAAGACTCAATGCCTATGAATGGTAAATGCCATGAACATGGTTGCTTTAATTAAAGGTTATGTTTTTGTGATTTTTTTTTAAATTTAAGTGAGTTTCTGAAGTGAGACAGATAGTTTAAGTTTCTTTGGGAAATGAAAACAGAGAATAAACAAAGCTAACCAGTTATAAGTTGCCTTACTGGACTTACTAAAATATTGATATTTTATTTGTCAATATTTTGATAATCTCTAATACCTCTTTGTAATACTTTTTTCTTTGTAATACCTCTCTGATCTCAAATAAGTAATTTGGCATTCATGATGGAGTTTATGGGAGAATAGGGAAATTTTTTTGAAATACATAACTATATATTTCCACAAATAGCATATACTGTGCAACATGCCAAGTTATGATCATTTATGTTAAAAAAGGACCAGAATAACATTAATAAAATAAATTCTCAAAGGCTTCATTTTAGTCAATAGTTATGTCTACTAGAAATAATCATTTATACTTGTTGGCTGTTTAAAAAATATTCTTCATAAGTTGCACAATTGGCTGATTTTGAGAATTTGATGAAGGAGGTAATTCTAGTGGTACTGCCCGAGAGTTTCTATGTAGTTCTACTAAAGAGAAAGGTGAAGAAATGACAGTTTTGAGTGTTACCACCTAAGCAAGAAACTGGCCTCGAAAGAAAGAGGTAAAAAAAAGGGATCAAAGAAAATCAGTGGGCTTAAGTAATAAATTCTTCAAGATTGGGGAGACCTTGTTCAGCTTAATAGGAAAAGCAAAAGGATTCTTAGAGATTTATGATAATTATAGAGAAGGCGTATGAGTGGCTGGTAACCAGTGCTCTTGAATGCTTATCATGTGCATGGTTGGAACTACTCTTGTCTCCATTTTGTAGATAAGGAATTAGTTAGAAAGAGGCTAAGCAATTTGGTATATGATGGAGCTGAACTTCAGGCCCAGGTTTGTCCAACTCCAGAGCCAGCAGACCTCATCACTTACTATGATATTAGAGGTCATTCTCTACAGAGGGTAAAGGCCAAGTACCATTGTTTGGGACATGATATTCCAAGTCTCTAGCCTCCTCTCCCATTACTCTCAGCCTCCTCCCGCATACTTCAGCACTGCTCCCTCACACCTCACTGGCTTTCATGCCTCTATGCCTTTAAGACAAGGGTTCTCTGAGACCAATATTTTCCTGTCCAACACTGTTCTTTCTCATTAGGAGTCTAAATTTTGAAGTAAGTTTTTTAATTCAAAAAATTATATATACATATATACACACATATATGTCATTATATGTCTATATATAATATAGAATAAAAATCAAACTGAAGTTTCTTTGAGATGCCATTCTGGCTACCATTGTGTTTTGTAAGGAAGAAAAGTGGTGGTGGTGGTGATGGTGGTAGTGGTGGAAAGAATATAATTTTCTTTGAAATTTTAAATTCAAACATCTTGGCACTTTGTTAAACAAAAAATGATTCCTTGAGACAGGAGTCCTGTCTAATTCCTCGTTGTCTTTATGGCCTAGCATAGTGCCTGGCACATATTAGGCACTCAAATATGTGTTGAATTAGATTTTCGCTTCTCTTTTATGATTTTCTCTTTGGTTCTACCCAGGTTTGTAGTTTGTACGTCTATTATAATATTCATCATACGTGTTGCATTAGGGATAACTTTGGTTACTAGTAAAAAGAAAACTGGACTAATGGTAGTTTAAACCATTACCTCAAAGCTTGGCAGCCCAAGACTCATGCTGCAAGTCAAGGATGTCGTCAAGGAGCCTGCTCCTCCTGTCTTGGTATACTCTGCTTGATATAAGGCTTTTTATTCTCTTGGTGGAAAGAGGGCTGCTGGTCCCCAGCTAGTGTATCTACATTCTAAGGAGGAGAAAGGGGAGTGTTAGAGATGAAGAGTAAACAGTATGATTCTCAAAAGTCCTTCCCTTGTTTGGGAATGAAAGCCCTCCCCAGGGACTCCCATTATATCTCGTTACATAGAACTGGGACACTTGGCCACCTCTAGCTGCAAACAAGGCTAGGAATTGGAGTATTTGCCTTTTCAGTCTGTACAGCATGAACAGCCAGGGGAGAAGAGATTGAAGTGGGTGTTTATGGGGCCAACCTCTAGGTCTGCCCTACAAGATTTTTAGTTACTTGGTTTAAGTTTAATTTTCCTGCATACTCTAAGCTTATAGAGAACAAAGGATGCATTTTGGTCATCTTTGAATTACCCAAATAACTAGCAGGAGACTACCATAGCACTTATCACAGTGTCTAAGACATTGTGGCTACTCAGTCAGTGTTGTTGTAGTTTTTTAACTTTAATTTAAGAACAAGAGCCAGACAAATTAGTGGCTCTGGTTTCTCTGAAAATGATGGAATCCGTAGATTTCTCTTTGGTGACTCATTTCCTCATATCAACATGGAACATTACCTGGAGTTTTTCTGCTTCATCGGGTTGGCCGATTACAGAGGACAACTGAACAGTAATATTGCTTGAAATATGTGAAGTATAACTCAAGAAACAGAATGGGAAAGAAATCATGAAAATATGATGGTCAACAAGGGCTTTTTCAAGAGAGGTAAAAATGTAGGTAAGAAATATATTGTAATCAAAGAAAAGATTAGCAATTGAAAGTTAAGAATAGTCTAATTTAAAATATCTTAGCTGTTGAGAGTTCTAAGGGGAAAAATAAGTACAATTCATTCATTTAAATTGTTCAAACTGCTGTTTAATTCCTTCATTTAAATCCCAAATTGCTATTCTATATTTATACTGTTTCTCCTTCAAAACAGCTCTTGTTCTCCCCTCTATCATCTTACTCTTAATTATACATCATGGAGGATGAAGATAAGACAATTGAATGTGAAGATTCGGCACCATCCACAGAGATGAATCAGATAACATCTATGGATCAAGAAACACAGGTAAATCTGTGATCAAGTGTCGGAAAATCTCAACTGTTTCCTTAAGAAAGGGACTGTATACTTCCAAATCTATGATAGCAATGTGTCCTCCTCATTCTCTGTCACTTAGTTAACGATTCTCCCATTCTCAATTCCCAAGCTCATACAGTAGGTGTAACTACCAATTTTCCCCTTATAGTCATTAGCAGCTGGCCCTACCTGAAGCTGGAGAAATGGAGAGCCTGTGAAATGCTTTGTATTCCCAGCCTCAACCCTAGAATGGTTCTGGTTCCTTCCCTCTCAGTTTTTATTGCTTAAATTCAAGTAGATGAATGACTGTGAATTGGTTTTCATCCCAGATAGTTATTTTTTTCTGAACCACTTTGATACATTTAGCAACTATTGCTTTGAATCGTATCTTAAATGGGCTAATTTTTAAACCCAGTATTGCAAAACATAATGAAATTGTATGTGACTCAGGCATTTATAAGGCTACAATAGTGATTCAGTGGTAAATACTCTTAACATAGTTCTTGTTCCAAGCATTAGCTGATTAGCTAGTAATAAAGCTGTGTATTCCCCCTGGAAAAAGCTGTGTATAGCCTTGATTCTAGGAATGGGAATTTTATTTGTGATGTGATGGCTCAGTAACTATAAAAAGATACGGCAAATATACAGTTTTAAGTATTTTTAAAATTGCTTTCAATACAGGAGGAGACAGTTATGAACCTCAAAGGTATAGATGGGAATGAACCAACAGAAGGAAGTAACCTATTGAATAGGAGTGAAAAAAGGCTGCAGGAAACACTGACTGCATCAACTCATTTGCAAAGACTAAGACAGACATTTGCATGCCCTCCACATGGTTTACTGGATAGAGTAATAACAAATGGTATGTAAATGGTAAGGATGAATTCAGAAAGAGAGGGTAAAAAGATGAAGTTGTCATATAATGAAAGATTTCAAATAATATGGTTTAAAGGACAAAAAGAAGTTTGTCTCTCACATAAAAACTACTGGGTGAACAATTCACAGTGGTACATGTCTCTGCTCCACACAGTCATTAGGGGCCCAGGCTGAAGGGCTCCACTGTCTTCAATGTGGGGGCTTCCAAGAGCACTGTGGTCACCACTATTCCAGCTAGCAGGAGGAGGAAGGGAGCAGAGATCAAGGACCTTTTCCTCTTCTGCATCTGAGTATTCTCACAGGACTATGTTAGGGTTCCAGTGAGAAAGTGTCTGAGAAATCATGTGTAAACAGAAAAGCACTACATAAATGTTGGTTATTATTGCTGTTAAATAATGCAACTAAGGTTTAAGCCAACATAGCTACACTTTCAAATGAGTCATGTCATTTTATAGGGAAGGATCCTGGTTTGCAATCCAACTTATTCCTGTAGTAATTTGCTATTACTTAAACATTTGAGAGATTTTTCTTTGGGAATTTATCTCAGCACTGTTTTGAATATTGTTAGGGTTGGGATATATTTGTCTTTTAGGAATGGGTTTGGTTTTTGGAGGCAGCCAAATAATTAATCTGATATCACTTTGATAATAAATGGATTTTCAGATTCAGTAATGCTGTTTTTTGTTCAAAAAGAAGGTGTGTATGTATGTACCTGTGTGTGTATGTACATGTGTGTGTGTATTATGTATATTGGAGGATGTGTAATATAGTAGGAAAAAGGAGAAGAGGTTTGAAAAATGTCTATAAAGGCAAATTTAAAGACAATTTCAAAAATTGTGTTAAGGAATGACAGCATCACTGGAGTAAATATATGGCCTCCCAAAGTAAATATGTTGAAGAATGTAACACAGCTGATCTGGGAGTTACGTTTACTCAAAAATGACTCGCTTCTTTATGATTGTAATTCATTTGTGAGCTCTGAAGGACATTTTTGCCATTCTCAACTGGGACAATGGAAGCCAAGTATAATATGTTATACTTTAGGCTCTAGATAGGTTTTTACTGAAATTAGTTAATTTTCTAAACTAGCATGAGAAAAAAATCTCAAACTTTATTTAAAACACGTAGAGAAAACTAGGTTCCAAAATATACACTGGTTGATGAGGCAACAGATAATACCTTTTCTGTCCTTTTTATTATTTTTTTAAACTTTTACCCTTCAAATTATGGCACATTTCTAGTTAAAATATTTATAGTAAAACTGATATGGATTGACATAGGAAAGGGTGTAAATGAACGATGTGATTTGGAGACTCTTTTTTTTAAATTCTATGATCATTGTCCATACAGCTGCCTGAGAAATGGGACTCACAGTATATGAACACTTCTTCGCTTGTTTTCCTGTACTTCCGTTCCTGAGACTTACAAGACAGCTTTTTTCATATACTCCTTCCTGTACCCATTCTGTATACATAAGTATTTGTCTTAAGAAGTAAATCTTACATGTGAAAATATGATTTGCCAAAATCATAAATGAGAAGTAAATTAATTGAATTAAACATGATTTAGATAAACCTTATAAATATACATTTACTATGTATTTAGAACTGCAGTTTGAATATGGGAAAGGAAAGTTAGAGATTTTTTAAAAAGTGGTCTTGAAGTAGAAAACTACCTTGCTGAATATAGTATAAAATTGGGTTCATGCTGTGATAAAGTAAAAGTTAGTAGCTGGTAATTCCCACTTTCCCATTATACCTCCAATACTGTATAGAAATTTCAGCCCCTATAGCCAACTGGAAAATATTGAAGGCCCTAAGTTACTTATTTCATCGTAATATCATCATAAGCCTAGAAAATCAGTAACAATTCTGTGAGGATTTAAAAAAATGGGACATTAGATTCTATCTCTAGCAATATGGTTGACAAGATTCAGTGAACAATCCTCTCACTTATGCCAAGACGAAAACAGTATTTTAAGTCTTTTTAAATGTACTTTTTTCTGTCAAGAAAACAGGAAGTCATCAGACACCAAAAACAAATTACAAGTAGAGGAGATAAATATGCATTCAAGCTGGCTTTCACCCTGAAAGCTTCTGCAAAACACCAGTGAACTTGAGATTACTTCTGAGAATACTGAGAGTAGAGGAGGCCATGTGAGAGCCTGCCCAGGTGGGGAGAAGTCTAAGAGGAGAAATCCTCCTCCCTCACTCGCACAAAGCTGGAACCCACTGTGGTGGTTGCAGATGGGGCCTGCAACCTATCTCAACTATGGTGCTGCTGGGGGACCAGAGAGTCACCACTAAAAATGTGTAACTTCATGCTGATCTGTGCTGCAAATTCACAGAAAAAACTCAAGCTGAAAATATATCTAAAAGTGATCCCAGATTGTAAGCTCCTAAGCACATGGTAGAAGTAAATTCAGATCCTATCTAGGAAAACTCACGTTCAACCTAAGGCTCCAACAATTCTCAAAGATAAAGTTCCAAGGAAGAGCTTACTGTTGCAAAAAATAAACCAAAAAAAAAAAAAATCACAACAAGCACAAGGAAACATTTCAAAAATTTGTATTATCAGAAAATAGAATATAAAATATTTTTGATATCTGTAAAGAATTTAAAGAGGATATAGCAAATATGAGTACAAAACAAGTAACTATTTTTTAAAAATGAACAGATTTTAATAACAACCAAGTCAAATTTCTGGACATGAAAGATATAGTACAGTAATTGAAATTTAAAATTCAGTGGATAGATGAGGTAGCATATTAAGTGAAAAGGGGATTGGTGAGCTAGCAAGTAGATCTGAAGAGATTATCTAGAATGCAGTGCACACCAACAAAGATGGAAAATGTGAAAACTAGGGTTAGCAACATGGAGAAAAGAGTATGACTGTCTAACCCTAGTTCTAGAAAAAGAGAATAAGAAGAAAAGGGAAAAGGAAATATACAAAGAAATAAAGACTGAGAATTTCCCAGAATTGGTGAAAAAAATCTTAAGCAAACCAAAAAGATATCATACCTAAACACATCAAACTGAAATTGCAGAAAAACAAAGAAAAAGATCTTAAAAACAGCCACAGAAAAAGAATTCCCTGAAAGAGCTGAAATTAGACTTAAAAGCAACAATGAAAGCCAGAAAGCCAAGGAATAATATTTTCAAGGACCTGAGAGAAAGTAAATCTCAACTTAGAATCGTATATCCAGAAAAACTCTCTCTTAAAAATGAAAACAAAGATAATTCCAGACAAAACTAAGAATTTACTACCAACAGAGCCTCACGAGAATATGACCTGCTCTGCTACAGTGTTTCTTTGCCATGGATTAGCACACATGCCGTGGGAAATAGGGAAGTGTGTCAGTGTGATATGGAATTGGCATTTTTGTATGCAACTTTTCCTGGCACCCTAATATTTTTCGTCATCAAGTGATAGCAAGTGAATGCAAAGTGAATTGAAAAACAAGAACAAAAAAAAATCAGATATATGCTTTCTTACAGTTAAAGATAAATCCTCACTAACATGAGGACCTTTTTAAAAAGCTGAAATCCCTGTGGAAGTGCCTTCTTTTGGGGCAGTTAGTTGCTGATTTAGGGTCTTCAAAGACTTTTTTTTTTTCATTGTGGTAACACTGGTTTATAACATTATATAAATTTCAGGTGCACATCATTATACTTCGATTTCTGCATAGATTACATCATGTTCACCACCCAAAGACTAATTAACAATCCATCACCACACACATGTGCCTAATCATCCCTTTCGCCCTCCTCCTTACCCATTCCCCCAGTAACCAACAATCCAATCTCTGTCTCTATGTGTTTGTTGTTGTCTTTATCTTCTACTTATGAACGAGATCATACAGTATTTGACCTTCTCCCTCTGACTTCTCTTAGCATACTACCCTCAGTGTCCATCCATGTTGCCACAAACAGCTGGATTTCATCATTTCTTATGGCTGAGTAGTAGTCTATTGTATACGTATACTGGATCTTCTTTATCCATTCATCCCTTAATGGGCACTAAGGTTGCTTCCATGTCTTGGCTGTTGTGAATAATGCTGCAGTGAACACAGGGGCGCATGTATCTTTATGCATGCATGTTTTCATGTTCCTTGGATAAACACCCAGCAGTGGCATAGCTGGATCTTATGGTATTTCTGTTCTTAATTTTTTGAGGAATCTGCATACTGTTTTCCATAGTGCCTGCATCAGTTTGCACTCTCACCAACACTGTATGAGAGTTCCTTTCTTTCCACATCCTCTCCAACACTTGCTTCCTGTCTTCTTAATTATAGCCATTCTAATGGGAGCAAGGTGATATCTCATTGTAGTTTTGATTTGCGTTTCCCTGATAGCTAATGGTGTTGAACATCTTTCCGTGTGCCTGTTGGCCATCTGTATATCTTCTTTGGAGAAATGTCTGTTCAGATCTGTTGCCCATTTTTTAATTGGGTTGTTAGACCCAATTAAATATTCATTTTTTGTTGTTGAGATGTATGAGTTCTTCATATATTTTGGAGATTAACCCCTTACCAGATATATGGTTTGCAAATATCTTCTCCCAATTGTTAGGTTGTCTTTTTGTTTTGTTGATGGTTTCCTTTGCTGTGCAGAAGCTTTTTAGTTTGATGTAGCCCCATTTGTTTGTTTTTTCTATTGTTTCCGTTGCCCAGTCAGACATGGTACTTGAAAATATGTTGCTAAGACTGATGTTGAAGAGCATACTGCCTATGTTTTCTTCTAGAATTTTCATGGTTTCAGGTCTTACATTCAAGTCTTTAATCCATTTTGAGTTAATTTTTGTGTATGGTGTTGGGTAATGGTCTACTTTCATTTTATTGCGTGTGGCTGTCCAGTTTTCCCAACACCGTTTACTGAAGAGGCTTTCCTTTCTCCCTTATATGTTCTTGGCTCCCTTGTTGAAAATTAGCTGTCCATAGGTGTGTGGGTTTATTTCTGGGCTCTCGATTCTGTTCCATTGATCTGTGTGTCTGTTTTTGTGCCAGTACCATGCTGTTTTGGTTACTATAGCTTCATAGTATATTTTGAAATTAGAACGTGTGATATCTCCAGCTTTGCTCTTTTTTCTCAGGATTCCTTTGGCTATTCATAGTCTTTTCTTGTCCCATATGAATATTAGAATTCTTTGTTCCATATCTGTGAAGAATGTCATTGGAACTTTGATAGGGATTGCATTGAATCTATAGATTGCTTTAGGAAATAGGGACATTTTAGTTGTGTTAATTCTTCCAATCCAAGAGCATAGAATATCTTTCCATTTCTTTGTGTCTTCTTCAATTTCTTTCAACAATGTTTTGTAGTTTTCAGTGTACAGATCTTTCACCTCTTTGGTTAAGTTTCTTCTAGGTATTTTATTCTTTTTGTTGCAATTGTAAATGGGATTATATTCTTAATTTCTCCTTCTGCTACTTCATCATTAGTGTATAGAAATGCAACTGATTTTTGTATGTTGATTTTGTATCCTGCAACTTTACCATATTCATTTATTATTTCTAAAGGCTTTTTGGTGGATTCTTTAGGGTTTTCTATATATAAAATCATGTCATCTGCAAATAGTGACAGTTTCACTTCTTCCCTTCCAATCTGGATCCCTTTTATTTCTTTTTCTTGCTTGATTGCTCTGGCTAGGACTTCCAATGCTGTGTTAAATAGGAGTGGTGAAAGTGGGCATCCTTGTCAGGTTCCCATTCTTAGAGGGATAGCTTTCAGTTTTTCACCATTGAGAATGATTTTAGCTGTGGGTTTGTCATATACAGCATTTATTATGTTGAGGTACTTTCCTTCTATGCCTGTTTTATTCAGTTTTTATCATAAATGGATGCTATATCTTGTCAGATGCTCTCTCTGCATCTACTGAGGTGATCATGTGGTTTTTATTCTTCATTTTGTTAATGTGGTGTATTACGTTGATTGATTTGAGGATGTTGAACCATCCCTGCATCCCTGGAATAAATCCCACTTGATCATGGTGCGTGATCTTTTTAATGTATCGTGGTATTCGATTTGCTAGTGTTTTGTTAAGGATTTTTGCATTGATGTTCATCAGTGATATTGGCCTGTAATTTTGTTTTTTTGTGTGTTGTCCTTGTTTGGTTTCGGTATCAGGGTGATGTTGGCTTCATAGAATGAATTGGGAAGCTTGCCCTGCTCTTCAATTTTTTGGAAGAGTTTGAGAAGTACAGGTATTAATCTTCTTTGAGTATTTGGTAGAACTCACCAGAGAAGCCATCTAGTCCTGGACTTTTCGTTTTAGGGAGGTTTTTAATTCAAAGGCTTTTTAAACTTTCCACAACATTAAGCTATCTAATGAAACCACATGTGGATGAAGAGGCTGACAGTACAGGGGAAGAAGCTGCCAACACATTTCCCTCGGTTAAAAAAAAACAAAACACCATTTGCTTAATGAAGAAGGCTACAATGTGGATCAGATTTTGATGGAACTGCTCTTTATTTAAAGCAAATGTCCTCAAGATTCTACATCTTGAAATAGGAAGTGTGGTTCCAGGGTTTAAGTCTCCAAGAAGAGACTGTGAGATACCCACATCAGTGGAGATTTAACTGTGCTGGTACCTTTATTAGGATTGTTATTGTTTTTGTTAGTGCTTTGGTCGCAAGTTTTGAGTGGTCTGCCCCAACTTTGCTTTTCCCATAAGACTTTCTATTTTCAGTGTACAATTTTGTAGAATACAAGGTTTTTAAACAGGGAAACATATTTTGCATTCTAACAGAAATGCCTCTACTAAAGAAAATAATTTAGGCAACAAGATAATTGTCCCAGATGAAAGATTTGAGGTGCTATAATGAATGATGGCCTCCCATAAAAAGGTAAGTATGTGAGTAATTCTAAACAAACAGTGTCTATAGAAAAGAAACAATGATAATGTTTAATTCAAGGCAGAACTGAAATGGTGGAGTGTGATTTTTCAAGTATTCTTATGTTCCTGTGAAGAGGCTAAAGATAGTGTTTGTTTCTCTTTTTATTAACTAGTGATATATTTATGGTAAAGTTAAAAAGAAAAATAAGGGGATGGTAAAATTTCAAGGTGGTAATTCTAGCAGAGTGAAAGGGGATGGGGAGTGGGATTAAGAGGGGCACATAGGTGCATTCGAGGCACTGGTAATATCCTATTTCTTAAAGTAGTTGGTAATTACCCAGTTGTTCATATCACTGATGTTCTTCAAAACTTACACATGATTATAAATATTTCTATGTGCATTCAGTATTTATTTTTAAGAACCTGCATGTGACAACTTATTGATGGAAACTAGTTTTCCTGGTTTATTTCAGTTACCATCCTTGTTCTTCTGTGGGCTGTAGTTTGGTCAATTACTGGCAGTCAATGTCTTCCTGGAGGAAACCTATTTGGAATTATAATCCTTTTCTATTGTGCCATCTTTGGAGGTAAACTTTTGGGGCTTGTTAAATTACCTGCATTGCCTCCACTGCCTCCTCTTCTTGGTAAGTGCCAAATACTTCCTGTTTTCTTCAGAGTAAATCATATTTTTAAAATAGTAGTTTGGGAAATAAAGGAATAAACTATTTCTGTATTTGCTGTGCTGGACCTAAAAGCTGATTGTTAAATTTTGATGAGTTTTATGAGCCACTTGTTAAACACAGTGATCTGAAAAAATTAAATATATACTTACAATTAAACAACTTGCATTAAACACAAGAGCAATACTCAAAACTGATCACTTCCTAATTATTTTACTATGTTTTCCCCTTATCTCTCCTCTTGAGGTTATGGAAATACTATATCATGGTGTGTCACTGCCCATCTCTTCCCAACTCCACAATGAGTGGCATCAGGTTGGTAGGTTAACATCAGCCATGGTAGAAGTATCTGTAATACAGAAATCAGCAAATGCTACAGACCAGGGCTTAGTATGTTGTTAGTCACTCACATCATTGACAAATGAGTGAAGTTCCCACGTGTATTTTCATTGTTTCATTTTCATCTTATTCATTGACATAAATAAAAATATCAGCCAACATTCATGATGACACTACACTCCCTTATCAGTAATGTGAGTGACTTCTTTGCTAAACCAGACAGTGGTCAGGCATTTAGTTGTAGTCTGACTTTATCAAATCATGGTAAACTGCAAACATAGATGGTTGTGGATACAGGAGTTCAGCAATGAAAGCATCCTGTAAGGATCAACTAGCTATGCAGAATTTATAGTGATGATTGTAGTATGTCTGTGAACTATGTACTGTACCTCCTCTGTGCCAGTGAAATTTATAATAAACTTATGTACATATATAAATCTGCTTACATTTTTTGGAGAGCCACTTGTTAAGCATTTATCAGCACACCATGGGGTATATTGTATTATCATGGTTGTTAAAAAAATTAGCCAAAAATATTCTTAATATTCATATTAAGCCATGAGAACTGCCCAAATACGACACATAAAAGTTCATCTTCAAACTAGGCATTATATCTTTAATGTTTCTTTTAAAAGTTCCATATTAGAAAATTTCAATGTACCACTTTCAGTATGCCACAAAAGACATTTTGTATCCATTTCTCACAGATTTATAAATCACTAAGTTTTATTTAAAACTATGGACCTTTTACATGTGCATATATGCACATATTTCCTAAATAAAAATTTTTTTCCATTGTATTAGTGAGGACCATCAGGATTGGTTAACATAGACCAAAATTATTTGCTTTTGTATTTGTGATAAGCAGTTGAAGCTAAATGTAAAAAGAAGTAGAATTATTTACACCTTACTTTGCACTATTTCTCAATTTTTTTTCAATTTAGGTAAAATTAAAGTTATTTCACTTAATTCACATTGTTTATCTTGGGTGCTTTTTGTTCTCTAACGTTTTTAATTGAATTATTATTAAAATGGGTTGTTTCTGAGCCAGCCCCATGGTGTAGTGCTTAAGTTCAGTGTGCTCCACTTCAGCAGCCCAGGTTCATGGGTTCTGATCCTGGGTGCAGACCAATACCACTCATCAGCCATGCTGTGGTGGTGACCCACATACAAAATAGGGGAAGATGTTAGCTCAGGGTGACTGTTCCTCACCAAAAAAAAAAAGGATTGTCTCTAAGTATGTCTGTATGCTATGATAAAGGGTTGGCAAACTATCTCTTCTTATAAATAAACTCTCATTGGAACACACCCATGCTCATTTGTTTACGTATTGTCTATGGCTGTTTTGACACTGTAGTAGCATGGTTGGGAAGTTGTGAAAGAGACTGTGTGGCCCACAAAACCTGCAATGTTTCTTGTCTGGCCCTTTCCAGAAAATGTTTGCTGACCTCTGCATCTAAATTAGTGCTTCTTAAACTTTATTATCTGGAGGAATGACCTTGGATCTTGTTAAAATGCAGATCCTAATTAAGTAGGTCTGGGGAAAGGTCTGAGATTCTGCATTTCTAATAAGCTCAAAGACCATGCTTTCCATAGCAAAATCATAAATTTTCAAACCTGGCTGCACATAGGAATCATCTGGGGAATTTCTTTAAAAGTTGATGCCTGGGATCCAACCCAGCGATTCTGAACTAATTCATATGAAGTAGCCCTGGGCATCAGAATTTTTAAAAGCTCCCTTGACACCTCATCCTTCTTTTTTCCACACTGTGCCTGTTATTGCAACAAGCAAAATATACAATGTTGCAAAATGACAAAGGCTTGGGCTTTGTAATCACATGAAATCTCCTGAGGCAACTGAAATTATTCTTAAAGGTCACATACATGATGTATCTCACCATCCCTTTCTATAGTGTTACACTTGTGACAGAAAAAGTTTACTGGCTCTTATCGTATTAGGGCCAGTATCTAAAACTGAAACACTACCTGAATCCATGAAGAAGACTTGTTAATACAGACGTGTGTGATGGTTGCCTATTCTATATTTTTAAGAGTTCATTGAAATACTTGCCAGAGATGGAGGATGAAGGAGCATTTTTTAATCTGGAATGAATGTGAAAACAATTTTCCTGGGACTCTATTTCCTTTGCTGATGGTCTGGGTTGATGGAAATTTTGTTCAGTAATGACTTGATTCAAAATAACTTGACAGTAGATGAAATAAGATTGGCCATGTATTGATAATTTTTGCATGTTTTAAAAAACTTACCTAATACAAATTAAGAAGAAAAGACGAATACTCCTTACCAAAGAAGGTATTCTTTTCTTTACAACCAAGGGAAAGCTCCCCCCTTCCTGTGGGCTCAGAGGCAAGAAGGGTACACCTGCCAGACCAGAGTCAGCTGGCCACATCAACCCAGACCATTGGCAAAGGAAATAATGTCCTAAGGAAATTGTTTTCACATTCATCTCAGGAATAAAATATGCCCCTTTATTCCCCCCTAAAACTCCAAAAGAAACTCAACATATTTTTGAGTTCTTGTTAGACTATTATTCCATTTGATTTCAGGAAGTTACATGCTATAATTAATTTAGGACTGGTTTAGATTCACATTTTAAGTTTCAGTAAAGAACTAATGACATATTAATGAAATGTAAGCTTAATGCAGCATTTTTGGCTGGTGATTCATTAATATCTATAAAAATGATATAACTTGTATCCTGGAGCCTAACATTTCCACAGCTAGGAATTATCCTATGGATATACTTGCACAAACCTACCAATATATAAGCTCCATATGGGCAAGGACCATGCTGGTGTAGCTCACCTCTGTATTACCAGTGTAGAGTAAGGGTCTGGCATGTAGTCAGCACTTAATAAATACTTGATGTATGAACTGTGCTCACTTCAGCACTCTTTGTAATGAAAAATCTGAAATGTTCCTTCAAGTCCACTAATTAGTCCAAAAATTATGGTACTTCCAAACAATGAGATACTATTGCAACTATTAAAAAAGAACAAGGCAAATATATATGCACTTCAATGGGAATATGTCCAGGATATTGTTAATATTGTTAAGTGGGGGAAAAAAACAGATTATACAATGGTATTTAAATGTGCTCCCACTTGTGTTCAGTGCAAAAGAGCATGCGTGTGCGCACGCATACACACACACGGTGAGGCATGCTTTAATAGGTATAGAAACTTTGTGGAAGGGCACAGAAAACACTTAACAGTGGAAACCTTTGGGGAATGAAGATGGAAAGTTGCAGTTGGAGTAGGGCATGTACTGGTCACTTTACATTGTCTGTAATGATTTAATTTTACCATGAGCATACATTATTATTCTTTTAAAAACTGCTATTGTAGGCTAGTTCATACTTTCAAAAATTCTAGAAAGACCATGACTGCAGAATTCAGAACTTCTAGATTAAATGGCAGTGATGAGAAATACCTGGAAGAGATGCTTCCTTGCCTAATGGTGTCTGGAACAAGTCACAAAAAGCTATACTTGTAATTTGTCTCTATTCTCATAGCTTATGTACAAAACAACACAACTTTAGTAAATTTGCTTAGTCCTTTAAAGTGTTGTGCTTACAAGGACATGGTAGTAAGAGAGTCCTGCTGAAGATTGGAGCGTAGATGCCTTGCAGTCTCTGATGAGAAACCTTTCCCCTCGTGTAGGCATGTGGTATCAACGAGGGCAGAACTCCCTCGTAAACTACCCACCTTCCTCAGGGGCTCAACTACTTGCAGTTCCCAGAATGTGTCACACTTTCTCTTCATATCTTAGAAGAAACTGTTACCTTTTCCAGAAACTTCTCAACTTCCCCAGCCCCTTTTTCATCCCCCTCCCCCTTCTTTGGAACCCGCTGACTCACCCCTCCTTGTCTCAGATCTTTTAACACCTCCTCATGCTTCTGTAAAATTGAGATTGCCCCCCTAGAGGCTGAAAGCTTGTTGAGGGACAGTACCAAGCCTTTGTTCATTGTGATGTCTCTAAAACCTACTGTAGTGTCTAAAATACTGAAGGCATTTGATTAGTATTGAATGGCTGAGTGAAAGAAGAGTCACCAGCTGACATGACAGAGCAATGTCCATTTCATCATAATTCACTTCTAAGCCTTTGCAAAGCAGGTTGTGTGTTTTTTAATTAAATTATCTGGTTTGAAAATAGGTAAAATGGAGCCCATATAGGTATTTATTGATATTTCAAGTAATCTGACATGGCAAATAATTTCAGGAGCTTTCTGCTATTTGCACACAAAGCCATGACTGAATTGGACATTGTATTAAAACATTTTATATTTTGAATTTGATCACACTTTCTATCCAAATACTACATCCTGTTTCTCCCTTTCAGATTCAGTTATTTAGGAATTATTAGTTATTCTCATCTTTCATTTTTATCTGCTATTAAAGCCTTTTCTTATATCCTCTAATTTATTATGTTTTAAATTTTTTCATTAAAAGTTTGACATAATTTCATCTTAGGAGTAAACATAAAAGGAGTGGTTCCTGGGATTAATCCTGGGATAGTCTCTTCCACATCTAAAGTGCTGAAAATATTTTCTGTGTTTGAAAACTGAAGAGTTGTTTGACTTCTCCATTCTAGGCATGCTGCTTGCTGGGTTTCTCATCAGAAACATCCCTGTCATCAGTGATGATGTGCAGATCAAGCACAAGTGGTCTTCTGCTTTGAGAAGCATAGCTCTGTCTGTCATATTGGTTCGTGCAGGCCTTGGGCTTGATCCACAGGTATTGAAGTATAAATTTCTAATTATTGACTAGGAATTTGGTTCCTCCAATACTGCAAGTATTTAGAATCACTGAGCTTTAGGAAATGGATGTGGACACTTTGCACAGCATTCTCAAGAAAAGAATGGAATTTATTTCATGCAGAACTATCCCCAAAAGATGTTCCCATATTCCTTCTTGGAGAAAGGTGCAGTTACTATCTACCTGGGGACAGCACTGGGAATGAAGGCTCCCCTTTTCTCTGACAGAGATATAGCCTATAGTTATAAATAATGGACATGAGAGAGAAGACATCATATTTTTGGTGTGCAAAGCCCTATACAAGTGTTCAGGGCTAACTCTGCTGGCTCAGGAAATTGCCTAGCATATAGAATGAGTCTCAAGTATGCTTTTTTCAGGTATGCTTTTGAATGCAGGAGTGAATGTTCTTGGGGATGGTCTTTACCTTAGGTTCATTCTGGGGCCACAGATTATATGTAAGGCTAACACCGAGAGAGTTAAATCAGCTAGTGTGGAGAATATGAGCACAGACTCTGAAAGCACCCTGCCTGGGTTCAAACCTAGCTCCACCACTTTCTGATTTCATGATCTTGGGCAAAAGACTTAAATGGTGATAATATTATCGCCTATGTCATAGGGTTGCTGTGATGACTAATAAGCCAAGTCTAAAACACTTAGAACACTGAAATATTTGTTAAATAAAACTCATTACCTGGAAAATTCATGATGGATGATCCAGACATGGTCTGAATACTGAAGAAAAAGCATTTAATGTCATTTTCTCTGCATGTCTTTAGAGAATTATTTAGTATGTCTGTTTTTTATATTTCAGGCCCTGAGGAAGTTGAAGGGAGTCTGTGTAAGATTATCCATGGGTCCCTGTCTTGTGGAGGCATGCTCATCTGCCCTTCTTGCCCACTTCCTAATGGGTTTACCATGGCAATGGGGATTTATACTGGGGTAATGATTTTTCTTTGTCGTATGAAAATATGCATGGACATTTAGGACTTTCTCTGATTCCACACAAGAGAATGCATAATAGCATTTTCTTAAGGACATCAGAAAATACAACATAGACATCCCAGCATAATATTATAACTATTAATATACCAGCATATAAATATTATAACTTCAAAACATAGTATATGTCTTTGTAGGTGCTAACTTTCACAGTGATTATAATAGTTTAAACTATTGAGGAAGTAATGAACTTTTACCTATGCCTGATTCCATCCTGGTGAGAGGGATGCTGGATCTCTCCTCACAGTCTGTACAAAGGGTAATGAGTACTCAGCAGTGGTCAACACCTAGCACTGCTCTCCTCCTCCTTTTGTCACAGGCTGTTGTGATTAGGTGGTTCTGCTGTCTCTTCCTTACACTGCCAGTTCTTACTTCTAATGGTTAAGAGCCATGTGAAGTAAATAAATATGAAAGAGCTTAGTAAAAATTTATTGCTAATAAGTAGGCGAGAAGTGAGAAGTTCTTCTCATTGTGAAGACTCTGGGGCTGTACTGCCTGGATTCAAATCCTGGCTCTGTGACTTTCCAGTGTGTGATCTTTGGCAAGTTACCTACCCTCTCTGTGCCTCTGTTTCCTCATTTGCAAAATGAAGATAGTGATTGTAGCTATCTCATGGGGTTGTTGTGAGGATTAAATTAGTTAATATGTGTAAAGAGCTTAAAATGGTATTAGGCGCATAGTGAGCTTCATAGGTACTGCTGCCATTGTCAGTGTCACTGTCACTATGGCATTCCCCTTCTAATCTGTTGTCTGATTTTACGTGCCAAGTCCCGATAGAAGGACTCACATCACCGGATTCTAATCCAGAAAGTATGTGGCTATGTTTTTCAAACCTCATGCCATGAATGTTTTGTTTAGAGAAAAGGCGGATTCCTGGGGCCCAACCCAGTAGGTCTTCCATACCACCCATAAATACAAATTTCAGACAACCTGTGTAGTCCCGATGCATGTTGTCCCTGGCCACACTCTGAAGAAGTGTTCTGTAGAACTTGTATGTGGGCATGTGTTTCTGGTTTGGGACTTCACTGCCATTGAAAGACTGTAATTGTCTAAAGTGTAACCTCTAAAGGAGTAGAGGTTATTATAATTTCAATAATAATAGTAATAATGACTGAGATGCTATCATAAATGTTGAAAGTGCTTCCTGCTTAGTTTTGTCTTAGGTGCTGTATCTCCAGCTGTCGTGGTGCCTTCAATGCTCCTTTTGCAGGAAGGAGGCTATGGTGTTGAAAAAGGTGTCCCAACCTTACTCATGGCCGCTGGCAGCTTTGATGACATTCTGGCCATCACTGGCTTCAACACGTGCTTAGGCATGGCCTTTTCCACAGGTAAACTGATCAGTTCACATGTGCTATTTTCTTATGCTCTAGGGACATAGATTATAATATTGTAAGTGTGGATGTTTGCTTGATAATTGATTAAGGCAAATTAAAATAGAGAAAGCAAGAGTTAGTTCTATACCTAAGGAGGAACTAGTGGCTTCCTATCTTATTCCCTTCACCCTCTAGACACAGAATGCTCAAGTACTATGGTAGGTGTGAGAGGGGGATTCAGAGTAGCAGAGTTGAAAGAAGGACGACAACAGCTTCTGCATGGAGCTAACTGGGAAAGTTCAACCTTGGAGACTTCACACAAGGGATGAGCAGGTTTTTCAATGAGCACAAATGACAGAGCAGTCCACGTGGAAGGAACAGTTTCTGTTCTCTTATCTTTAACATTTTATGGGTAATAACAGCAATGATTTTAATGGGTATCTTATTAATACTTAATAAGTGTCTGATACAGATGTATTTTGTTTTAAGTAGTAATAAAAGAGGAACTTAAGGCATTTCATCCCCCACTATTATTCAACATCTTTTTTATCCTTTGGCACAGCACACGTTTAAGTTAACTTTTTAATTTGTTTCCAAGATTGGAGGATAAGATTTGCAATTTCATATTATTGACAAAATGTAATTGTAGCCTAAGCTTAGCTTCAGATTATTTAGTGGGAACTCACCTTCTT
Organism: Tapirus indicus; assembly: GCA_031878705.1. Lineage (NCBI taxonomy): Eukaryota > Metazoa > Chordata > Mammalia > Perissodactyla > Tapiridae > Tapirus > Tapirus indicus. Next base: position 151,029,368 of record CM062920.1, on the reverse strand, counting down.
AGAAAGTCATGTATTCTCAGTCTCTCTGCCCCATTGTTATCCTCCCATTTTATGGTTATATACAATTTATGCCAATTACCTAGAACTTCACCTCTTCCCATTACCCTAAAGTCACCTTACATCTAGTCCTTGCTGTGTATCACTGGTAAATTAATCTTCTCAAAGCATTGTTTTTATAATGTTAGTTTCTCATTCAAGAACCAATGAGGATTCTCTTACCTGTTAGGTCAAATCTACACTCTTGTCTCTATTTTAACCCCACTGTACCTGTCCAATCATATGTTCTCACTGCTTTCCTGGTATACACCTTTAAAACAATGGTTCTCAACCTCAGCTGCACACTAGAATTACCTGGGGAGTTTTCAAAATACTCATATGTGGGCCTACCTTAGACCAATTAAATCATAATCTTTGGGAATGGAAACCACAGCTTTAGAGCAACAGAGATGTGTTAAAATCACAGAGGAGGACGAAGAGCAGGGTCAGGGAGAACAAGGGGGAGGGTCTGCTGGGGCTTTCATCATCTGGGGGGTGGGGCTGTGGCTAGCTTGAAGAACCTTCCTATCTGCCCTGCCTACTAAATGTAGTCCTTAGACCATTTGGGTGAGAACTACCTGCAGCCTCTTTGAAACGTGGATCCCAGGCCCGGCCAGACTTACTGCATCAGAATTTTCAGAGGTGGGCCAGGAAGTCTTTTTTTCTTTTAGACAACCTTACTATATATGAGACTAAAAGTAATTAGTTACTTTCTACACATTTATAGTAAATTATTTACTGTAATAGCTTGTGACATATGTTATTATCACAGATAGATGCTTTGATAATCACACTATTACCAAACAGAGAGCTGTCTTAGCGACATAAAATTACTACAGAGGAAATCATTTTTTTAAATAAGAGAGATGATTGAAACTGTAGGGGGTGGTAAAACTGTTTCCCTCTCCCCATCTTAGGTTCATTGGCTGGAGCTCTGTAAATCAGACTGACGAGAGACAGATTAACAAGAGAAAAACAGTTTATTAACATGTGCAGCATGCTTACACAAGCCCTCAGTGATGAGTAACTCAAAGAGGTGATCAGAATTTGGGTTTATTCAGCGTTTTAGCAAAGAACAATAATTTTGTGAAGTGCAAGACAAAGGAAAAGCACTTGGAGTTTCCAGAGGCAGTAAATTGTGGGAAGGCAAATATATGGGGAACTAATGGTAGACAATGGCTGGTTTTAGCAAAGTTTGTGATATGGATTCCTCTGGGGCTGTCTCAGGGCTGATAAGGGTCCATAAGCGTCCTGAGTTATCTCAGTGGTTAAATTCTGTCCTTCCTGGCAGAGAGGGGAGGGGACACCTTTACAAATTTATGTCCTGCTTTTGGGCAAATAGTGGGAGAGCAGGGAGCTTTTCGTGTATCTTTTTCTTCTCGATTGCCTTAAGCTCAAAATCCTTATGCCCAAGTGGAATATTTGAGGTGACATATTTTGCAGTCTAAACCACAATAACAAGAAACCACAATAACTAGTTAGTACATTTTTTTCTTAGAACAGTGTGTGAAGAAGGGCTTTATGTATTGAGCAACTTTAATATAATTTTCTGCACAATGTGCTAACAAAGATTTTTTTGATTAAAGTTTCCTAAGTTCTGTATGCTATGGGGGAAAATATAGGTTCTACTTACCTCTGTATTATGATATCTCAAAGAAGCTAAGTAACAAATAAAGATTCTTCTAAGGGCAATTTCAAAAATAATATGATTCCAGATTTGCTTTTAGAATAAACATTCAACAAGGAATGAGTCCTCTACACTCATCGTAGTAAGAGATTCTTGATTTTAATTGCCAAATTCTTAAGTTATTGTATTCTATACATATCAAAACTACTAAAATCAATGTACATTTATTATTTAAAAATCAGGCTCTTAAATAGCTGTTTGAAAACTGGATCTGTCTACTCACCAAGCCTATGCATATCATACCAATTAGTTCTGAATCATGAATTTTATCTTTCATATTTTCTTAGGCACTTAAAGTAAATTTTTTTGAAGTAAACATGCAAAAAAGTGCACAAATCATAGTTTATGCCTATTTGGAAATTTATCTCCAGTAATATGCATACCTTTCTCATAAGATAGGCCCATTTTATTAGACATTTTAAGTAATATATATTTAAGAATGTGGAGAGCAGGAAATATCTGTGAACTTTTCCTTCTGTGTAATTAGATGCTTTATGTGATGATTGAAGTAAAGTCTGTGTGTTTATGGATTTAGAATTCTGACTGAAGACTTTTTTCATGTGTTTTTAAGGCTCCACAGTTTTTAATGTCCTCAGAGGTGTTCTGGAGGTAGCAATTGGTGTGGCAGCTGGGTCTCTTCTTGGATTTTTTATTCAGTACTTTCCAAGCAGCGACCAGGTAAAAGAAACCATCTGTGGGAAAGTCATGCTCTAAAATGTCATTGGAAAAACATTCTGGAACACTCCCCTCAAGGCCCATGTGAAGGATGTGCTTTAGAAAATGCCCCCCCATTTTAAAACTGCTTGCAACTGTATCAGTGCTGTCCATGAGATTTATGAAGAGAGCTAAATGCCTAAGACTTTCATGTAGTCCTGGAATTTTTTTCTCTAGTTTATATTCTGTACACTTCAAATTTCACTGTAAAACAAATAACATCAATTCCAAAATAATAGGATATGCAAGTCTTATTTTTAAATAAATAAATTTTTAATTTTAATTTTATTATTATTCATAATACTCAACTAAATCAAGATATAAAATGGCTTTTTGGGCCCCCTTTTTTGGTATCAAAATACTTTAGATTCTAATACTGTCAAATAGATAGACCTTAACACCTCATTAAAATATAGTCTATTTCTCCCCAAGGAGATAGAAGTTCTTTACTGTACACAATGATATCTTTATGAGAAACAAAGGCTTTGTTTGTTTCCCTTTTCCCTCTTTAGTCTCTTCTCATAGATAAACATATAAAACTCTTTTCTTTTGTAAAAGAATTGGCATTATTTTGAGATTTCAGAGCATTTTGAATGGAATTCAAACCTTAACTAAAATAGAACTTTAAGAAAATTAATATTTCCATTATCAGAATATATGTTGATTTGAATTTTTATTATGCTCCAAAAAACTGGTAATGGGGCTGGCCCAGTGGCACAGCGGTTGAGTTCATGTGTTCTGCTTTGGCAGCCTGGGGTTCACCAGTTTGGATCATGGGCTCGGACTTGCTCACTGCTCATCAGGCCATGCTGAGGCAGTGTCCCATGTGGTGGAGCTACAACTCTTACAACTATCATACACAACTATGTACTGGGGCTTTGGGAAGAAAAAAGAGGAAAATTGGCAACAGGTGTTAGCACAGGGCCAATCTTCCTCAAAAACAAAAAAAAGAAAAAGAAAAAAAGAAAGAAACTCCAGGTAAAATCGTCTATAAAAGATTTTATGAAGGCATAAAAGAAAATTGTGGGATTTTCTAATTATACAACAAAATAAAAAGAAAAATTATGGCTTACATTTTGTTGCTTACTGTGTATAAAATGATGTGTTAAGTTCAGTAGAGTACCACTGTGTTCAGTAGGGCAGCTACTAGCTACGTGTGGTTATAGCAGATAGAGAACATATCTAGAGACAGTACAGATATAGAAATTTCCATCATCACTGAACATTCTGTTGGGAAGCACTGATCTGGTGCAATCCACACAATAACCCATGAAGAGAGTACTATTAATATGACCATTTTACTGCTGAGGAAATTGAGGCTCAGGCAGAGGTGACTTAACAAGATCATGTAGCTAGAAAGCAGTGGAGCTGGGAATGAACTCAGTTCATCCACCGCCAGAGCCTGCATGCCTCCAGGTCAAGCCTTTCTAAGGACCTGCTGGTTCTAAAATGATCAAGTTTAAAGGCTGAACAGGGAAAAGCAAAGAGGGAGAGGTACACACTTCTTAGAATTTACAAATCAACAACAACAACAAACTACTCTCAGTTTATAGCCTCTTAGAGCTTCTTGGTATTCAAAGATATAGATAGAAAAACCAGGAAAACACCACATTAAAGAGTAAACAGAGAGCCTAAAAATAATAGAGATATATCTTTAAGCTTCACAAAAATCCTGTGATATAACTGCTTTCAGGGAGGAGGAAACAAAGCTTGGAGAAGCTAAGTAACGGGGCCACTACATAGCAAATGGTGTGAAAGAGCTCGAATTTTAACCCTGATCTGTCTGGCCCCAAAATTCATGCACCTTTTTCTGCTATTTCATATAGCCCTGTGAAATTCTGCAGAGGGGGCTCACTGGTGTTCCTGAAAGAGGAACCTGTGTATGTACATGTGCTACCTCTACTTTTGTTAAGGAAAAAAAAGTAAATGTTATGTCATGCATTTATGTACACAGGCACAGATATTTTTATTTTCTAAGTCCTGAATATGTAAAAATCAATAATTAAAAATCAGTTCTATGAAATAATTGAGCTAATCCACCTTTTTTTCTCCTCAAGGACAACCTTGTGTGGAAGCAGGCGTTCCTTGTTTTGGGGTTCTCTGTGCTGGCTGTGTTCAGCAGTGTATATTTTGGTTTCCCTGGGTCAGGAGGACTGTGCACATTGGTCATGGCTTTCCTTGCAGGCATGGGATGGACCAGCAAAAAGGTGAATTTCATTTTAAGTTCTTCTCATGACTACTTTCTGATCAGATTAATTTTTTCCAGATATTTTCATAATATCAAATTAATTAAATTATTCAATCATAAAAGGTATTTCCTATGCATATACAAATGTAGGCCCAAATGCACACACACACACTTCCTTTTTTCCCCTTACATACCAATTTATGACTTGATATCTTTACTTAGAATATATCAAGGTCACATTTCCACGATGCCTTCCTTATTCTTTGTAAGGGCTGCAGGGTATTGTATTGTATAGCTATCCTGTACTTTATCCAGTCTCCTGGTTAAATTTAATTTAACAGACATTTAAATTGTCTCTAGTTTTCTGCTAAGACAAAAAGTGCTTCAATAAAATATCCTTATGTGGACCACATTTCATATACTCTGAGACACGATCTAGTCTGAGAAGGACCATTAGTTTACATGCCACCAAGAGAGAAAAAGAATGCTTCCAATTACACTATGATATGACATCCTAATTTCAGAAATGTTTACATGTGAAAAAGCGTGTGTCTGAAAATCAACAAAATATAGCATGTCTGAGTTTATCTATAGAATAATTTCTAGAAATAGGTTTTCTCTATGAAAGAGTATGCACATTGATACTTTTGATAGTATCAGTTTGCCCTTTTAACAACTGTACCAATTTATATTCCCACCAATTCCTCCACTGTGTGAGAGGATCTGTTTTTCTGATCTGAGTATTTTCAATCTTCAGATATTTTGCTAATCTGATAGGTGAAAAATGTATCTTATTATTGATCTAATTTGCATTTCTTTACAAGTGAAGCTAATCATCTCGTCATATATTTACTAACCAGTTACTAACCAGTTTGTTTTATGAAGAAATTAGACATAGTTGGCCTAAACTGAATGCACATATATCATTTGGGAAAACCAAAGGCAACTGTTCAAAATAATTAAGCTTAAAATAATACCATGTGGAAAAATATGTGGATGAGAGCATATTCAGTTAAAGGGTCTCTGCAGAGATCTGTGGAGACAGAATTTCATTGTGGGTCAAGAGCACTCACACAGGAGGCTTTTCACTCTCTTGGGGTGTGGTTATAAAGTCAGGACAAGTGTAATTGTGAATCCTCTTGCTTTAGAGGAGGGTGGATTGGTGGGGCTGCCTGGAGCCTTGTGTAGAGAAGGGTATTGAGGCCCCAGGAAAACGGGCTCAGATGGAGCAGGCTTCGAGGGAAAGGAGAGAGTCTCTGAAACCCTGCTCTAGGCGCCAGACGGGCATGTAGGGATGCTTCCTCACCGTCTGGAGGCTTGGCTCTGAGGCTTATTTCAGGTCTACTTTTTTTTTTTCTTAACAGCACCTATATTATTAAATTATTCTTTCTGATTTCAGGTAACTTAACATCTGACAAGAGCAGAGTTAAGGCATAAACTTCCTAGTATAAATTGGATCCTCTTATCCCTCATCTCTTGTAAACATTTGCTCTTGTCAAAACATTTATTTTTCCATGGCTTCCTTTTGCTTGTGGGTCGAGGCAGGTGATCACACATCACTGGTCAGTCTTGGGTCTGATCTCAGCTCAGGACAAAGGACTGTGCTGCCTCCCCGGCTTCTCTCTGAGCACTCACTGCCGTGTGTCTTCCATCCTTGCCTGGGCTGCTGACCAACACCCTGCTCTTTGAGCACTCTGATCTGTTCCTTTGCCCTGGGACAAAGATCACAGTTGTCACTTAGTGAAGGGATGCCCCCGCATGTGCATTGTGACTCTCGTCCAACATCTGGGAAGTTTGCCTGGCATCAGCATTTTACAAACTGTTCCTTTACTTCTTAATAGTAACCCTTTTTTAAGCATTTAAAAAAATAAATTACCAAAGAGAATATTTTTGGAATAAAGTTTATTTGGCTTCTGAGTATGAAAGTGGTATATGCTCATTGTAGAATTTTGTAAAAAATTTTAAAAGTCAGAAATAAAAGGAAAGAAAAAAATCACTTGTAATTCCTCCACCTAAAGCCAACAGCTCTGTAAACTAAATATTTTGGTTTATTTCTGTTCGTGTATTCAACAGGAAATTTCTCAAATATGCTTGTAGTAAGTTTCTTCAAATTGAATTTTATAGTTAAATGCTTTCTGTTGTCACTTCTTTAAAAATCTTCAAAAATTGCAACCAGCTCATTCTACTGTCATGGGTGAAAAGAGGGAAGGGAACTAATAAATTTTTACTGCCACTCTGTATGGCCCTTTGCTAGGCACTAAGTGGATCTTCTCATTTGTTTTCACACACACACAAAAAAACCTTTGAAAAGGTATTACCATTTACATTTTATAGAGACTATAAGTCAGAAAGACTTAAATAACATGTCCAAGGTCACAGAATCAGAAAGTGGCACTGGGACTTAAGCTCAGGTTTGCCTGACTCCAAAGTGACTTACGCTAACCATAATACAACAATAACATCATTGTGCAGGGCACATGTTTATATTTTGACATCTATTTGAGTAACACATACCAAGTGTATTGAAAACATCATACTTCTAAACTTTGCAACTTAAGATTGTCTCTAGATTAATAAATGATAAGATAAAAAAGTAAACAGTGAAAAGGAGGCATATCATTTGGAATAGAGCCTAAAAGAGTTTTAGCAGCAGGGAAGTCAAGGGGGAGACAGATGCTTACTGCAAGTGGACATTAGCTCTGGGTACAGAGGACAAAGGAGGGAAGGGAACTTTGGTCAGTTTAAATTACATGATTCTTCAGAAAAACTATGATGTGAGTCATATAGAAAAGATTGTTATAAACCAAAATGAATCATCTATTTGTCTGCCTTTGTCATTACCTGCAGCCCAGCTCATTACGTAGAAGGTCAATGTAATCACACACACACACACACACACACACACACACACACACACATGCATGGATGCCCCATAAGCTTTTTAAAACCATTTCCTTATAGCTATACATTTAGATTATTTCCAGGCTGTGCTGTTTTACAATATGCTGAAATCCAATATCATTTCCTTAGGGCGGATTCCGAATGCTAAATTTTTTCGGTCAAACAATATGAACATTTTTAGTTTTTGAAACTACCAAACCGATTGCTTTCTAGCGTTGTATTTACTTTTCCACCAGTAATATGTGAGGTACCTATCTCATTACATCCTCATCAGTTAAGAATAGTGTTCATCAAAATTTAGCATCACCTGAAAGTCTTGTCAAATTGGATTTCTGGGCCCCACCCCTGAATTTCTGATTTAGTTAGACTCTTGGTGGGGCCTGAGAATGTGCACTTGCGATCAGTTCCCAGGTGATGCTGATGCTGCTTGCCTGGGGACCACACTTTGTGAAACACTGCCTTAGAATGTGGTTGTTTTTAATCTTTAGCCTTATTGATAGTAAAAAGCGGTATCTTGTTTTCTTTTGTGTTTCCTCGATTAACAATAAAGTTGATTCTATAGGTCTTTTACCTCCTTGGTTAAATTTATTCCCAGATATTTTATTCTCTTTGTTGCAATTGTAAATGGGATTGTCTTTTTGAGTTCTCTTTCTGTTGTTTCATCGTTAGTGTATAGAAATGCAATTGATTTTTGTAAGTTGATTTTATACCCTGCCACTTTACTGTAGTTGTTGATTATTTCTAGTAGTTTTCCGATGGAATTTTTTGGGTTTTAAGATCATGTCGTCTGCAAATAGTGAGAGTTTCACTTCTTCATTGCCTATTTGGAGTCCTTTTATTCCTTTTTCTTGCCTAATTGCTCTGGCCACAACTTCCAGTACTATGTTGAATAAGAGCAGTGAGAGTGGGCACCCTTGTCTTGTTCCTGTCCTCAAAGGAATGGCTTTCAGTTTTTCCCCGTTGAGTAGGATGTTTGCTGTAGGTTTGTCATATATGGCTCTTATTATGTTGAGATACTTTCCTTCTATACCCATTTTGTTGAGAGTTTTTATCATAAATGGATGTTGGATCTTCTCGAATGCCTTCTCTGCATCGATTGAGATGATTATGTGGTTTTTATTCTTCATTTTGTTAATGTGGTGTATCACGATTGATTTGCGGATCTTGAACCATCCCTGTGTCCCTGGTATAAATCCCACTTGATCGTGGTGTATGATCTTTTTGATGTATTGCTGTATTCGGTTTGCCAATATTTTGTTGAGGATTTTTGCATCTATGTTCATCAGTGATATTGGCCTGTAGTTTTCCTTCTTTGTATTGTCCTTGTCTGGCTTTGGTATCAGGATGATGTCGGCCTCATAGAATGTGTTGGGAAGTATTCCATCTTCCTCTATTTTTTGGAATAGTTTGAGAAGGATAGGTGCTAAATCTTCTTTGAATGTTTGATAAAATTCTCCAGGGAAGCCATCTGGTCCTGGGCTTTTATTTTTTGGGAGGTTTTTGATTACTGTTTCAATCTCTTTACTTGTGATTGGTCTGTTCAGATTCTCTATTTCTTCTTGATTCAGTTTTGGGAGGTTGTATGCTTCCAAGAATTTGTCCATTTCCTTTAGGTTGTCCAATTTGTTGGCGTAAAGTTTTTCATAGTATTCCCTAATAATCCCTTGTATTTCTGTGGTGTCTGTTGTAATTTCTCCTCTTTCATTTCTAATTTTATTTATTTGAGTCTTCTCCCTTTTTTTCTTAGTGAGTCTGGCTAAGGGTTTGTCAATTTTATTTATCTTCTCAAAGAACAAGCTCTTTGTTTCATTGATCCTTTCTACTGTTTTTTTGGTTTCAATTTCATTTATTTCTGCTCTGATTTTTATTATTTCCCTCCTTCTGCTGATTCAGGGCTTTGTCTGTTCTTCTTGTTCTAATTCTGTTAGGTGCAATTTAAGGTTATTTATTTGGGATTTTTCTTGTTAAGGTGAGCTTGTATTGCTATGAATTTCCCTCTCAGGACTGCTTTTGCTGCATCCCATATGAGTTGGTATGGTGTATTTTCCTTTTCATTTGTCTCCAGATAGCTTTTGATTTCTCCTTTAATTTCATCAACGACCCATTAGTTGTTCAGTAGCATGTTGTTTAGTCTCCACATCTTTGTCCCTTTCCTAGTTTTTTCCTTGCAGTTGATTTCTAGTTTCACAGCATTATGATCAGAAAAGATGCTTGTAATGATTTCAATCTTTTTAAATTTATAGAGGTTTGCCTTGTTTCCTAATATATGGTCTATCCTTGAGAATGTTCCATGTGCACTTGAGAAGAATGTGTAATCTGCTTTTTTTGGGTGGAGTGCTCTACAATGAAAACTATAAGACACTATTGAAAGAAATCGAGGAGGACATAAAGAAATGGAAAAATATTCCATGCACATGGATTGGAAGAATAAATACAGTTAAAATGTCCATTCTACCTAAAGCAATCTACAGATTCAATGCAATCCCAATCAGAATCCCAATGTCATTCTTCACGGTAATAGAACAAAAACTACTGAAATTCGTATGGGGCAACAAAAGAGCCCAAATAGCTAAAGCAATTCAGAAAAAAAAGAACAAAGCTGGAGGCATCACAATCCCTGATTTCAAAATATACTATAAAGCTACAGTAATCAAAACAGCATGGTACTGGTACAAGAATAGACACACAGATCAATGGAACAGAATTGAAAGCCCAGAAATAAAACCACACACCTATGGACAGCTAATCTTCGACAAAGGAGCAAAGAACATACAATGGAGAGAGGGAAGTCTCTTCAATAAATGGTGCTGGGAAAATTGGACAGCAACATGCAAAAGAATGAAAGTAGACCGTCTCCTATCACCATATACAAAAATCAATTCAAAATGGATCAAAGACCTGAAAGTGAGACCTGAAACTATAAAACTCCTGGAAGAAAATATAGACAGTACACTAATTGTGATTGGACATAAAGGGATCCTTTCAGATTCCATGTCTACCCAGACAAGGGAAACAAAAGAAAAAATAAACAAGTGGGACCTCATCAGACTAAAGAGCTTCTACAAGGCAAATGAAACCAGGATCAAAATGAATAAACAACCCACCAGCTGGGAGAAAATATTTGCAAATCGTTTGTCTGACAAGGGATTAATCTCAGTAATATACAAAGATCTCATACAACTGAGCAACAAAAAAACAAACAACCCGATCAAAAAATGGGCAGAGGATATGAACAGACATTTTTCCAAGGAAGAGATACAGATGGCCAATAGACACATGAAAAGATGTTCAACATCACTAATCATCAGGGAAATGCAAATCAAAACTACACTGAGATATCACCTTACACCGGTTAGAATGGCTATAATCACAAAGACAAATAACAACAAATGCTGGAGAGGTTGTGGAGAAACAGGGACCCTCATTCACTGCTGGTGGGAATGCAAACTGGTGCAGCCTCTATGGAAAACAGTATGGAGAGTCCTCAAAAAATTAAAAATAGAAATACCATATGATCCAGCAATACCACTCTTGGGCATCTACCCAATGGACGTGAAATCAACCATCACAAGAGGCATTATGCACCCCTATGTTCATTGCAGCATTATTCACTATAGCCAAGAAGTGGAAGCAACCCAAGTGTCCCTCGACTGATGATTGGTTAAAGAAGATGTGGTATATACATACCATGGAATACTACTCAGCCATAAGAAAAGACACAATTGTCCCATTTGCAACAACATGGAAGGACCTAGAGGGTATTATGTTAAGTGAAATAAGCCAGAGAGAGAAGGACAGACACTGCATGAACTCACTCATATATGGAATATAAGTGAACACACGGACAGAGAGAACTGATTGGTGGTTACCAAGGGGAAGGGGGGTGGGGGGGCACAAGGGGTGAAGGGTTACATCCACAAGGTGATGAACAAACAAAAATGTACAACTAAAACACCACAGTGGTATAAACTATTAAGACATCAATTTAAAAAATGGTAAAAAACAAACAAAAAAAAAACCAATAAAGTTGAACACTTTTTCATATAATTAGCCACTTGTATTTTTTTTCTTTGATAGGTCTTTTGTCCATTATCTTCTGAAGTTGAATGTACTGATTATTGATCTGTAAGATACGCACACATGCACACATCTATATATATATATCAGCCCTTTATGCCTTTTTATATTGTTCATTTTTAACACAGAGATATCTTGTATTTTCACATGGTCAGATCTATCTATCTCTTATGACCTTTCCTCAATAGTTTTTTTCTTAAAGATCTCTTTTCTAGTGAAATCTTATATATGTTATCTCATTTATTCTTTACAATAACCTTGAGAGGTGGATATTAGACCCCTTTTACAAATGAGGATGCCAAGGCCTAGAGATAGTAGATTTGTTGCCTAAGGTCACCCAGCTAGTAAGTGGCAGAGCCAGGATGAGAACACACTGTTTGAGTACATGAAAATGATTTCCTAAAGAAAGGGAAGAAAATCAATCTTCATTGAATCAATTATGTGGCAGACACTCTCCATATCTTTTCTGATTTAGTACTCAGGAAAGTTCCTACTTCTGGAGGCACCAAACCAATGAGTCCAGGTTTCACACTGCTTTTCTTCCTTGTTCCATAGTGTAGCATAGGGTCTAACCACTCAGAGTGCCTGGGTTAATCTCAGTCCTACAGCTTAGTAGCTGGATGACCATGTACTTCTCAGTCCTTGGTTTCTGTGTCTCTGATGTGGGGAATGATAACAGCCACAACTTCATAGAGTAGAGGATTCTGTGAAATCTATAGAAAGCAAAATGCTTAGTCAGAATATGCTAATTATTTTTATAACTACCTCCAGAGCAGCACAACATAATAAAAAGAGCATAAAATTTAATATATGAAAATTGGGGTTCCAATCCCAGAGATTCTACAGTCTAGATGTGTAATCCCCAGCAAGTCACTTAACTTCTCTAATACTCACTTTCCTCACCTGTAAACTGAAGAAAATAATAATATCTAAAGAATTATTGTGACTATTTCATGGGAAAATGGAAATGAAACACTTGTAAACTTAGTACTATAGCAATATTGTTATGATTTGTGTGTGTGTGTGTGTGTGTGTGTGTGTGTGTGTGTGTGTGTGAGGAAGATCAGCCCTGAGCTAACATCCGTTACCAATCCTCCTCTTTTTTGCTGAGGAAGACTGGCCCTGGGCTAACATCTGTGCCCATCTTCCTCTACTTTATATGGGAAGGCGCTACAGCATGACTGACAAGCAGTGTGTCGGCCGGCGCCCGTGGGATCCAAACCTGTGAACCCTGGGCTGCCAAAGCGCGAACTAAACCTCTGCGCCACCGGCCGGCCCCCGAATTATACCTTGAAGAGCTAAAATATTTTATAAAATTTTGTTTGTGCCTGTAGTTTTCTGATATTATTTCATACTTTTCTGCTTGGTTTTCCTTATAATCTTGCCATTATTGGATTCAAATGCACTCACTTTTTTATTTTTCTTTTTTTATTTTTTTTATTGATGTCTTAGTTTATAACACTGTGGGGTTTTAGTTGTACATTTTTATTTGTCCGTCACCTTGTGGATGTAACCCTTCACCCCTTGTGCCCCCCCCACCCCCCTTCCCCTTGGTAACCACCAATCAGTTCTCTCTGTCCGTGTGTTCACTTATATTCCATATATGAGTGAGTTCATGCAGTGTCTGTCCTTCTCTCTCTGGCTTATTTCACTTAACATAATACCCTCTAGGTCCTTCCATGTTGTTGCAAATGGGACAATTGTGTCTTTTCTTATGGCTGAGTAGTATTCCATGGTATGTATATACCACATCTTCTTTAACCAATCATCAGTCGAGGGACACTTGGGTTGCTTCCACTTCTTGGCTATAGTGAATAATGCTGCAATGAACATAGGGGTGCATACGCCTCTTGTGATGGTTGATTTCGTGTCCATTGGGTAGATGCCCAAGAGTGGGATTGCTGGATCATACAGTATTTCTATTTTTAATTTTTTGAGGACTCTCCATACTGTTTTCCATAGAGGCTGCACCAGTTTGCATTCCCACCAGCAGTGAATGAGGGTCCCTGTTTCTCCACAACCTCTCCAGCATTTGTTGTTGTCTTTGTGATTATAGCCATTCTAACTGGTGTAAGGTGATATCTCAGTGTAGTTTTGATTTGCATTTCCCTGATGATTAGTGATGTTGAACATCTTTTCATGTGTCTATTGGCCATCTGTATCTCTTCCTTGGAAAAATGTCTGTTCATATCCTCTGCCCATTTTTTGATCGGGTTGTTTGTTTTTTTGTTGCTCAGTTGTATGAGATCTTTGTATATTACTGAGATTAATCCCTTGTCAGACAAACGATTTGCAAATATTTTCTCCCAGCTGGTGGGTTGTTTATTCATTTTGATCCTGGTTTCATTTGCCTTGTAGAAGCTCTTTAGTCTGATGAGGTCCCACTTGTTGCACTCACTTTTTTAAAGCCTTGTTCAGCTTTCTTCAAATCCAGTGCTTCTTCTGATGACCCTATAGTTACAGGATTTTTTCTTGATATATTTTGGATCTTCTGAATCTTGAAATGTTCTTCTCTCTAAGAAGAGAAGTATCAGTATGTAGATATTTAACCCATGATGAAACTTCCATTTCTCTTAACTTTCTCCTTTTGTCTATCCTGGAAAGTGATTTATATTTTTGAATATTCTTACTAATGGTGCATACAGATATGTAAAGTGGCCTTAACTTTCAAGGGACAACACAATCTTCATTCCCCCCAGCTCACATCTTTTTTATACTTAGCCTATTGATGACTTCATTTTCTTTCTTTCTTTCTTTCTTTTTTTTTTTTTTGCTGAGGAAGATTTGCCCTGAGCTAACATCTGTTGCCAGTCTTCCTTTTTTTTTGTTTTGCCTCGGGAAGATTAGCCCTGAGCTAATATCTATGCCAATCTTCCTCTTCTTTGTATGTGGGTCACCACAACATGGCTGATGAGTAGTATAAGTCTGCACCCAGGATCCAAACCCATGAACCTGGTCCACCAAAGTACAGTGTGCTGAACTTAACCACTATGCCACAGGGCTGGCCCTCCATTTTCTTTATAAACAAATTCATTTTAGTTTTGAAGTTATGAAAAAGCCACAGGAAGACACATTGTGGCTCTTCTCCCATTTTTAAGTTTTACAATATATAAGCCCATGTCTGATATTCAATTAGTCTAAAGTGTTATAATCAAAAACCAAATTATGGGGACAGTCCTGGTGGCCTAGTGGTTAAGTTTGGCACACTCCGCTTCGGCAGCCTGGGTTCAGTTCCCAGGCGTGGACCTACACATGGTCATCTATTGGTGACCATGCTGTGACAGTGGCTCACATACAAAACGGAGGAAGATTGGCAACAGATGTTAGCTCAAGGCGAATCTTCCTCAGCAAAAACAAAAACAAAAACAAAACAAAACAAAGAAAAACAAATTGTGGCCTTTGTCTAAGTTTAGAAATAAAAACAATTTGATAGAGAAAACTCTTTAGGCCTCTGCTTTCATTCGAGTTCTGAGTGCATGAAATATTTTTTGAGGACTTCCCCTTAAGTAGTTAGTCATGGCAACAAAACACTAAGTAACCTAAAATTAATAGAGTTGATTTTTGTTCTTTGCAACTATGGGTATTAACTAAAGTCTGAACTTTAGCTATGATATACTCTAAAAACTAAATTAAAAAGTAAAATTTAAAGATATGTGGAAGGGTGGCAACTGGACCCCAATTTGGGCAGACTAGTCATTGTCATTAAATGATAAAGGACCTTGGATGTTATAAAATGTAAACCTCTCATTTTACAGATGAGAAAAGTGAGGTGCTGAGAGGCAAGTGGCTTATAATTAGTGGGTGGCAGAATTTGAACCTAAGTTATTATCTGATTCCTTATGATGTGAAAACATAACTTTTTAGTGATATAGGAATAGAACTGTATAAATAAATCAACCAACCCCCTCATATGTGCAGTCTTTAAACATTTATAAACTAAGAGGAAATAGAATCTTCACCCTAATAAACACACCAGAAATAACAAAAATGGAGAAAATAGAGAAACAATGTAATCCTCCTTTGTCAAACTGCTGAATGTATATATGGAAGTACAGATCCTTAGACATGTAAAAATGTTAAAAAAAAGAAATGTAAATAAAGAATGTAAAAATGTCTTTAAAAAATATAGATTCTTTTTGGTTAATTGAAAAAAATCTGTTAAATGTAAATTCTTAGACACTGTAATGGATACTGCTAAATTGCCCTCCAAAAAGAACATTATCAATTTGCTTTCCTACCAATTACTGAGTTTCCTTACAGTCTTACAAATCCTTGACATTATTAAAAACTATTAGTATTTTTTCCAGTGTGATGGCCCTCCTCCCCAGAAAATATGGTAGATCATTTAAATTTCTCTGATTACTGAGTTTTAGTATCTTATAGTTTTTGGCCATTTGTGTTTCTTCTTGTATGAATTACTTGTGCATATGCATTGCCTATTTTTCTATTAGGTTCTGTCTTTTTCTTATTGACTGGATATTGTTCCTTATGCTGTTTGTTACACATAGTATAGATATTGTCTCCTAGTTTGTCACCTATCATTTCTTTTTGTGGTTTCTTTTGCTGCAAAATATTTTAATTTTATTCTAGTCAATTGTGTCAGTCTTTTCCTAGGGTTTTTGTATTATGTGTTATAAAGTTAGTACTTATATTAATTAGGGTGTTATAAGGAAAGAGAAATCATATAGTAACTGGAATGGGGAAGGTTTATTATTAACCATATCAGGGATCAGATAACAAGAGATTGTCTTGTAAGATGTAAAGAGACCCCTAAAGAATATAGCAATAGCAGCTATAACCCCCCTAGGGCTGGGATAGAGGATCCCCTTCCACCTCCCCACCCCACCTGCTTCTGCCCCCACGGCTGAGAATCCAGGCCTTGTTAGAGCCTTGGTTCACTGGATGGCAGAGAAGTCACTGTGGTACCTTGCCTGCAGAATTTGCTGGAAATCTACCCTACAAACTTACAGGAAATCCACCCTCTAGGGTACCTGGGGAGGCATGTTGCCCAAGGGAGTTGGCTATGAAATCAACCCAGGAGTAGGCTGGGAGAAGCTGCTGACCACTGAGCGCTGCTGGCCACCATGCACTGTAGGAGCCTGGCACTGGAGAAGCCCCCTGGGTGCTACTAGCCACCATGCACTGTAGGAGCCTGGCACTGGAGAAGCCCCCTGGGTGCTACTAGCCACCATGCACTGTAGGAGCCTGGCACTGGAGAAGCTGCCTGCGCTGCAGGAGCCTGGTGCTGAAGGATCCTGCCAGGAGGAGCCTTGGAAACCTGGAAGAGCACCTCCCTCTTGTAATATCTCTTCAGTGCTCTCTAGTGACAAAATTTAATATGATACAGCTAGCAAAGGAAAAAGATTTAAAAGATTTAAAATTTTCTGCAGAACAACAATGAAAGGAGGATTTGTAGCCAAGGGGCAATAAGTTAACAACTGGCACAGCACCTCACTATACCTGAATTTTATTTTTGTGCATGATTTGAGATAATCATAAACAGTATTTTTTATAAAGATAAAATAAAATTGGAAACAACTTAAAGATCCATCAAGAAAGAAATGATTGAATAAACTATGGTACGTCCATATCATAGATTACTATGCAGCAATAATGTGCATATCTGGATATATGTACCAATATTACAAGATCTTTAAATCATATTGAATGAAAATTAAAATTTTTAACTATGAAGTAATACTAAGTATTGTAGTATGTACACACACACACACATCATGTATTCAGAAGTAGAAGTCCTCCTGAGATTACTTTATAAGACTCTTTAAAATTAACATCCTTTTGCAAACCAACACCAAAGCACCTCATATAATACCTTAACTGTGTTAGAAATATCTTTGTGTGATTTTTTTTGCTGTATTCTAGCTAACTTCTTATTTATAGATGCCACAGAGATAAAGCCTATCTCAGGTCAAATTGACTCAAATTTCAAATTAGTAACATTCTTAGAACTTATAACTTCACATAATAAAAATCCATATGTGTATATGTGTGTTTCTTTTAGGCAGAGGTTGAAAAAATTATTGCAGTTGCCTGGGACATCTTCCAGCCCCTTCTCTTTGGACTGATTGGAGCAGAGGTATCTATTGCATCTCTCAGACCAGAAACTGTAGGTAAGAATTTCAAAGTAGTACTTTTGCTGAAATCAACTCTTTATATATTCAGTTGAAATATCTTTAGCAGGTTTATATTCAGTGGTTCCCATTGTCACAATTATATAAAAAGTTAATAATGATCTAAGTCTTTAAGTAGTTGGTTGGAAAAGAATGTTTGTCAATCTAAGACAGTAAATTTTATGCCTTTAATATTGTTCCTTGTAAAGAAAAGTGACACTGCTAATTATTGTCAAGAAAATGCAGGCCTTTGAATTTTTTTCCAAGGAAAAGAATGTTCATCTAGCCTTGTCCTGATCAAGGGCCAGAATTTTTTTTTTTTTTTTTTTTTTTTTTGTGGGGAAGACCAGCCCTGAGCTAACATCTGTTGCCAATCTTCCCCTTTTTGCTGAGGAAGACTGGCCCTGGGCTAACATCCGTGCCCATCTTCCTCCACTTTATATGGGATGCCACCACGGCATGGCTGGCAGGCAGTGCATCGTCAGGCACCCGGGATCCGAACACTCGAACCCCGGCCTGCCAAGTGTGAACTAAACCACTGTGAAGGGCCAGAATTTTAAAGATAACTAATCAGTTCTATTATATGTATCCATGGAATTGAAATGTTTGTTATGCATTATTTTATTCATTTCATACATTCAAAAGCCATCATATTAAAACTCTTGACTCATAGTACCGTGCTTAAAAAAATTAATTAGCACACATATACAGGTGGTCCCCGACTGACGATGGTTTGACTTAGGATTTTAGCCATTCTGTTTCTCACTTTCAGTACAGTATTCAAGAAATTACATGAGATATTCAACACTTTATTACCAAATAGACTTTGTGTTAGATGATTATGCCCAAATGTAGGCTAATGTAAGTGTTCTGAGTACATTGAAGGTAGGCTAGGCTAAGCTATGATGTTTGGTAGGTTAGATGTTGTAAATGCATTTTACAAAATTTTCAATGTGTGATTGGTTTATCAGGATGTAACCCCATCCATCATACATTGAGGAAGATCTGTACTCATTATATCCTTCTTTCCTTGCATTACAATATTTTTCCGTCCATACTAGGGATCCCATTCCCTGCCACCTCCTTCTAGATCTTACACATCGATTATTCACTTTTTCTCACACATCTTCAGATATCCTTGTCACAGTTTTCTCTTCTTCAGAATTTAAACAGACTTTAATCTCTGCTATCTTAAAATAATATCCTTCCATTCTGATATATGTGACAACGTGAATGAACCTGGAGGACATTGTACTAGGTAAACTAAGCCAGTTACAAAAAGACAAATACTGTATGATTCCGCTTATATGAGATATCCAGAGTAGTCAAATTCATAAAGACAGAAAGTAGAATGGTGGTTGCCAGGGGTTTGGGCAGGGGAAATGGGGACTTGCTGTTTAATGGGTATAGAGTTTCAGTTTTGCAAGATGAAAATGTTCTGGAGATTGGTTGCACAAAAATGTGAATGTTTAACTTAATGCTACTGAAGTATACACTTACAAATTGTTAAGATGGTAAATTTTATGTGTATTTTACCACAATCAAAATTTAAATAAATACACACACACACACACACATACACATATATACACACACACATGTCCTTTCTCCATTTCACTTCCCCTTTCACCTACCACTCTCTCTCTTCCTTTTTTCAAACTTTTCTAAAGAGGTAACTGTGTCCCCCTTTTCCATTTCAACTCTCATTCCCTTCCTCAGTACCTTTCAGTTCAGCTTCTGCCCCATCACACAACCAACCCTGCTCTCACCAGGGTTATATTGCTAAATACACTGAATACTTATCAGTATTTTACTTGATCCCTCGGCAGCATTTGATAATATTGACCTCTTTAAAACACTTTTTACAATGAATTTTTACATTTTCCAGTGCCCTTTGAATCCTCCTTTACACTATCTATGGCTTAAATGCTGTTCTTCCTCCAAGTTCTTTCAAAAGCTTTCTATCCTTTACACTCTGTATCATTTCTCTAAGCTCATCTACATTCAGTGGCTTTGATTATAAACTATGTAACTCCAAAACCTTTATCTCTAAATCACTATATCCAATCACCACTTGTAAATCCCACAAAATTTCAGACTCAGTGTGTCTGAAACTTCCTCATCATCTTCTCCCCAAACCTTCAATGTTTCCTCCTGGGAATGGTATCATCTCTTTTGTATCTTGTCCTTCAGGCAACAAATACTTTTGAAATGCCTGCCAACAAAGAGCCACAGAACTTTTCCATAAAGAAACCATATTGCAGATTCACAGTAGAGTCTCCAGCAAAGTCTGGTGTTTTACCAGCCTTTTGAGCTTGAGAAATATTTATCCTTTCTGAACTTCATTTTTTTTTTTCAACTGTAAAGTGAAAATAATTACCCCAAGGTTTTAAGGATTAAGTAAAGTAATGCATTTAAAGCTTAATACAGAAACTGGCAAAGAGTAAGCACTCAACAAATGTTACTTTTTCAAAAACCACCCTATTACCAAGAGTCACCTTAGCTGTGCCTTTCTCAGGTCCCGTAGCCTGCACTGCCCTGGTCACAATCTCTTATTTTGCAAATCAGAATGACTTATCTTCATCAGCAAAGGATTCTGAAGGGCTGAAGTATCTGTACATGTCAGCCAGGGCTAATGGCAGTCATGTACACACCAGTATGATGAAACTGGTGTAGACTGCCAGTGTCTATTCTGATTGGTCAGTGCCCAGCCAGCTCTGTTCTGATTGCCTCCAAACTGGCTGATAAATATTTTGAATATCATCTCTGGTCTTATACTCTATAAAGAATTCTCAACTACTTTGAGGAAAATATTAATGTTTTCCTCTTTTATGCCCTCTTACTAGTATGTTTAAACTGCACTTACCTTTTAGTTGTTTATGTTTCTGTCTTCCTCTGACTTTGAAGTTCATGGAGGCAAAGTCTGTACATTATACATTTTTGTATACCAGTACTTAGTCCAAATTTATGCATAGTTATAATTTAATAAATTCTTGTTCAATAAACACATGGAAGAAAGTGTGGTTCTTGCTATGAAGCATAAGAAAAATAACATTCAAATCTCCTTTGTAGAAATTCAAATATGTTTAATTAATTTCTGGTTTTAATCTAGGGCAAATACCTTCTTTTAAACAAATGGTCCGATTGATCCTTAATATTGATGTTTTGACAAATTATGCCTAACCGTTTTTGTCTTTTTAATTTTTTAATGTTTTTATATTATTTCTGTTGATACAATTTTGAATCAATAATCATAAGATTCCATTTCTTCCCCAGTGTTTCATTATGTCTAAAAATTGAGTATTTCTTACAGGCCTTTGTGTTGCCACCCTGGGCATTGCAGTATTGATACGAATTTTGACTACATTTCTGATGGTGTGTTTTGCTGGTTTTAGCATAAAGGAAAAGATATTTATTTCTTTTGCATGGCTTCCAAAGGCCACAGTCCAGGTAATGATGGATCTTAACTCCTATTTCAATATGATCCTTTAAATTTTTCAGTAGGAGGGCTTGTTCAAATTTGTTGAAAATAAGTAATTGAAGTTTGATTTATGAATTTATACTTATCTACTCTTTAAAATTTTTATTTTTGGTATACTGATTCCTTAAATATGATGGCTCATTTAAATTTCTTTAGATCACCAGGTTACAACTAAAAATCCAATAAATCCCTACACTACTAGAAAGCAGTAGTAACAGGAGTGAAGAGTGTGAATTTGTATCAGTCAGAGTTCTCTAAATCACCCAGAGAAAGACTTAGTAACTCTTTTCAATTTTGATGTCTTCTAAGAAGAGTGAAACAAAAGTAGCATGGACCATCTTAGTATTTGGAAATAGTTCAATGTCAAAATGATTGATGATCAGTTATGCTTGACCACAGTCTTTATATAAAATGGAGAAAGATTTTTTGAAAAACAACTCAGAAAATGCTTTATTGATTTTCTAGATTATTAGTTAATATTAAATTTTTCAAACTAGCTGAACTTCCTGTCAGTTGTCTCAATCACGTGACGCAAAATTTGTGCACTCTAATGGAGAAGGCACTAACAGGTGCTTGAAATTATCTGTTGGAATACCTGTAATTGCTAATTAAATGAGAACTGTATAGACTATCATTTGTTGCAAATACCCCTGATTGTATTGTATATTTTCAGACTAATTGTAGCAAACAAGATTTAACTATTCCATCCTTGGTTATTTTGCAATTATTTAAATGTGTAAATCTCTATTTCATGAAATGAAAATCAGATGTTTTTAATTTAGGAAGCTTTGAGGGATGCGTATGCTCTGTAACTATATGCCAGATTTTATGTGGCTGTGGGCTTGGGCATTATCCCAGAGAAGTTTTCTCTTTTTTCCATCAGACTTTGAAAGATGTCTAGGACATAATGGGTAAGAATACTGTGAAATAAATATAGTACAAGAAGTGGAATAGTTTCTCCCTCACAGTGTTTCCAGCTTCTACACTACTTCTGGTAATTTTGGTAGATAAATATAATTACTCTAGTAGCTTTGGTATGAAAGATTTGTTTCTAAAGGTTAAAATTTGAAAGACAGCACTTTCCTGCTATCAAAGCAAATGTAAAATAAGGAGAAATTATCTAGGATGAGTTGAATAATGTATGTTCTGTGAAGCAAGAATTGTGTAGAATTTTTTTTCTTCTTTTGCCACTGCATAGGAAATAAGACTTTTGTATATTTTTTCCATATTAGTGTTCTTCAAACTTTTTGTCCATGACCTACTGTAAGAAATATATTTTAAATCACAACTCAGCATACATACAAACCCCCAAACATACACACACATACACAACAGAGAATTGAAAGAGAAATATACATCGTAATGTGTGCAGTTCTTGGCAAGAATTCATGAAATGTTGAATTAGTTATGGTACAAGGTAACCTGCAATAACAAAGAGCCCTCAGATACAGGGACTAAATGAGATAGATCTTATTTCTCTCCCACCGACAGTCCAGCACGGGCATTCCAGAGCTGGCAGGGTGACACTGTCCTCAGCATGTGCCTTCCATCCATGAGTCCAGCTTTCACCACTTCTCATTCAGGAGGAAGGGGGAAAAATGATGTGCAAGTGTCCATTTCTCTTCAGGGAATGATCTACAAGTAGCATTTGTCACTTCCGCTCACCTCTCAGGGGCCAGAACTTAGATACGTAGCTTCATCTGGTTGCAAAGAAGGCTGAAAAAGTCTCTGTTCAGCAATGTGACCAGCTAAAACTCAGGAGCTCTGGTAGAGAAGGGAAAGGGGCATTCAGATATTTGTGGGCAATCAGTAGTCTCTGCCGTTGTGTCTCATCCACACTGACATTCTCTCTTCTGTTTCATTGTCCTAGAGGCCAACATTGTTGTGTCCTGTGGAAAAAGGGAATAACCAGATTGATTAATATATTATTTTCCCATGTGTGCTGATAATATGGCTTTTTGCCTCTAAAAGAAAATGAGAGTTTTCACAATACTTCCCAGTAGACAAATTTTAAATAAAACATTTCACCAAGACCTAAGGCAAAGAGTTGACCAAACACCTAATAAGATTAACTTCAAGTTTTGAAGGTACCTACCACTTTCAAGTTTCTTTTTTTTGTGTGGGGAAGAGCAGCCCTGAGCTAACATCCGTTGCCAATCCTCCCCTTTTTGCTGAGGAAGACTGGCCCTGGGCTAACATCCGTGCCCATCTTCCTCCACTTTATATGGGACGCCACCACGGCATGGCTGACAGGCAGTTCGTCCGCGGGCGTCCGGGATCCGAACTCGCAAACCCCGGGCTGCCAAGCGCGAACTAAACCGCTGCGCCACCGGGTGGCCCCCACTTTCAAGTTTCTTGATATTTAACAACTAGTTTAGGCTCTAAAGCAATACATAGTCTTATATTTTTTTCATTTAAAACTTCACTATCTTCCAGTAAGTGTCACTGCATTTTTTCATCTTGTTCTTTCTTAATTCCAAATTCCTAAAGATAAAAGAATGAGATGACCAGTAACTTTATTTACTCATGAGGAATTTGGTATACAGAATCATGTTATAATTAGTTATAGCATGAGGCTGTATTTGCCTTGTGTTTTGAAATATATTTGCGTGATATTTTTGTAACCCTGCCTTCTGCAACTAGGTACATATGAATCACCATCCCTTCCCCATGCAAGGGCAGGAGAGTTTTCAGAATACCGAAACCAACCACAGTACACTTTGAAAGAAAGAACTCTCTTAGTTGAACAAAGGAACAAGCAATTTCTTTTTGCAAATGAGAAAATAATTCAACTTTTTTCTATGTACTTGTCTTATCATGTGTCCAACTTCACCATTAAACTTTTATAGGCTGCAATAGGATCTGTGGCTTTGGACACAGCAAGGTCACATGGAGAGAAACAGTTAGAAGAATATGGAATGGATGTGTTGACAGTGGCATTTTTGTCCATCCTCATCACAGCCCCAGTTGGAAGTCTCCTCATTGGTTTGCTGGGCCCCAGGCTTCTCCAGAAAGCTGAACATCAAAATAATGATGAAGAAGCTCAAGGAGAAACCTCTGAACAAGTTGAGATGTGAAAAGAGAGAATGCTGAATGTAATGATTGGAGAGCTGCTACCAGAGGCTACTTTTATCAAGATGGATACTGAAATATGTAACATTTAAGCTTAAAATGTAACATAAACCAAAAGTGTGGCTATTTCTTTAAACAGCACTTTCGGCCATTACCCTTTCCATGTGGGTGGTCATGTTCTACATCTCCAACCTGATGTCTCTACCTTCTTTTCTTTTTCCAAACACGCCATCACATACCTTAACCTGTATGGGGGCACATACACTGTAATGTACTACCACAACGTAAATTAACATGGGAAAGAACAAGCTCTGTTCTGCTAGCCAATGGCTCGCTCTAAGTTACTGTTACTGTCACAGTTTTGTGATGCGTGGTCACCTAGCCTCTCATGCCTTGAATTGTTTTTGGATCCTCTTTTCTTTTTAAATACCATAATGTAGTCTCTCATCAGTTTCTACCCTCACTTTCCCCGATAATCTGCCTCTTCCCCATTTCTACCCCTCTTAATGCTCTTCTGTGAGTTACTGTAACTGATTGGTCCCACCAAAATCTTTAAGTACACAGAGTATCTTCCTTGGATCTTCCTCTTGCACCTGTCAGGATAAGAGAAGCCCTTATCCTGCCTCCTCGCTGGCTCCACAGAGTCCCCCACTTCAGTGGCCTCTGCGTTTGCCTCCCCCAAGGAGTGCCCTGATCCAGCCCTTTCTTGGTTGTTTCTTGTGCCCCACATCTTCAAGCTCTTCCTGTTCTCTAGGTGAAAGAGAGCCAATTTTCAAATCTATGCCACTCTCATGAATATCATACTAATCAGGGTAAGTTAAGCTGCTATAATGAAGAAACCAAAAATACAGTATTTAAAAGAAAATAGAAGTTTATTTCCCTCTCATGAAACTGACTACCTGGTCGATGCTGACAGGGTTACTCTGCTCATGAGATCTACTCAGAGACCCATGTCCTTCTGTCTTGAGGCTCCACCATGCCCTAGCTTGGGCCACAGGTTAAACATGGCTCTCTCCCATGTGTCCTGTCTAGCCTTCAGGAAGAAGAAAAAAGAAAGTCCTCATCACTTGTTAGGGAAGCGATGAGGAAGTTAGAAACATCTCTCCTCTTACATTCTATTGGTGATGACCACACCCAGCTGTGAGGAGGCTAAGTGTTGTCTCTCAGTAAGCATTCACATTCCTAGGAGGATGGGAAGATCAGATTTGGTAGTCAGAGGTACCCTTATGTTGGGTGTTACCATCCCTTTAGCATATTCTTGCATGTTAACAAGGGCTTTCTAAAGATAGTACCTTGAACCAAAAGACTGACTTCTGTGGCAGGAATTTCAGACATTGTGACATGCCAGCAGAGAAGATATTAGATGAAAGGCTTATCTGCAGAGGTCACATTTTATCCCACTTATTCAACAGACAGTCTCTGCTTTTGTTATCACCCATAAGTTTCTCTTTAGGTCAACTCCTGCCTAGTTGCTAGAATAATCATGTTCAAATACATTTTACAGCTCTTATCATGTTGTATACCTGAAGTGTTTATTACTTGTCACTTCCCACCCAAACTTTTTAACCTAGAATTCAGAATTCAATCTAATCTTGAAGTAGATATTAAATATGAATTAAATGAATGGATTAGAATATTCTGATCCCACCAAGCTGATCTGAAAAAGCCTGTCCACTCCTCTCTTATCATTAGACTATGTTCCAGTCCCTTCCACCATGACTTTAATCTCTGTTCAAAACTAGCTTAATGTTTATTAAGCTAACATAATATGAAGCCTTCAGCCTGACTCTATTTACTCTACGGTACTGTATTCCCTTAGAGTTTATGTTCTCAACATGGACTGGATAAATTTATACCAAAGTTCAGATGGATATTTCAAACTGAACTTCATTGGTTAGGTGCACCTTGGTAGTAGCAGGGTAAACTTACTGCTCATCTGGTCCCCTACTTTCACAGGCTCTGAAACTGGATTCACTCAACACATACTTACTGAAAGCCTTTGGTGACCCGGGCACATTATGAAGACTCATACTGTTCCTGTCCTTAAGGATCTGACAGTCTGACAGAGGAGACAGACAAACAAGAGATTGAAACAGTGTGATAAGTGCCATGATGCAGGAAGAGCAGGAGTGCTGGGAGATCAGAGCAGGAGCCCCCTACTGATCCAGGGGGTGGGGTGCAGTTGAGGTGCAGCTTTCAGAGAGAGCAGGACCTTGGCTGGGACACAGGGGATGATTAGGACTTAGCACAGGGCACATGAGGCTGAAGGATGCCACAGTTAGTGCTGGTTCCCATGTTCACCAGTAGTTTTTCTCCAAGTAGCAGGCTCTGAATATTTATTAACTTACACAAAATACAGTTAGTATAAGTTGATGAGAATGTTATAAATATTCAAGGCCCCAAAGAAGAATTAGAAATGGAAATTCAGCGCATAGAAATAGTTGAAGAGCCCCCTAAGCCCCTGCCAATAGCCTGTTCCATTTTGCAGAGCATGCAGCAAATTCTTCCCTCCCTATCCTTGGGGGACGGCCACCATCTAAATCTCTGTGACTCTCTATCCAGTATTGGCCTCTGCAGGGCTCACCGTGTGAAGTCTCAGGTTCGTCACCACATCGTAAGTCACAGCTCTTGACTTGGTTGGTGAACTCAGAGTTAACTTGATACCGAGTGTTAACTTGGACCAACAAAACTTACCCCAGCCCAACCACAGATAGAAACAATTACTCTAACCTCTGGGTGCCAGAAAGAAGGGTGTGTGTACCTGTACATACTTCAGTCAGAGCACTCATAACCTTTGTTCAGTTTGTTTACATGTTTGTCTCCTAGTAAATCAGCCCCTTGGTCATTTTTGAATCCTCAGCACTTTGCACAGGGCATGGAGCACAGTAGGCATTTAACAAATGTTTATTGACTGACTCAGTGAGGAGATCCTCTTCCGGCATCAGGAAACTACCTGCAGATAAGAGTTCAGCTTTTACACTGCTTAGTCTGTCTTAGTCTGCTCGGGCTACTACAACAAAATACCACAGATGAGTGGCTTAAACAACAGACGTTTATTTTCTCACAGTTCTGGAGGCTGGACGTCCAACATGAGGGGCCAGCATGATCGGGCTCTGATGAAGGCTCTCTTCCTGGCCTGCCAATAGCCGCCTTCTCGCAGTGTCCTCGCATGGTGGGGAAAGGGAGGGGGATGGGGAGACTGTGCAAGCTGTCTGGTATCTCTTCTTATGAGGGCACTAATCCCATCATGACAGCCCCACCCTCATGACATCATCTAGCCCTAATTACCTTCCAAAGGCCCCCACCTCCAAAAACCATCACATTGGGGGTTAGGGCTTCAACATTTGAATTTGCGGGGACACAATTCAGTCCACAGCAGGGGTGTCCGACTTCCAAGGATGGTGCTAAACAAACCCAATAAATTCTTGTTCTTCAGTGCCCATTTTTTCTAGGGTTGGTGCCATCCATCTCCCCTCTGAGAAGCTCTTTTTTTTTATGCAGACTTAGGTTCAGCTCTTTAAGTTGTTAAACAACTCCTTGTTCCTCAAAATTTTTTTGCTTTCAATGGCATTGTTGCTAATATAACCAATTTAATTATTTTTAAGTTGCTATTAATTTTTTACAAGAAAAAGTAGCAGATGTTTTAGATGTTTTTTTAAGCCATTATTAAATTTTCATCATATTGTCCTTAAATAAATGAAGGACATTATTTTTGAAATGTTTCAGAACATATTTCTATATTAATTTCTGTAGTTTTCTGGAACAGATGGGAATTGCTTCGTGCCATTTTGGGAGCAAGAAATATCACAAGTTTTAATTGGCTAACTCAAATCTGGCCTGAGCCCTCTGACTGGTGAGAATCCCCAAACTCCATTTGTTGATGTGCCCTCCACTTCCTTAGATGGACCCTAAAGCACATAACCTCCAGCAGTCCATTGCATCTGGGGCAAAGAGCAGTGCCCTGGAGGGCATCAGACTCCTCTCAAAGGTCCTCTTTCCCAGCTCTACCATTTGTCCCTCCTCCCAGTATCCTTGGAGATCTACCTGCTTCTCCTCTCCCTGCCATGAGAACAAAGCATTTCTTTAACCCTGTAACCAGAAAAGGTCTTATCTACTCTTCTAAAACAAGGGAGAAAATAACTTTCAATCCTTGCTGAGATGTCTACACCATGCTGAAGTGGGGGGGGGGGTTATAATGAAAAGAGAATTTCTTATTCAGTCACCCAAGAAAGAGTTGTAATTTGAATCAGATCTTAAGTGATAAATAAGAAAAGGAGAAACTCTTGACAGATAATAACTTGAGAAAAAACACGGAGGCAAAAAGGAGTACTGTGTGTGCAGGAGTAAAAGTTGTCTGGAGTATCAGGAGAAAAATAGATAGAAAAGGGCGGTTTGTCTTTCTAAGAAGTTTGGACGTTCTCCAATAAGAGCTGTTTTTGTCTATATTTTAGGAAGCTTGGAGCTTCCATTAGAGGAACCTTACGGACCACCTTGGGATTGAGAACTCAGAGCTTCTGGGCCCACCCTCAACCAGAGCGGCCCCGTTTCCTAAGAACGTAGCCACATAAGATTTCATGCTGGGAAAAAACTGAAGGCTCCATACGGATAACAAGATACTGAGTGTTTACTGTGTACCAAGCCCTCTGCCAGACACTCATCACGAATCAATTCACTTATTCTCACGCCACCACCACCACCTCCTTTACAGATGAGAAAACTGGAGCTCAAGGAGAGCACGTGTTTGCCTGTCCCCTAGCTATAAAGTGGCGGTGCTGAACTTTGAGCCCAGAGACTATGCCCTGCGATTGCACTGTATTTAAGCTGACTTAGGGGAAATGTGATGTGAATTTTGACGAGTTACTTCTGGCACGTGCAGCCCCTGGCGCTGCTTTTTCGCTAAAGGGCCCGCGATGTGAACGCTGTCGCTGGACGTTTACAACCCAATAGGCCAATATTTAGAAGAGGCGTCTAAAAGGAAGGGTTGAATAGACTGAAACACATCAAGCGGTGCCAGCGAATCCCCAAACCCTCACCTGGCCAGGCCAGGGCGGCCGCCACACCACTTAGGGGCGCCGCCCCGCCCCGCCCCTCTGCCCGGCCCCGGGGCGGCGCGCAGGGCGCCTCCTGGCGGCCTCTCCCGGCGCGGTGCTCGGTCTCCGCGGCCGTGGGGCGGCGGGGGTGCTGAAGGGATTGCACGTAGGGTCCGTTTTTCTCGACTCTCTCCCTTTCCAGGCCCTGGGGCGCCACCCCTCGTCTCCCGCGGTGGTTCCCCGGGGACGCCGCCGCCTCTGCCTTCGAGGGAGCGCACGTCCGCGCCTCCGCCCGACGCCGGGACAGCCGCGCACACGTCTCTCTCCCGACCGGTTCTTCACTCCCTCGTCTCCCTCGCAGGCTGTTCCTTATTCTCTCCCCGCCTCCTCCTCCTTTCTCTCCTCTTACAGATACTCCCGGGAAGACAGAAGAGGTCAGTCCAGACTGACTGCAAAATTAATTTTCGTAAGCGCAGCCTATTGTACGAATAGTGAATATCTGCAAACGAACCTTCACATGCTCCTGTCATTGGAGACGAGTTCCAGGAATGGTTGCTGATGCTGGACAGCTCTCCTCCCTCCTCCCACACCCCTCACCCGCGCCTGGTTTTTGTTTTTTTTGTTTTTGTTTTTTTTTTTTGGCTTTATCACAGCCCACGGCACTTTAGGTCAATGCTTTTGAAGGATCAGACAGTTGCACACGTACCGTGTGTCAGGCGCATCATTTAGGAGGCCTTCTAAGAGCTCTGCAGGCCCACACCAGGTCCCTGACACCCCTCTATGTGTGTCCTATAGTCTATGAAAGATCAGATGGGGTGGTGGAGAGGGGCAATTGGCCCGGCTGGCAGAGGGAGGCCACACCCTACTCCCTAATTTTCCATCAGGTTAAATGGAATGTTTATTTGTGCAACGCAAATGCAGAAAATTAACACATTACTATGACATCTAAAGAATTAATGCATCAAACATCTTAGTCACTGCGTACCTATGAAAAGCTATTCATATTTATTACTTCCTATGAGTACCAGAATTTATACTGCTGTTTTTGTCAGTTGGCTGTCTTGTTATAGGCCCCTGCCCATTACCAGACAAAAGGAAAGAGGCTGGTGCAGGGGTAGTAATATATAAGGTAACTTTTTTGTAGCACTTCTCGTTTTGTGCATAATTTTCATTCTCATCCTGTTTATGCACTCTGTGAGACAGTTGGTTAACAAAACTCCATTTTACTGAAGAGGGAACTAAATACTGAAACTGAACAGGACCTGGAACACAGTGCAATACACATCCAGTAAATATTTGTTGAAGGGATAAATAGATGAGTTTCTCAAGGAGCCATGCTTTATTCGCCTTTGTATTCTCTAATCCCAGAGCTAAGTCTAACAATAGTAAGCCCACAAATGTGAGTGAGAGAAGTTGAGTGACTTGCTCAGGGATGGGCATACATCAAATATTTTTAAGGAATCTACTGCTTTGCCAAGCATTGTGAATACAGTGGTAAGGAAGACTGGTAAGACTCCTCTTCTCATGGAGCTTAAATTCTAGTGAACAAAGATAGACAATAAACAGGTAATGTATGAACAATGAAATTTTGATAATGGTAAGGGCAGTGAAGGAGTAAAACAGTGTGAAGTGAGAGAGACTGGGGAGGGGTTACTATAGATTGGTTAGGAAGGCCTCTCTGAGGAGCTGACATTTGTGCTAGTCTCACTGATATAAAAAAGCTAGCCACAGAAATATTGGGATGAGAGCATTGCAGGTAAAGGGGACTTCAACTGCAAAAGCCTTCAGGTGAGAAAGAGCCCAGTTCTTTCAAGGAACATCGTAAAGACCACTGTAGCTGGAATGTAGAGAGAGTGGCACAGGATACGCATGGAGAGAGAGGGAGGGGCCAAGTCATGTAGGGCTTTGAATTAGCCATGGGTATTCACCTGTGGAATATGTTTGGAATTGATGTAAAGTGTATGAGAAACCAGTAGGGAGTGTTTTGGAAGGGAGTAATATAATCTGATTACATTGTAAAAAGGTTTGTTCCACCTGTCATGTGGTGAATGGGTCATAGGGAATGGGGAGCAAGATTAGTAGCAGAAGACACTTGCAGTAATCCAGGAAGGAATGACAGTAGTTTGGGCTAAAGTGGTATAGAAGTGGATAGATGTGAGATATATTTGGAGGAAGAGCCTACAGACTTGGTGATTTTTTTTTTTTTTTTGTGAGGAAGACCGGCCCTTAGCTAACATCTGTCGCCAATCCTCCTCTTTTTGCTGAGGAAGACTGGCCCTGGGCTAACATCCGTGCCCATCTTTCTCCACTTTATATGGGACGCTGCCTCGGCATGGCTTGACAAGCAGTGCGTCGGCGGGCGCCCAGGATCCGAACTCGCGAACCCCGGGCTGCCAAGCGCGGACTAAACCGCTGCGCCACCGGGCCGGCCCCCAGACTTGGTGATATTTTAAATATAGAAGTGAGAAAAAAGAGAAGCTCCTGGATTTTGTCTTGAGCTTGAGTGGATGGTTGTGCCATTTACCAAGTGGAAAAGACTAGGGAAGAAAAAGGGGGGGGTTATTATTTTGCTCGCCTTAATTTTGACATGCTTATTGGAAATCTAAAGTAAGTTGTGAGTCTTGAGTTCTGTGTAACGGACCAAAGATAAAAGTTGAGAGTCTTCAGCATGTGGGAAAAACTACCTAGAGAAATTGCATTCACAGAGAGCATTCCAATGATAACAGGACAAGAAGCAAGCAAAGGAGATGGAGAAGGAGTACCCCGTGAAGTAGGAAGAAAACCCAGAGTGTGATGCCTTAAAAGCCAAGACAACAAAGCATGACCAATGGTATTGAAACATGCTGAAGAGTAAAGTAAAATAAAGAGATCTGACCATTGGATTTGGGCAACATATAGTAATATGTTTTAACAAGCAAATGAAGAGAAACTGTGATGTGAAGAAATGGACATAGCACTACAGACATCTCAAGATATTTTACTATGAAGAGCTGAGAAATGGAGGTAATAGAGGAATATGTGGGGTCAAAGTAGGATTCTTAAAGATGGGGATACAAACTCTGATGGGAATGATCCAGTAGAGAGGGGAAAAAAATTATAACAGAGAATGTGTGTATTGTAGGAGCAAAGTCTTTGAGAAAACAAGAAGGAATAGGATCCAGGGAATATGTAGAGTGTTGGCTTAGGAATATGAACATAAAATTTACTGTAATAGGAAGAAAGGTAGCAAGTATAAGTAGAGATGCAGCTAGGTGGGTAGATTCAGTGATTAGAAAGTGAGCAAGTTTCTGCCTAATATTGATTCTCTTTTTCTCAATGAAGTATAAGGTATGAGGCATGATCAGTAAGAGGAGAGGAGGAATGTTTGGGTAGGCAGTTTAAGGGGCAAAGAGAAGGTATAAAATAATCATTTGGGAGGACAGAAGGCAATCATTCTTGTCTTAGTCTGTTTGGGATGCTGTAACAAGAATAGCATAGGCTTATAAACAACAGAAATTTTTTTCTCACAGTTCTAATGTCTAGGAAGTCCAAGATCAAGGTGCCAACAGATTCAGTGTCTGGTGAGGACCCATGCATGGACCCTGGTCCACGGATGGCCAAAAGGGGCAAGGGAGATCTCAGGGTCTCTTTTATAAGGGCACTAATCCCATTCATGAGGACTCTGCCCTCATGACCTAATCACCTCCCAAAGACCCCACCTCCTAATGCCATCACTTGGGGGTTCGCATTTCAACATAAGGATTTTGAGAAGACACAAACATTCAGTATATAGCAATACTAGAGAAGCACAGTAGCATAGCTGAGCCGGATGGAGGGGCCACTTGAAATTTGTGGCCTTGTGAGTGGGTGGCTGAGATAGGGTGGAAAAAAAAGATGATAGGAGCCAAGGAGATCAAGGAACTGAAAGAAAAGCATGTTGGGTGGGTAGACTGCCTGGGTATTAGTGGTTAAGTTCATAGGAAAGTAGTTATTGAACCTGATATCCTGACTTTCCAGCTTGGTGAGTTACCATTTTACTGAGAAATGATTCAGATCATTACTCTTTTGTGCCACCTACCCTTCTAGTTAACATAAAAAAAGAAATAATTGTGGCCTGATATTTTTTCATCCAAACATCCAAATTCTAGACTTTCATAGGTTGGTACTTCTGTCTCTCTTTTCCCTTTAATATTCACTTGTTAAATTTTTTGGCTTGTTTTTCTTTGTGTGTGTTTAACCATTTCCATCAATATGTGTTTATTAAAGTACAAAAGCCTACCTCTCAATGGTAAAGGGAAGATGAAAGATGAGATTTGAAAATGCCGTTGCCTATAGAGCTGGGATGACCAGTGGCAAGGAGACCTGATCTGTATTCACTCTAATAACAATCATAATAGTAGCATTTGGATAGCACTTTACATTTTGTGCTATGCTTTTATTTCCTTGTATCTCATTTGATTTTGTTATTATTATATTAGGTTTTTTTGAAGAAGAAGAAGATTGGCCCTGTGCTAACATCTGTTGCCAATCTTCCCCTTTTTCTCCTTTTTCTCCCCAAAGCCCCAGTACACAGTTGTGTATCATAGTTGTAGAGCTGTAGCTCTTCTATATGGGATGCTGCTTCAGTATGGCTTGTTGAGCGGTGAGTAGATCTGTGCTCAGGATCTGAACCGGTGAACCCCAGGCTACCGAAGCAGAATGCACAAAATTAACTGCTACACCACTGGGCCGGCCCCTCACTTGATTTTGTAACTACCTTTTTCAGATGAGGAAACTGAGGCTTAGAGAGGTTAAGGATCTTGACCAAGGACACATGCCGGGTAAGTGGCAGAATTATTAACCACAGCGTTCTGATGATGTCTCATATTTTTCGCTGTAGAAGTTTGCCTCTTCACTTTTTACGCTCCCTTATATCCAAAATGATATCTAAGATAAACTCTGCTAGGTAGAAAGTAGTGGCTGGGTGGAGGCCTCTTAAAATGCAAAAACTTTTTGTATATGTTTAAAATGCAACAGTTAATGGGATTAGATATCTATCTACCATCCATTGTGTTAGGTAGTTCAAAGGACTCAGAAATGATTATGAAATCAGATTTAATCTAGTAGGGAAGTAGATGGAAATGTGAGTCATTACAAGGAAAAGCATTTCTTGGACCACATACCATATGTGCTTCCACAATACCCTGTATTAACTAAATTCTATATGCAGAGGACAATGTAGTACCAGTGACATAATGGATTCTTGGTGAATATTTGTCAAATAAAAGAATGATAATAGTTAAACAAGCAATTACAGTAGTAAGGTGGATGCTATGATAAGAATGCATATTAGAGAGAGCGTCTGCAAGAAGGACTTCTTAAACTGCTGTGGAGTTTGCTGGTCAAAAAGTAGGGGTGTGGGGTTAGAAAGCAGCATACAGAATGTATAAAGTCTCAGAGATGTGAGGAATGGCAAATTTGAAGAACTAAAATTTAGTATGACTGATGTTTACAATGCCAAGTGAAGAATGAGGAGATAGGTGGGACGTTAGCCCTTACTACAGAGGGCTCTGTAAGCTGAGTTGAAGGAGTTTGGACGTTTTCTTCTATGGGGGCCAATGAGGAATATTGAGCAGGAGGTTATCATAATCACTCTGCATTTTAGAAGATTACTCTACATCATGGAAATTACACCAGGGAAGACCAAGACTGGAGGCCATTACAGTGTTTAGGGGGAAAGGTGCTGATGGGCCCAGACTGGAGTAGTGGCAATTTATATGGAGAGAAGTGGACAAAATTTTTAAATATTTAGGAGCTTGTATTAACATGATTTAGTAATTCAGTGGATGTCAGCAGGGAGGAGTAGTGGGTAGAAGGAGTGACTCCTCAGTTTCTAAGGTGAGCAGCCAGGTGGATGGTGGCTTCATTCTCTGAGATAGGAAATTCTCTGAAGAAGGAATAGGTTTAGCGGGGAAAGGTCTTGAGTTCAGTTGTGTGTACATTGAGCTTAAGATGCTTGTGAAGACAATCAAGTAGAGATATCCAATAAAGAGTTAAGTATGCTGGTCAGAATCTCAAGAGAGCTTCTCTAGGCAAGGATCATCAGCATTGGTCATAACTGGAGCCACAGGAGTAAAATACATTTCTTAAGAAATGTATGTAGAGCAAGAAGAGAAGAGGGCATAGGGCAGAATCCTGAGGAATCCCCACATTTCAGGAATGGATAGAGGAAAAGAAGCCTGTAAAGAAGACCAAGAAAGGACAAGCAGAGAGGTAGAAGGAAGGTAGAGCAAGTGACCAAGTGATGTGAGAATTCAAAAGGGAAGACAACTTCCAGTTTTGTGGTGCACCTGCAGGAAATTTTTCTTGGAATGACCCTTAAGCAATAGATATCATTTACAAAGAAGAGATGCAGTGGGAAGGTATTTCAAGCAAATAAAAGAAAACAAATAATGCATGGGAGAACACTTAGTTTAATTTGACTGAAATACAGGGTCAAGAGAACTAGAGAGAAAGCTTGACAAGATAGTTTGTGCCATATTATGGAAAACCTTGGATTCTGGGTAAGCTGTTGGTAACTATTGTATAGGTGAGAAAAACCATTGTGTTTGGCGCTAAGGGAAAGACAAGAATATAAAGCATGCTCTGAACCCTGGAATACCATACCATTTTATTGTGGAAACAAGGTCTAGGCACCTGAAAATAAATAAAAATTCAAGATGATATCTGATTAATGAGAATAAACAGTAAATACTATAGGAATTTTAACAGCAGCAAAATCAGTTTGAATTGCAATAGTAGTTTTGCCCAGATTTGTATTGTCCTGATTGAATAATAATGCCAACTAGTCATTATCTTAAAAAATAAAATTTAGATCTAGTTTGAATGCTCTTTATAAACAATATTCTCTTTGTGGATATAACTCTCAAATTCATTTGTTCAAAAGACTTATACTGTAGTTGTTTTTACTTGATGATCTTTGATGCAAACTCAGACTTCTTTGTCTGAAAGGCAGCAATAATTCCAAAGATTTTAAAGGAATACATTTTCACAACCACAGATATTGATGCATATGTTTACCTAACATTCATTTAATAAATATATGTTAAATGACTATTATATGTCAGTGATGAATAGTGGCTGAGGGAATGGACTACATATTGAAACACACCTGAACTCAAGTCCCAGTTCTGCACTCTCAATGGAAGGAAAAAAGCTGCAGTCTCACTTAGAATAGTTTATACTTAATGCTGCATGCATTATGATTTTTTGAAGGAAATTTCAGTTATGTATTCAATTGATAATGCTACTGTCAAATTTAATTGGTATTTCTTAAGTCTATGGGGGGAGAGATGAGGAATAATTTTAAAGTATTTAGCTAAGCCTTAAAGTGAATCACCCACTTTTAGAGGACTAAGAATTGGTCATAAATTTTTGCTGAATGATACATGGCATAGTCACTAGATGTCACTATTGCACAACATTGCTCCAAAAGGATAAACCCAAAGTACAGTACACGGTACAAGAACACACCTTGGAAAGACAGGGAGTTGTTTCTGTTAAGTGATACACCTATATCCATACACGACGTCTATATAAGACGTGACGTTCCCAAGCAGCATGTGCTGGAATCTTCTCACCCTGTTCTTTACAGTAGGTCCATAAGAAAAGAGACTTAAAATTGATAAAGCCCTTAGATCATCTAACATCCTCTCCCCCACCCCATTTTATAGGTTTGGAATTGAGGTATAAGGAGGTGAACTAACAAGAAATTTACTCAATACTATGTAGCAAATTAAAAGCAGAGAGCTTAATTGCCCAGCTCTTTTTACAATACCACAGTGTCCATTATTAATGTGTACAGAGACATTCTAATAAAACCAGGTGAAAACAGGAGCTCTAAATATATCAAAATTTTCCACTACTTTAAAAGCAAAACTTAGCAATATGATAACACTACATACTTCTCACAAAAATAATCAATTGAGTACCATAGCTTTTCTTATGGACTGTACAAACATCTCACTTTACCCCCATAATAGCAAGATATGTAGTATGTATGTATTTATACTCTACCTTATTCCAAAAAGGATTTTAAGAAGCTTATTGAAATAAATATAGCATAAAATTAAAAAAAAGAAACTGAGGTGATCATAAATGTAAGATACTGGAATATAAATGACTATGAAGTCTTTTGTTAGCATACAAATAGCCTGCCATTATGTCCAGTAAACTCACATTTGGTTGGCTCTTCTCAAATTTGATTCTGCTTTCTCTAGCTATGAGCACAAAATAAGAAACATAGGTAGTACTATGCCCACTAAAAGATGATGAGAGATGGTAATTTACCCAAGATCATACAATAGTATATTTCTGATTTCAAAGCTCTCATTCTTTCCATTATGTCAGCTACCCAGACATATAATGAGAGGACTCATAACAAGATAGAATCACTGGAACCCTTAGAAACCCGGATTACCACAGTTACTTCTGAGTTATACAGGTAGGCTTTTGCTTATGTCAAATTTATTTCAAATAATTGCGTAGAGCTGTTGACAAGATGTTTTTCTATCAAAAATTGACTCCTAAAAAAACCAGTTATTAAGAGAAAGATAAAATTCATGAGGTTAATTTATCTACATTTTAAATTAGAAAATTTGTATTATATTAAGGAAATAGGCATTTTAAAAATTGGTCAGATAAGAGAGAAAGAGGTATCCAGGGGAAGAGAGAAGTACAAAGGAAAATAGAGATAAGGAGATAGCTAGACAGAGAAGAAAATGGACAGGCACAGCATTAAAAAAAGAGGGAAAAGGACAATGGGGAGAGAGCTAAGGCCCATGTATCCTGTCCAGCCACATTATTCAAGTGTCTAGTTTTTCCTCTTCAACTTCCTCCATTAAAGTTGTACCAAAATTCTATCCTAGCCAGGGTCCTAGTTCTTCAAAACGTCCACTCTTTTAAGTTTTTGTGCTAGAGCAGAACCTTTTTCTAAGTTGTCCTGTTGATTTCTTATCTGTCTTTGCAGCATAATCATTAAGGATCTTATTCATTCTATAATTTGCTTCCTTTTTCTTAATGTATTTGAAAAACCTATTCTTGGTGTTAGAATCTCTTACTCTTCTACCAAATATGTCTTTCTTATTAACCATGCAGAATATTTTTTATTTTTGTTGTCATTTCGAGTATCTGGTGTTTTTTTACTTGTCACTTCACTCAATGTTTATTCCACATATATTTATTGAGTGCCTACCATGTGCTAGGGACCATGTAGATCAAGGGTAAAACCAGAGATGCTCCCTCCTCTCATGGAGTGCACAGGCTTCCAGTTCCATCCAAGATGGAATAGGCCCGCTACAATCTCTTTTCCACTTCTCACAACCAAAATCTCTGGATAAAATACAAAGAGAAACTACCTGAGGACTTTGAAAAGTAAACAAAAGCAGATGGATTGTGAAGGAGAGTCAAAACTACAGGGGTGAATTTCTCTTGCTCTTGCATCTTTGACCTGAAGGCAGGCCCCAGTCATGCAACTGTGCAAGGACAACAGAGGAGGCCAGAACTATAATGGAAAACCCATTTTGATGGCCTGAAGATCTGGGAAAATAGACCCTATAGTCCAAAGAGAGTGTGAGGAATCCTTGTTTTTGTTTTTTACCTCTAGCAAGTTTTCCCTGAGGGCAGGCCATATTTTTAGCATTATGGGCAGCTGAAATGTAGAGAAAAACTCATTTTCTGACTAGAAAACCAGGACAAGAGACCTAGAGAAATACAGAGTGTGTGTCGGGAGCTGGGGGGAAATGGATTCAAGAGAGAAGAAAGCTGAGGAATGGAGTTCCTTAATTCTGTGTATGAACCCAACCAAGTGTCTTAGGTCACCTCCAGCTGTGCATGCATGAGACAGGCCCAAAGCAGCATAGCAATGGCTTTAGGAACTGAAGTAAGGTTTAAAAAATAACCAGTGCCCCAGTCACAGATGAACCCCTGAGTGGCTCATGCATGGGACAGACCAAAGGTAGCATAGCAAAGGCTTTGGAAACAATTGAGATCAGGATGAATGCCCACAGAAAATAAGAGAGAGTTTGTGATCTGCACCTAACCAAGTTGATTGCCTGCTAACACAAACAAATTCTAAATATTCCTCAGAGGATTTTAACAGGATACAGAGTCTACACAACAAAATGTCCAAGATTATCCAGGAGTACTTGACATGTGAAGAACCAGGAAATGATTGTCTTAAGGGAAAAGAAAATCAACAGATGCCAACTCATGATGACACAGATGTTGGAATTATCAGACAAAGATGTTAAAGCAGCCACTATAACTATGTTTCATGTGCTAAAGATAAGCATAGTTGTAATGAATGGGAAGATACTGGTTCACAGCAGAAAAATAGAAACAGTAAAAAATAAAACAAGTCAGGGTGATGTCAGCATCATGGCAGAGGGAGGTGTTCCCTTAGCCTCTTCCCCCTAAGTTACAACCAAAAGGACATTCACTAACCAACAGAGGATTCCATACAAAGCACAATAGGACATCTGAGAGATTCACACAGCCATACATCTGAAGGTAGGGGTACTAGATCCCTGGGAAGCAATGGAAGAAGGTGAGGTTATCCCCTCTGCCTCCCCAGTGGCAGTGATCTAGGTCATGGGTCTTCATGCAGCAGCCAATGCATGACTATAAGAGGAGGCAGGGGAACAGGCAGGCCTGTGCATGGACACCTTTGCTTTCATAATTGCAGCCCAGCCTTTGGGAATGCTCCCCACCAAATGGCGTGGCTCAGCCACCATGTGGGCACCCCAACCAAGTGCAGTAGCCCAGGTAAACTGCCCATCAGTGCAGAACAGGTCTATATGTGTGAAAGTACCCCTCTGCCCTCCCACATAGCACACCAGCTTGGCCAGTCCCTGGCCAAGTCAGCAGATCTGCACCAGACTGCCTGCACATGCATGTGTGACCTGCCAAGCGGCTGTGGCCAGCAGGCAAATGCAGATGAGCTCTATCAGTACAACTTCCAACAGACACAGCAGGCTCAGAAAACACAGCTCCTGCCCCCACCCAGAGGTGGCAGGTGGAATTTGTGACCTGATTCTACCACTATGCATGGGCAAAGGACCACTTCATCAAACACCATGAAGAACTACATTAACACTCCAGAGCAGAAAGACAATGACAAGTCTACAAAAACCAATCCTGAACTCACAGAAATTTACAATCTAAATGACAGGAAATTCAAAATAGTTGTCGTAGAGAAACTCAATGAGTTACAAGAAAACTCCGAAAGATGGTTTAGTGAACTCAGGAATAAAATTAATGAGCAGAAGGAATTCTTTACCAAAGAGATTAAAGCTTTAAAAAAACCAAATGGAAATTCTGGAGATGAAGAACAAAATTAATGAGGTAAAAAAACAATCTAGAAACCTTAAAAAAGAGTTGATGTTATGGAGAACAGAATTAGACATTTAGAGGACAGAAATATAGAAATGCTTCAGGTGGAGGAGGAAAGAGAACTAAGACTTAAAATAAATGAAGAAACTCTTCAAGAAATATCCAAATCAATTAGGAAATGCAACATAAGGATTCTAGGTATTCCAGAGAGAGAAAGGAGCAGAAAGCTTATTCAAAGAAATCATAACTGAGAAATTCCCAAACCTGGGAAAGTTCTGTATGCCAACAAATTGAATAACCTAGAAGAAATGGATAAATTCTTACACTCATACAACCTCCCAAAACTGAATCAAGAAGAAGCAGAGAATCTGAATAGACCAATCACAAGTAAAGAGATTGAAACAGTAATCAAACACCTCCCAAAAAGCAAAAGTCCAGGACCAGATGGCTTCTCTGGAGAATTCCAGCAAACATTCAAAGATTTAATACATATCCTTCTCAAACTATTCCAAAAAGTTGAAGAAGACAGAATGCTTCCTAACTCAATCTATGAGGCCAACATCACCCTGATACTGAAACCAGACAAGGAGAACACAAAGAAGGAAAATTACAGGCCAATATCACTGATGGACATAGATGCAAAAATCCTCAACAAATTGGCAAACCGACTACAGCAACACATTTAAAGGATCATACACCATGATCGAGTGGGATTTATTCCAGGGATGCATGTACAGTTCAACATCTGCAAATCAATAAATGTGATATACCACATTAATACAATGAGGAATAAAAATCACATGATCATCTCAATAGATGCAGAGAAAGCATTTGACAAGATCCAACATCCATTATGATAACTCTCAATAAAATGGGTTTATAAGGAAAGTACCTCAACATAATAAAGGCCATATATGACAAACACACAACCAACATCATAGTCAAAAGTGGAAAACTGGAAGCTGTCCCTCTGAGAACAGGAAAAAAATAAGGGCACCCACTCTCGCTACTCCTATTCAACATAGGACGTGAGGTTTTGGCCAGGGCAATTAGGCAAAAAAAAGAAAGAAAAGATATCTAAATTGGAAAGGAAAAAGTGAAACTCTCACTGTTTGTGGACCACCAGATTTCTACCAGAAATCTATTGGAAATAATTAACAACTACAGAAAAGTTTCAGGGTACAAAATCATCTTACAAAAATCAATTGCATTTCTCTGAGCTAATAACAAACTAGCAGAAAGATAACTCAGGAATACAATCCTATTTATAATCGCAAAAAAAGAATAAAATGTCTAGGAATAAATTTCACCTAGGAGATGAAAGACTTATATGCTGAAAATTATAAGACATTATTGAAAGAAATCAAAGATGATATAAAGAAATGGAAAGATATTCCATGCTCATGGATTGGAACAATAAGCATAGTTAAAATGTCCATACTACCTAAAGCAATCTACAGAATCAATACAACCCCAATGAGAATCCCAATGACATTCTTCACAGAAATAGAACAAAGAATACTAAAATATACATGGAACAACAAAAGACCTGGAATAGTGAAAGCAATCCTGGGAAAAAAGAATAAAGCTAAATGTATCACACTCCCTGACTTCAAAATATACTACAAAGCTATAGTAATCAAAACAGTATGGTAATGGCACAAAAACAGACACACAGATCAATGGAACAGAATTGAAAGCCCAGAAATAAAACCACACATCTATGGACAGCTAATCTTTGATAAAAGAGCCAAGAACATACAATGGAGAAAGGAAAGTCTCTTCAATAAATGGTGTTGGGAAAACTGGACAGCCACATGCAAAAGAATGAAAGTAGACCATTATCTTACACCATATACAAAAATCAACTCAAAATGAATTAAAGAGTTGAATGTAAGACTTCAAACCATAAAACTCCTAGAAGAAAATATAGGCAATACACACTGTGAACATCTGTCTCAGCAGCATCTTTTCGAATACCATGTCTACTCAGGCATGGGAAACAAAAGAAAAAATAAACAAATGGGACTGCACTAAACTAAAAAGCTTCTACAAGGCAAAGGAAACCATGAACAAAATGAAAAGACAACCCACCAAGTGGGAGTAAATATTTGCAAATCCTATATCTCACAAGGGGTTAATTTCCAAAATATATAAGGAACTCATACAACTCAACAACAACAAAAATGAGCAACCTGGTTAAAAAATGGGCAGAGGATATGAACAAACATTTTTCCAAAGAAGATATACAGATAGCCAACAAGCACATGAAGAGATGTTCAACATCACTAATTACTGGGGAAATGCAAATCAAAACTACAGTGAGATGTCTCACACCTGTCAGAATGGCTATAATTACCAAGACAAAAAATAACAAATGTTGGAGAGGAAAAGAGACCCCTCGTACACTGCTGGTGGGAATCCAAACTGGTGCAGCCAGTATGGAAAACAGCATGTAGATTTCTCAAAAAATTAAAAATAGAAATGCCATATGATCCAGCTATCCCACTACTGTGTATTTATCCAAAGAACTTTAAATCAACAATTCAAAGAGACTTATGTACCCCTATGTTCATTGCAACATTATTTGCAATAGCCAAGATGTGAAAGCAACCCAAGTGCCCATCAATGGATGAATGTAGAAAGAAGATGTGGTATATATATACAATGGAATACCACTCAGCCATAAAAAAGACAAAACCATGCCATTTGCAACAACATGGATGGACCTTGAGGGTATGATGTTAAGCACAAAGCCAGACAGAGAAAGACGAGTATGGCATGACTTCACTCATATGTGCAAGATAAACACATGGATAAAGAGAAGAGAGTAATGGTTACTAGAGGGGACAGGAGCAGGGAGCTAGGCACAAGGGGTAAAGGGCACACATGTATAATAATGCATAAAAATTA
The DNA here is from genome assembly GCA_031878705.1 of Tapirus indicus. Taxonomy (NCBI): domain Eukaryota; kingdom Metazoa; phylum Chordata; class Mammalia; order Perissodactyla; family Tapiridae; genus Tapirus; species Tapirus indicus. Next base: position 150,985,789 of record CM062920.1, on the reverse strand, counting down.
GATGACTGGTGGTGAGCACGATGCAGTCTATACAGAAACTGATAAATAATAATATACACCTGAAATTACACAACATTGTAAACCACTATGATCTCAATAAAAATATTTTTTAAAAATCTATAAATAACTTATACAATAGGGAAATGGTTAAGTATATTTGAAAACAATCTGAGTGAATTTTATGTAACTACTAAACTGTGACTAGAACATAGGAAATATGTATTATAAAATTTTAAGTAAAACGAATGTTTTCCAATAAAAAAAAAGAATTGCTGTTGAAATTCAACACATCATGATAGTCTTGATGTTTCCAGAAAAATAGAACTCCTTGACACTCTGTAATTGGTTTGGTAAAAATCTCTGCCTGTGAGGAAACTTCTTCCAGCCCCATTTAGTATTAGCTCCCATATTCTTGGGATATGATTCATTGAGGTTAATATTAGAATATTTTCATTGTAGTTATGCCAAGACAGACTAAACATTTAGCTGGGGAAATTCTGTGACTTTTAGTTCCAGGCTCTTTATGGAGTTTCCCAACTATATTCCAAAGCCCTCATTTATTTTTCTGTAATTTTGTTTTTGCCAAGATGTTTTTCAGTGATCACAGCATGCAAAATATGCTCATTCCTCCCAGTGAGTTTCAGAAGTAAATGCTCCGAAATAACTGTGGATCTTCAGAAGAGTATTTTTTATAAACCAAAACTTAGTAATAGTGTTAAGTGCTAAGAATAATCTCTTAAATAAATGCATTTTTTGGGTCTATGAAAGCTCTATGAAGCTCAAGATTTCTGGTTTGTTTCATGTTCATATAACTAGTTTCTTTCTCAGAGGTGAAGAAACATGCAATAAGAAATTTATTGCAGAACTCTATTTCAGCATGATCCAAATTATCCCTTAAAACCTGCTGCTACTTTGTAGACTTCTATGTGTTCTTCTTGGTGGTTTCTAAGTGACCATATATATCAAGCTGTGAAACCCCATGATTCTTACTGGGAAATTTGGAATTATTTATCAGGGCCTTTATAATAGCCATACAAAAATTATTCTTGAGTGAATGAGTGTTTGGTGAATGATATTAACCTTTGAAACATGTACTTTCTCACATAAGAATAAAACAGACTTTGTGTTTAAATTTAAGTATATAAAAAAAGAAGTAAAAAATTTGGAACTAAAAAATACAGTAAATAAAAAATTCACTGGACAGACTCAATAGCAGAATGGAAATGAATGAGGAAGGAATCCATGAGCTTGGTGATAGATAATTAGAAATTGTCCATTCTGAAGAACAGACTGAAAAAAACATTAAAAAGTAAAATGAACAGCTCCTCAAGGGCCTATGGGACACTACTAGGGAATCTCCAGCCTAATGAGGCAAACACATTAAACAATCACTCTAATGAATACATAATTACAAACTGAGATCAATGTTCTGAAGAAAATGATCAAGGTACCATAAGAGCATATAAAAACTAGACCTGACTTCACCTAGGGGCAGAGGTGGTGTCATATTTCTCTGAGGACATGGTCCTTGAGCTGAGAGATAGAAAAGTGTTAACCAAATGAAGGGGAGATTGGTGGTGAAGAGAGTTTCAACTAGAGGAGAAAAGCAAGTGTTAAGGCCTGCAGAAGAAACCTCTCAATTTCAAGGAACTGAAAGAAAGTATGGCTAGGAAAAAAAAAAAAAAAGGATGAGGAATGGTATGAAGTTAGGCTAGAGAGGGAGCCAGGAACCAAACTGTGCAGAATTCTGTAGGTCATTGCAATGGACTGAGTGTTTGTGGCCCCCTCAAATTCATATGTTGAAATCTTAACTCCCAATTTGATGGTATTAGGAGGTGAGGCCTTTGGAAGGTAATTAGGTCATGAGGGTAGAATCTTTATAAAGGGATTAGTGCCCTTATAAAAGGTGCCACCAGAGAGCTCTCTAGCTGTCTTTTTGCCCCATGAGGACAGAACAAGAACCAGCAGTCTGCAACCTGGAAGAAGGCTTTCACCAGAACCCAACCATACTAGGACCCTGACCTCAGACATCCAGCCCCTAGAACTGTGAGGAATAAAGTTCTGTTGTTTATAAGCCACCCAGTCTGTGGTACTTTGTTAGAGTAGTCAAACTAAGACAGTCATGTTAAACAGTTTTATCTTTATCCTAAAGTCAGTGAGGAGTATTGGGACACTCGACTAGTGAACTGGTAGAGGATCGAAGGGAAGAACCTTCAGGATCCCCAACTTTTAGCAGTTGAGTAGAGAAGGATTGGCCTAAAAAGGAGACAGGGAAGGAATAATAAGAAAGATAGAGGGAAAATGAGGTTTAACAAGAGGCTTTGGTGGTTTAACAAGAGGCTTTGGTGGTTTAACAAGAGCCAAAATCGGAATGTTTCCTCACATCATATGGTCACTTGTAGAGGATTTATGACCTCAGCTAGATTTATTTCATAGAGTGAAAGGAGTAGAACCTCAACTGGAGAACATTGAGAATGAGCAATTTGTAGGAAGAAGGAGACTGTGGTGAGAATCAGCACCTCTCCAAAATGTTTATTGGTAAAGGGAAGAGGACAGATGGGGCAGTAACTGAATGGGGATGTGGGTTTCTGGGAAACCCTTATTAAAATGAATTCATTTAAAAGTCATTGGGAAGGATCTAGTTGAAAGGAAGTGAGAGATGAGGGTTAGTTGATACAGGCATAGAAGGATCCTTTATAGTATGAAATTCTTGAGAATACAGGAAATAATATAATCCAAAATACAAGTGGTCTGATTGCCTTGGATGGGAGGAAGGACACTTCCTTTAATATAAGAAGAGAGAAGAAGGAGCAGATGACAGGTTTGTAGATGGAAGTTGGAGGTAAGCTTATCTACTGAGAAGGAAGGGGAATATGTGGAGGGTCCGTGGTTTGAGAAGAGTGGAAAAGATTTGGACAAGTCACTAGGGAAAGTGAGTTGACAGAGAATGTGTATGTTAGGATTGGTACATTTTAAACACCCACTTGAGGCTCTTAGTTATGAATTTACAGTGATGCCAGATTACTCTAGTATAGCTTTCTGTAGCAGTACTCAGCTGCTCAGTTAAGTGAATGGTAAAATGGGGTAAGAGAGTTGGTGCAGGATTGAGATTTTTCTAGAAAGGTGCAACAACAAAACAATGAGAAACATTTTAAAGGAGTTTAGGATATTGGTAATGTTTTGGGGATGATGGATCACAGATATTGAATACAAAAGGAAGTGATGAAGGGAAAGGGCTAAAGGTCTCATTGAACTGCACATCCTGATGAGGTTGGAGAGTAATTTGAGGCGATGAAGTGAATGTAATTGAACAAGCAAACTGAAAGGAGATGAGGTAGTATTCAGAGAGGAGGAGTCTTCACTTTGTGATTATTGATAATAGAACATTTCAGATGATGAAAGGATCCAGCATGGCCTTTCCCTTATGGAAGGGAAGTAAAGAACTGAGGAATCAAGGTAATAGATGAATTATCCACGTGTATAGTTAAGACTAACAAGGATTACAAATTTGGGAGTCAAGTACTCATATCTTTGGTGAATAATGGAAAGAGATCAAGATAATGTCAGGAAATTACAGTGACTAGAAGAGGGAGAAGGTGGTATTGTCAAATTATACAAGCTTCAAAGAAACAAAATTTTAAAAACTAGCATTTAGAAATAGCAGTGGGATGTCAGAAGGAGTGTAAGCAAATCAACAGCTATTATGTAAGAGGACTATGAGGGAAAGAGTGGTTTCAGATAGGACACAGAATTTGAAAGAATGCTCTAAAAAGAGGTTGAGAGTTTATAATTGTCTAGCAGAAGTTCCAGAGTGCTCAGTGAAAGGGATTGGATCAGAGGCTATGAAATGATGGCCAGAATTCTTAACATCTTTATAAGTGATTTCCAATGAGCTATTTCTAAATAATTTTAGCCTTCTATGACTTATTCATTATTTTTACTCTACTTTCAAGTTTTTCCTAAGGCCCTTATTTTTAGTAGTTCCTTTTCTAAAATAGAAAAACCAAAAAGAGAGATAGATATTTGATAAATTTTTTTTCTCTCTCTTTTTAAAAATAGATTTAAGTTATTATAGCCATTTTCTAAATGTTAGCATCTAAACTTTGTGAGACCTTAGATCTATGTCTGGCACAGACATATTACAGGCACTTCAGTTTTAAGAGTGTGGGCTCTGGAGTCAGACTGCCTGATGTTGGTCCCCACTCCTTTTTTTATAGCTATGCAACCTTGGAAATGACAGAAAAGCATGAACAATAGAAGTGAGCCAAGGGGAAATGGTAAGGTATTCCTGATCTGGAAGAACAAGTGAGGCTACCATAATTTATTGGGGACATCATCTAAGGCAAAATCCCTAGAGAACTATCCCCTAGGAACCAGGACAAATTGAGGTAAAACTGAGTGTTACAAAGCTGTCTCAGCTGAGCTCAGTCTCTGATTTGCTTAAAGTGATTAGCGCTCCCTCCACTCCACATAGTTCTCACTCTGGAGGAAGCTATCATCTGGAGACTGTATAATTTTTTATACACAATGTCAAACTTTCAATAAAAATTATTGGTCATGCCAAAAAACAATAAACATTGGAGAGGATGTGGAGACAAAGGAATCCTCATGCACTGCCGGTGGGAATGCAAACTGGTATAGCCACTGTGGAAAACAGTATGGCAATTTCTCAAAAAATTAAAAATAGAAATACCATATGATCCAACTATCCCACTACTGGGCATCTATCCAAAGAACTTGAAATCAATGATCCAAAGAGAGCTATGCACTCCTATGTTCATTGCAGCATTATTCACAATAGCCAATACATGGAAGCAACCCAAGTGCCCATCAACTGATGATTAGATAAAGAAGATGTGGTGTTATACAATGGAATACTACTCAGCCATAAAAAAGACAAAATTGTTCCATTTGCAACAACATGGATGCCCCTTGAGGGTATGATGTTAAGTGAAATAAGCCAGACAGAGAAAGACAAATACTGCATGGTTTCACTTATATGTGGAATATAACAAATACATGGATAAAGAGAACAGATTAGTGGTTACCAGAGGGGAAGGGCATGGGGGGTGGATGAAAGAGGTAAAGGGACACATATGTGTGGTGACAGACAATAATTATACTACTTGGGATGTCCACAATGATGTCTACTCAGAAAATGATAAACAGTAATATACACCCAAATTTTCACAATGTTATAAACCATTATTATCTCAGTAAAGTTACTGGGAAAAAAAAGAAAAGTATACATTAAACCCAGTAGAAGAAAGGAAATAATAAAGTTTAGAGTGATAATTAGTGGAATAAAAAGTAGAGAAACAATAAAAAAATCAATGTAGGATAAGCCATTTTATTGATTATTAATAAATAGCACAAATATTTAAGTCAAGAAAAAACTAAAATATAAACCATTCATATCAGAGAGGACAGAGGCTAATACATTATAGATTATAGAAATTTAAAATGGTAATTAAAGAATATTAAGAACAACATTATACCAACAAAATTGACATCTTAAAAAGCCCTAATGTAATATTAGAAAATTTAACACAAAATATATAAAGAAAACCATTTGGGGATTATCCCAGCCATAGGATTGATTCAAGATTAGAAAACAAGTCATTGAAACTCATCATCTTCATAGAATAAAGGAGCAAAGTTATATGTCACATCAATACCCAGAAAAATAATGTGTTGGAATACATTACCTACCATATTTCATGATTATAAGACTATTCAGGTATATTATATATTTGATCACTTTTAGTAACAATTTTTAAATGAATTTGATCATTTTGTCTATATTTTTCATGTATTAGCATAACAATTTATACTGATTTATAATTATAATGTCTGCAGTGGTAGTGTTTATATCTTTTGTAATTCTAATATTCTGTATTTGATCCAATTCCATTTTTCCTTGATTATATTTGCTGTGGTTTTGCCAAAATTGTCATTCCAAAAATTCATTTTTTAAGTGTCCTATTGAACTTTTATTTAATAGTCTTCCAAATCAAGAAAAAAAATTATTGGTCATGCTAGTTAATAGACTATAGTATGTGACCACAATCCAAGATAGAAAATTGAAAATAGACTCTTCAAATTAAGTGAATTCATCAAGGCTTTGGTACAAAGAAAATAAAAATTACTTGTATTTCTGTATACCAGCAAAAAACAAATAATGAATTTTTAAAATGATACTATTTTGGTAACAACCAAAAAAATCAATACCTAGAAATAAGCCTACCTAGAAATGAGCCTAACGAAAGATGTGCAAGACCTCTACACTAAAAACTACAAAACATTATTAAGATAAAGAAAATCACCATAAATGGAGAGAGATGCAATGTTTAAGGATTGGAAGACTCAATATTGTTAAGATGTCAGCTCCCCAAATTGATCTGTAGATTCAGTGCAATTTCAGTCAAAATTCCAGTAGGGTGTGTGTGTGTGTGTGTATTCACTGCTTGATTCTAAAATTTATGTAGAAATACAAAGAGACAAAGAGTCAATTCAACTCTGAAGAACAGAATTGGAGAATTTAAAACACCAGATATCAATACCAATTATATGAACACAAGTGTAGTGTTGTCGTAAGGACAGAAAAATAGGTCAATTGTGCAGAATAGAATCCAAAAATAAATTCACATAAATGTGGTCACCTGATTGACAACAAAGGTGACAGTGCAGTGCAATGGGTAAAGAATGATCTTTTAAATAAATGGTGCTGAGTCAATTAGATATCAATATGGGAAAAAGTGAATTTTTATCTCTTGCTCATGCTGTACATAAAAATCAATTCCAAATGGATCATAGACCTAAATGTGTGAGGCAAACACTAATGTTTCTAGAAGAATACACAGAACAATATGTTTATGATCTCAGGGTTAGAAAAGATTTCTAAAACAATAAAAGCTCTAACCATAAAGGAAGGAAAGGATAAATTGGGCTACATTAAAATAAAAACTTCTGTTCATCCAAAGACATCATCAGAGTAAAAAGACAAACTATGGAGTGGGAGACAATATTGGCTATTTATATATCCAATAAAAGATCCATTTCTAGAATACATAAAGAACTCCAACAAATCAGTAAGAAAAAGCCAATTCATTTTTAAAAATGGGCAAGAGATTTGAACAGATGCTTTACTAAAGAAGATATTCAAATGGTCAAATATATGAAAATATATTAGTCATCAGAAAAATGCAACTTAAATCCTCAATGCGATATCATCAGAATAACTAAAAGGAAAAGGGCAGACAGTACCAAGGGTAACAAGGATTTGAATAATATTAAAGAGTACTTGGTTCAAATTCCAGCTATGCCACTTGCTAGCTGTGTGTCTTTGGGAAAATTACTTAACCTTCATGGGTCTCAGTTTCAACATCTGTAAAATAAGGATAATAATAGTAAATAATTCATAGAGTTATTGTGAGAATCAAATGAGATGATTCATGTTAAGTGCTTGACATAGTCCAACTTGTGTCAGCTGTTACCAATAAATTAAGTAATATTATACCACTATTTTACAGATGAGGAGATTGAGGCCTAGGGAGACAACTTCCCAGTTATTACAAGATAAAGGGGAGAGTGGGATGTCTATCTCAGCTCCAAAGTCCTTGCTTTTAGTTACTATGCATACCACCTACCAACTCCACTCTTGGCAGATTTGTAAAGAGAGTTCTGAGTAATTGCCAGGCACGAATACTGCTTGGCACAGTATCAAGCTTCTCAATAGCTGCTCACCTGTCCATTTATTATTCAGACTCCTCATCTAGGTTTTGGAGCTCTGGTGTGTGGTCTGCTTGCCTGGATTCCAAGCCCTCTAATTATGACATTGTTGCAGATCTTAAAATATGCTGCCTGGTGCCTTGATGTCGCTGCTTGCATGATTCTTGCTGTTATGTCTGCCTTCTCCTGGTCCATCTGCCTAGTTATGTCTCACAGTTTCTCCTCATTCAAATGTTACCTTGATCACTGTAAATCATCCTGTTTGTTTTCTTCAGTACCTAATCACAATCTGAAAATATGATTTTGTCTTCCCCTTACCCCCAACAAGAATATAAACTCTGTGAGAGCAGAACCTATACATGTTTTGTTTTGCTGCTTTATCTTCAGAACCCAGAAGAGCAGGCATTCAAAAAGCATTGAGTGGATGCACTTAGTGCCCTGACCCATGACTCACATGCACTCGAGCTTGCATTTTTTGATAGTACTAACTCCCAGCCCATCCCTTCAGAACTTGACACAGCTGAGGTGACTCCACCACCCTGCTTGTTCGTAGAGCTTACTGCCACTTAGCTTCTGCTCTAACAGCTAATGACAGGTAGTCATTCTTTCAACAAAGTCATAATTTTGATATTCCCTTTAACTAAAATGGAATTTTACTCTAGAGGAATTTAGAGATCTAATTTTCTGCATCAAAATTTTAAAATAAAGGTTATTTTCTGTTTTGATGTCATAAATTCAGTTATGATCCCTTATAGGATTTTACACACTAATATTTTACTTCATTAAAGTGAGACAATATATGTAAAGCACTTAGCATATGGTAGGTATTCCAATGTTAATGTTCTTTTTCATTATTAAAACTGCTTGCCTTTTTTAAAAAGTATACATACTTGAAGTACTAGGAGGTTTGGTCTTATTGAGTACCTCAAAATTAAAACTTGAGATCTTTAATTTTGTCCTCAACAGTAACTCAAGAATTGAAAGATATTTTTAAGGCAAAGATGCTCTCCTGACACTCAAAGGCAGCAAAGATCACAGAGAAGATAGAAACAACAGGTATTTTAAAATAAAAGTTTCCAGACTTAATCCTTCTCTTAATGTGGTTCTAGTTCATTCTTTTTTCTTTTTTCTAGTTAATTCTTATTCAAAATAAAACCTGTTTTATTTTGTTTAAATGTTGGACCTACAGACCTTTCAAATGGAGCATGTATAAGACAGCATGTATTGGTAACTTACAGATTTAGGTATTAATGTAGTTGATCGTATTTCATTTTAAATTTTCTTGGAGTCTCTTATGCAGAAGTGTGACTAGATAGAGTAAATCAATGGTGGAAATTATCTCAAACATACTAGTTCAGTGCATGAAATAAAGAACTGAGGTTTCTGATATGTGCTTTTAAGATATGGCCCAGCATTATGAACTATTGAGAAGTATTAAATTTCTGTGTGGTAATGGTTTTCAAAACTTATGCACATGACTTTGGTTAATAACTTTAAAATGAATATTTGGAGCTGTTTTGACTATAAAGATATCCGACGACTATGACACAATTTTATGATAAAAAAATCATTAAAAAATTAATCCCACTTAACCATGTTTGTTTTCAGATGGATTTATAGTTTTGTTTTTTTCTTTCAAATTGTTTTTCTTTTAAATATTAGCATGTACACCACAGAATCAAAAAATGAACATTTGGAGGATAAAAATGTCCAATCATCTACAACTCCTCAGGTAAAAACTTAAAACTATATTGTAATATATGACATAAAAATCAATCTTATCTTAAAATTTATTTCTAAAGTTTACTTATTAAGTTTCTTCTATATGTCTGGTTAAAAAATGAGAAGTGATCATTTAAAAACAGCTCATTTAAAAAAGGTCCTAAGAAATGAGCAAAAGGAATGAAAAGATGGAAATGGGTGACTAGAGATTATTTTAGAGGTAAGAGGGTAGATTTTAGGAATAATGGCAATATGGTTTTTTATTTCTTGCCATGTCCGGGAAAAACTCAGTAATTTAGACTATAAGAGGTAAAGACAAATCTGAATTAATTAAAATCTTGTGCTATAAATTTGAGGCGACCCAAATTTTTATTTTTGCAAGTGTACAGAGTAAGTCATTAGACCACTTGTAAGTCTAGTTTTACTAAATAATAATTGCTCATAATTAGAATTATAAATTTTTAATTTTTTTAAAATAGAGATTTGTACAGTTCTTAAGGACCCAAAAGTTCTTTTAAATATATAAAATATTTACCATTGATTCTAATTACTTTATTTCTCTGTAAAGACTTCATCCTAGTCTATGTTAATTTATTATAAATTCTAAGATAATATGGTTTTACTCTATCTGACCTTTCACCCACTATAATCAAAATCCACTTTTGTGTCTTTACCCCAGCCCTTTTGTATAGTGCCAGACTTTCCAAAAACGTCTCTAGACAAGAACTCCAACAGACATGATCAGGTTTAAAGAACTTGGATGTTAAAGAGCTACATAATGCTTACATCAGCTGCTGTGGTGCCTGTCTCCCTAGTCATTAAATGTTTCCTCTTCACTTCCTTAATCTGTCCATGCTCTCTAGCCTTTGTTACCATGTCTGGTGACAATGTGATGTTCTCTCTCCACTGCACTTGAAGTATTATCAATACACTCAAAGCGCTGGCCCATGTGTGCATGCACATACGTGCATACACACACACACACACACCCATGATGACGGTAAGGCAAATATGAAGATTCCATTTCCAGGGCTAGCTCAACTCTGTTTTGTTTTTCACCTTGGGAGAAGCCTCACAATATTCTCACAAACTCAAGATGTCTTTTTTCCCCCTAAATCAGCAGTTTTATAATTAGACTACCTGCCATTAAAAGCCTGGAAGATTGAAGTACACCTATGAACTATCTAAATATGTTATCTGTAAATAATAGTGGAAGCATGAGTCCTTAATTTCTGAAGGCTTGACCTGTTTTTCTCATTTTTCTTTCAGTTATATAATTTTTCAAGTGAAATGGGTCCAAGTAAAATTATATTTTACCTCCTTTCCAGCTTAGTTGTATTTTCGTTCCACAAATGTTTTGCTGAATAATCTTTGGGAGTTAGACTGAGGAGTGACCTTTTAATTATTCTCCCCACCATAGGCTCACTTATTCAGTATGCATAAATCACAAATGAAAATAGCGGGGACTCAAGTCTATAAAAGGCTAAGTTAAGCTGCCTTGAAAAGAGCACTGCTGTGACTTCCCCAAATCCTACTGATACAGAGTGTGAATATTGTCTTGTATGTGTAATCCTCCATGTTGACAGTAGTGATATGGCTTTAATTGTGAGATTTGGTGGTTTCGTACATTCATAAAATTGTATGGAAAGTAGATTTTTAAAAAGATTTCCTTGTTTTATGTCAGATCCTCAAAGATAGTAATACCAGTGAACATGAGAAACTAAGGAAACTGCCGTGCCAAAAACGGAGGAAAGAAAACCAGAGATGGAAAAGAAGAGTCCTTGTCCTCCACAAGGAACATTGAATAAAATGATTACAAATGGTATGTGAAATAAGAAATGTAAGTGCAGAGAAAATGAGAAATATATTTGATAAATATTAAAACACAAACCAACAAAGCCACTGCTGAATCTCTAGCCTCCAGATCAGATGAGCAGCTCCAGTACAAGCAGTACATGGACAAAGAGAAAATATTTACTTGACTCTGTTGAAAATAATAATAATAATTTTTTAACTTGTCTATATTTTAATGTTTTTTGTAACTTTTTATGTTAAATTTGGTGTATTAGAAACAGCATTGATTAAATATTTTTATTTAAAATCTACTTTTGGCATTTAGTTTTAAGTTAGCTAGAAGGAACATTATACTTCTGGCAATACTGGGATTCTTATTAAAATTAGGCCCCAAATTTTAAAACAGCTGCAACCTTGTAAAGACTTGTATAAAACATGCTTTCTCACAATTTGAAAGCATATCATTGTCATCAAATATTTATGAGATTTTCTTGATTTTTTTTAAGATATCCCATATGATTAAACTTAAGAGAGAAAGAGAGAGATTTTGACCTCCAATAAAATATAAAGAGGAAAGCACATTGGTCACCAAAGATTCTGCATTGAGGCTGAGGGCTGCAGTTTGCTCAGGCACTAACTGACGAGTTTATAACACCAGCATTGAAGCTACAAACTTAGATACTTAGATCTATAACCCATTTCCCCCTTTGTTTTCTTTCACTTTTGAATTTGAAATTTTAGAGAAATGTATAGGAAAAGGAGCTTCCATGTTTCTCTCTTGGGGGTGTATATTCTTATACTCTTTTTCAATCTTTCTGTCTCTCTCTCTCTCTCTTTCACATGCACACCCTACATCTGCACTAAAGAAACCCTTATAACAGCATGTAGTTTCTCTACAAATCATATTTAATCCCACAGTGTATACAAGTTAATTTAAATAAATCTTAACTCTCAACCACATGCAGAAATCAGCCTCATCACTTTTAAGCACACTGTTTATATCCCTTACTTGGAGAGTGCCTTGCCTCATTGCAAAGAAATTGATATTCTAGGGCAACAGATTTAGGTTTTAGACTATTACTCCTTTTCTTGTCTCTTCTTAGTTTACTTTCAATAAATATACTAACTTATTTTCATGAAGTTATTTTTCTTCTAAATAAAGAAAGGAAAGCTTTGTTATACATCCAACTATGATTTTCAAATAACCTTGGCCCAGAATTTCTCTATTAAAATCTTTTCATCAATTTTATGAATTAAGCAGTCTCAGAATTTTAGAATTTTAGAATTCAAAAATAATATCCCAGAAACTTCCAGTTTCTGGTCCAGCATCATCACACCATCCTAACAACAAGTTAAAAGCTGAATAAGCCAAAAAATCAACAGCTCTTTTTAGTTTCATCAAAGAAGTGAGGTCACAGGACAAATTACTGCCCCCAAAATTGGAGACGGGCAGGTCTCAAGGAATCATAACTTACCAGAGCAGAAGCCTCTGCTGGAACCAGTACCATGGTAGGAAAAACCTAAATCATAATCGACAAATTGGCTGGAGGCTCAGTGTGGACAAGTCTGAGAGTTAAAAACTCCAGGGGGAGCCCAGTCACAGTGGTGCGGGACACACTTTTGTGAGTTTTACCTCCAGGAGCCATCAAGACTCCTAGGATATTTGCAATCTAGATGAAGCTACTAGTTTTGTAACTCTTGCAAAGGCCCACAGCAAAAGTACAGAGAACTGATGACACATGAAATCCAACATTATTATTTTATTCAACTAGTGTTTCTCAAGCTGATCACATGCTACATGTACCATACTATGTTAAGCACTACAGTGAATATGGAGAAGCATTAACCATTAAACAAGATGTACACCTGTGAACATTTAGGTAGTAATAATCAAACTTAAACAGCAATACCAGAGGGTATTACAATAGAAGCAACAAAGCAGCACCCTATGTGGGAGCTGTGGTACTTTAATGCTTTATGTGCATGATAGAGAAAATTTTAAAATTTAGAACTCCCATCCAGACAGGAGAGGAAAAAAGCCCCTTTAGCAATGATGCCCTTGGTTAAAAGTAACTCTTTTATTACATTAAACTTCAACATTTGACCGTGGGCTTTAAATGGTTTTATTTTCTATGTTTTCTCTCTGCCTTGTTCTTACCTATGTGAATCCCTGGTCTCTACAACCTCCTCCCACCAGGATGAAAACTGCTTGGTAAGTCATAAATACCAAGTACCCAAAACATTAATGATGGAACACAGAGAAGAGACAGAGATGTCAAGTGAATAATCCAACCCTGAGAGTTAAACATCTAATGAGTTGAAAGAACGGACAATCGGCTCCTTTGCAAGAAGGTATTTCCTTACAGCTGATTTTTTTTTTTTTTTAGTTAACTAAATGATGTGCATTACTGGTATTTTTTCAACTCAGAGTCTGCAATTACCAAAAATTTTTAGTAGTAAAAAGTTCATGGATGTTAAGAGTTCAGATCTCAGTTCTGCAAGTTTTGACTTTGGGCAAACCACTTAATTAGATTAATTAGAGTCCATTTTCTTGATGAAAACTTCAGCTGTTTAATTTATATGGAGTAAAGCAAACTTTATTTTGTTGAAGACTTTGAAGTGGTCTGGGAGGCACACAGTTCAAGAGTTCAGGCTTCCTGTAATTGATTGTCAAGTAAGAGTCCAGAACTAAGCAGAGAAATGCAAGTTGGTTAACCTCAGGAGGGTTTAAATTCTGATAAATTTTTATAAGAATGGCCTTTTATGGGAGCATTTATCCCACTCAATAGTTCACTGTACAAAAACAGCAGGTGTACGTGGTTATCAGCAATGCACCTTGAACTCTCATTAGGCTCCCACAGCTCTTTCTGGCTATCACTGAGCCTCCTTCACTAGGAACATTAGTTCAAGATTTCTGGTAACCTCATCTCTGACAACTTTTCCCCTGGAGCTCTGTGCACACAGAGAGCAGGACTCTGAGGCTGAGGGTCTTACAAGGAACTCTCCTATTGCTATTGTGCTAACCCCCAGACTGTTAACAAGGAGCATATATGCCACCCCAAAATATGCCACTTTGTCATATTGATTATTTTGAATTAAAGGGAATAGAATAGAGAGTGCAAGAAGGATATTCTGACCCTCCTTTGTCTCCCTGAAAGCAGGAGATAAATCTCCCAGGTGAAAGGTACCCTCCCTATAGTAGGAGGGTATAAGGCATCCTTATTACCAGAGATAGGGAATTTAGGGCCAAGAAGGATGAATAAACAAACTTTGACCTTCACCAATTTACTAGCCCAAGCCCAAACCCTTTTGGCTTGTCAATTCTTCACAAATTTATTGTTTCTTTATCTAAAAGACATAAAAGCTTCCTGCTTTGGTCACTTCTTTGAGTCTCATATCTTTATGGGTCTCCCATATGCATAAAATTAGATTTTTCTCCTATTAATCTGTCTTATGTAAATTTAATTATTAGACCAACCAAGGAACCTAGAAGGGAAGAAGGAAAACTTTGGCCACCCCTCCATAGTGGCAAAAGGAATCTCCCCTAACTCGTCACTTGACTGGCAGAGTGTTGTTCTTCTCACACACAAATGAGTCATCACAAGCCACATAGCTCACAAAGTCTTGATAGGCTAAATGGAAGAATAAAGGGATAATTTTCATGTAGATTATTGTCCTGATCTGAGCGAAACAAACTGAGAAATCATAATATTTTCATGACCACAGAAAGCTTTTCAGTTCTAGAATGACCAGGAGAAAAATCTCTGATTTCTTGACATTTGTAATCACAGAATACAGTACACTCGACATGCAACTTCCCTGCGTGGAACCTAATTTCACTGAAATTCTCCAAATTGTGCATATAGAATATGGAAAGGTTTAGATTTTTTGTGTTTCCTTTTTGCAGATTAGTGATTAAATAAAATCAGAAATTAAATTATTGACATGAGCAAGAAAACTAGTTGGTGCAAAACAAATTTATTTCCAATTAAATTTTAAAGGGTTAGAGAACAAAATATTCGCCTTCAAAAGTGTCAGCTAAGGCAAAATTTTGTCCCTTGGTGGCTCCCATAAGTGCTTTATTCCATTGGCTAATTATCAAATTTTATTATTTCACTACTACCATCTTGTATCCTCCAACTTTTCTCTCTTACTAGGTTTCAAGTCCATTCTGTGTTAAAATGAATTAATGATGCCTTAATACAATAAATTAAGTTTGTGGAGTGTATTAAAGCTAGAAAGCATCTAAATGATCATCTAATCTATGAGTCAAGAGCCAAATTTGGCTTCAGAGACGGTTTGTTTGGCCATTACAATGTTAGAAAAAGGAGGAAAGAAGAATTTAAGTGACTCTTGGTGGAGCAAGCACTCTTCAGTTTATCACAAAAAAATCTCTGTATAATATCTTATCCCAGGCTTCTGCACAGAGCATGTACCTACCATCTCTTTCAGTCCCTAAAAGCCTGAACCCTCCTTTTCCTTGTAAATAAAGTTTTATGCTCAAAGAGGTAAAGTGATTTGCAAATACTCCTGATAAGTAGAGATTAAGTATTCCAGAGAACTAGTATAGTACAGCTGAACTCTGTATATTAGAATCTCCTAAGACCTTCTTAAAAATACCTGTACCTGAGACTTAAACTCCAAGTTTCTGATTAAACTAATCTTGGATGGGGCCTTAGAATTGGTGATTCCAATGTGCAGATAGAGTAGAAACCCATTGACACAGCATGCTACCAGATTGTCACAGAGGAGACTTCTATTCCAGGATGAAGATCAGGAGAAAGTTGCTCCCCACAGGCAAATATTAATTCCTTTGCAGAAACATGCACACTTTGTGTTAAATTCACTTTGTGCAAAAGTCACTAAGAGAGCCTGACTTTTTGACTGTGAAAGACATACATAAAGGAATATTCATTTTGTGTATATCACAATAAAAAACTAGAAGCAAATTACCATCAAGCAATAGGGTTTTTGGTTAAAAAACACAGATTATAGACAATAAGACATGAATTCAGTATTTTAAAATAAGGCTTTGTTGCATATAATATATGTACAGCAAGAAATAAAAAGGGACTTTTTCACCAGCTAGAAACTGAGAACAACCATCCCGGGTTCCTTAATAAATTAAAAATACAAACCTTTGTTTACACACAAATACAAACAAAATCCCTCTCTAAGAATTGATGTTGTGGTCTGTAGAGAAGCGGGGGATGTGTGGTTCTCAAAAGGAGACGTCATGTCTAATAAGACTCAACAGGGGAGAGGGAGCAGGCCCTGAGGTCATTCACAAACTTTCAGTCAAGTTTTGAAACAGGTCCTGGTAATATGTATTTCAAAAGGATAACGGTATTTATCCAGTAAATAAATCAGGGTGAACAAAGGGCTTCACTCATAGCAGAATATGTTTTCCAAAGATGGCCACATCAATATAGTTATCCAATCCCACATGCTCTTCTTACAATATAACTGACATTCTTTCCACTGATAGGTGCGGGTCTATATTCTCTCCCTTTAAATCTGCCCCATTGGAGAATCCAGATGTTGCTAGGTCATAGCAACCTTCTGAGGCTAGGTCATAAAACATGATATAGATTTGGTTGGCTTGCCTTGGCAGAATACTGCTCCACTGCAGAGAAGTCCAATGTAACCCATGAGGAGAGACCATATGAAGCAGCCAAGAGGAAAGGAACTGAAGCCCCCAGGCAACTGCCAGAATCAATCTCCAGACATGTGAGTGAGCTAGATTTCACATGACTTCAGCCCACAGCCTTTGAGTCTTCATGCTACGGCCCAGAAATCATGGAGCAGAGGCAAGCCATCCCCTCTGTACCCTGTCCCCATTATTAGCCGACAGAATCTGTGAGCATAATAAATATTGTAGTTTTAAGCCACTAAATTTGGGGTGGTTGTTATGCAGCCATAGATAATTAATACAACTGTGTATACCCAAGGAGTAAAATATTAAGAATACCTTTGACAGTTTCGGTAGACACGGGCACTGCATTATTATAGATGGGTAATTTTCTCATTATTCACACATTTGAAATGCACTGTTGATGTTACGGTATAACATTTATTGACACAATTACATACACACACAATCCTCACTTTGCAGAATCCTGCAGGATCATAAAAATTACTGTGCAAACTGAAACTTGACAAAGCAATCTTATTAATTAATCAAGGGAAAAATATGATTTTTCCATGACATTCAAATTTTTTGTCAAAACATTAAAAACTCTCTTACTTGCAATTTAAAATACATAGGAAACTTAAAAATAGCAAAGCTAATATTTATTTAGTATACTGTAATTAAAAGCATTGAGAATTAAAGTGTGATTTCTTTTTAAAACAATCATATTAAGAGTAGTTTGAAATCTTGCCATTCGTGACTACATGGATGGACCTTGAGGGTATTATGCTAAGAGAAATAAGTCAGACAGAGAAAGACATATATTGTATGACTTCACTCATATGTGGACAAGAAGCAACCAAACATGTAGACACAGAGAATGAACTGATGGTTACCAGAGGGGAAGGGGGGTGGACGGAGGGTAAAAGGGGTAAAGGGGCACATGTTTACAATGAGGGATGGCAACTAGACTTCTGGTGGGAAACACAATGTAGTCTGTACAGTAGGTGAAATATAATGATGTACACCTGATATTTATACAATGTTATAAATTAATGTTACCTCAATTAAAAAAAGAGTAGTTTGAACAGTGCTTGCCTTCTTTGCATTGTATATTTTCTATGCCTTGATGGATTGTCATATTCCTTTCTAAGTTTAGATCAGCTTTCAGTATTGTATTTTTTGCACTCTCAATGTCGTGCAATGTCTCAGAATTCCTTTAATATAAAAGTTCTCACCAGTGTCACTTCCCCAGGACATCGTCAGCCTGTGCTCCTTTATGTTGATAAACTCACCTTCATGAGGTTCCTCTGGTCACACATCTGCAGTGTCTCAAACAGTGTCATCATACCCATGCTCAGCTGTCTCTTAATGACATCCAAGTTCACTTCTAGTGTCATCACTTTTCATTTCTCTGCTGCATTTCCCCCTTTCTGGGGGCAATTCCCTCTTTTGATTATCCACTTTGGGGAGAGAGAAGAAGGCAACAAAACTACATACTTTGTTGTCTGTGTGACCTGAATAACAGATATGCACTGAGTAATCATCAACAGACTTTGAAAAATGTAAAATGATTTGCATGCATGACAAAAAACGAATTCCCCACCTATACTTATTATAATCAAATCACAAAAATAGAAAAAAGAAAAAGACAAAGGAAAACCTGACAGCAGTCAGGAAGGGGAGAAAAGAAGAAAAAGAGAAAGAAAGGGAAGAAGGAGGGAGAGAGGGGAGGGGAAAGGAAAAGAAAGGAGAAAGAGAGAGAGAAAGAAAGAAAGATTACATCAAAGAAGAAAAAATTAAACTGATATTTAATTTCTCAATAGCAAAAGTGGAAGCTGGATTACAATGGAAATATAGCTTCAGTATGCTGAAAGGATATAATGATAAACTTAAGAATTATACACAAAGCAAAAATATCTTTTAGAAACAAAGAGGGAATGAAAACATTTATAGAAAAAAGCCCCTGAGATTTGTCATTGACATACCAAACTAAAGGTTAATAGGAAAGGATATGTTTTAGGAAGATGAGGGGAAATTCCAGATAACAGGATGAAGAAGGAGAAACAAATTAAAAATAACAAAATTAATAAATATGTGAGTACCTCCAAATAAATAAAGAATGTATAAAACAATGATAATATGTAATGGCTTTAAACATATGTATAATTTAATACTGCACATAATAATAACCTAGAAGTCAGGAAGAGGTAAACAGGAACTCGCTAGGAAAAAAGTATAAGTATCAATTAACATTAGACTTTGATAAAGTAAGGTAACCAGTAAAATAATAAGAATAATATTTACAACTTGAAAACTATCAGAAGAAAAATTTGAAAAATTAAATCAATTCAAAGACAGAAAGAAATCAATACATAGAAAAGGCATAGCAAAGATTTAACCTCAATTATATCAGTAATTACATCAACTGAAAAATAGACTAAATGCTTCCCTTAAAATAAAATATAGACAGTTTTTCTAAGAAATATATCTAAATATTAAGAATATAAAAATGTTAAAAGTATGAGAAAATATATGGTATGTAAACTCTACCCCAAAATAAACAGATATAACTGTTAATATCCAAGTAGATTCTAAGGCAAAATGTATTACTACAGATAAAAAGGAACCCTTACTAAAGATAGAAAATTCAATTCAAAAGGTAAACAATTTTAAATTATGTACACCTAATAATTGGCAGAACCACAGGAAAATAGTCAATGCTACAAAGTCGGAGTTGTAATAAACAATGGGGAGTACAGATAATGATAAAATATGTCAGTAAATTTAATCCTCTACATACATCAAAAAACATTTTATTTAAAGATGAAATGTTGAAAGCTTTTCATCTGTTATTGTCAATCATGAAAGGTTGCCCACTGTCATTACTCCAATTCAGGAGTATACTGGAGATCTTAACTATGGAGAAAGAATTCTGTATCCATATTTTATATCTAAAACAAAAATTATAAAGATTTAAAGGAGAGAAGTAACTGCTGGTATTTATGGATGATATAATTTGTTATATAGAAAATCCAAATAATCTACAGGTAAATTATTAAAATTAATAAGTTAATCAAAGTTGCTTGATTAAAGATCAATATATTCAAATAAATTTTATTTCTATATACCAGCAAAAAGTGAATTTTTAAAAATATAACTTTAAAAGCAAAAATACCAAATATCAAGGGTGAAGGGAAGAAAGAGCATTCTCTACCCACTCTGGGTCCTTTCTGACTGGGCTACCAATTAAATTGACATGAGACCAAATAGCAGGAGAAAATCAAACAAAGCTTTATAACATGTTTACATGGGAGAGACCAGGGAAACTGTTTCTCGACAAAAGGGTGGAGGTTCTCCTCTTAAATAGAAAGACAAAGGAGGATGTTGGGGGAGTCAGCTATGGGAGATTACCAGAAAAGCACAGGGCACAAGAGTATGCAGATCTAAGTCCTCGTCTTCCACACGGATAAGAGTTTCTAGAGAAAAAGTCATCCCCCCTTCTTCCTGGTACAGAGAGGGAGATGCCTCTACAAATGGAGATTTCCCTTATAAACGTAAATGTCTCTTACAAAGGGTAACTTCTGCTTTCATTTGGAATGGGCTTAGCAAGGACCCTCACAGTCTATCCGTACCCAGAGTTAAATTCTTTTATACAGTTATTGCGGGGAGGGGGAGGTCAAAGTTTCTTTCAGAGAAAATAATCAAGGTAAAAAGACATATTTTGAGGTAGCCAATTCTGATCCCCCACACCATCAACACAGAACTGCACCTCTTTAACTCTTCAGATTAGTGATCAACCCTGATATAAATCTATGTACATCAATAAATAAGGAAAGCCAAAGCAAGGTGGGGACCTGAGAATACTTGTTTTTCTCCAACTTCCGGGGCCGGAACAGTTCAACCTTGGACTTACAACCCCCGCTGGCCTGCACAGCAGGTGGCTGCCCTTCACAGTCAGCGGGTGACATGATTCAGTTTGTCCCAGGGTCAGCCTCCAGGGCTTTCTGGGCCTCCTCAGGTCTGAGCTGCCCTGCAGGAGAGAGAAGAACAGCCAAATTAGAATTAAAAGTGAGCGGCCTAAAATTTAAAAATAGGCACATGACAGCCACACCCCACACTCCTCAAGCCAGTGAGGCCTCAGCTCTTCCCACTTGCAGAACTCGGTCCTTGGTCTATGCTTGGGATGTGCTGACACTAAACTACTCTCCCGGCTCAGGAGTCAGGGTTCGGGGTTTTCCAGAAGGGACCTGAAGGGGATGAACCTCCCCTCCCACACGAACATGCTTGCCCAGATGACCAGTCCCCCAGCCCAAGCCTCTCACTTGGGGCCTAGTGGCATCGGTGCCACTCGACCAATGCCTGGATAATCCGTTGTGTCGGTTCCCCGAGTAGCATCTCTGTAGATTGTCATCTCCAGGGTGTCCTCAAAGCAGGGGTCCACCTGGATCAAAGTATAGAATAGACGCTCTATTTGGGGGAGGTAGACCCCACTGGGCCTGTGCAGGGAGAGGGGATGCTCAGGTCCAGACAGCTGGGTCCCAGTCCCTGCGAGGCTATGAGGAAGGAGCCAGTGTCACTTACAGGAGGTCCCAGCAGCGCCAGCCACGGCGGGGACTGCGGTCAGGAGGGAGCATGGGGGCAATGGTAGCACCAGAGTGGGCCCTGTCCGGGGCACCCGGGAGGTTTACCCGCTACATACCTCAGCCACCGGCTCAGCCTTGCCTAGACCAGTAACAGCTTCTTACCTCGCGCTGGAGACCTCCGAGGAGGATCGGTTTGCCCTGGCCGCTTTCCCATTTTGACCTCCCGCGGGCGGCAGGACCGCCGCACGACCCCTGCGGCCCTGAGAAGCAACCCCGACGGGCCGAGCGCCGCGCCCGCCCCCGCCAGGCGGGCTCTCCGCGCCTCTCCGCGTCTCTCCGCGCCTCTCCGCGCCTCCGCCCCGCCTCTCCGCGCCTCTCCGCGCCTCTCCGCGCCTCCACCCCGCCTCTCCGCGCCTCTCCGCGCCTCTCCGCGCCTCTCCGCGCCTCCGCCCCGCCTCCGCCCCGCCTCTCCGCGCCTCTCCGCGCCTCTCCGCGCCTCTCCGCGCCTCCACCGCGCCTCCACCCCGCCTCTCCGCGCCTCTCCGCGCCTCCACCCCGCCTCTCCGCGCCTCTCCGCGCCTCTCCGCGCCTCCACCCCGCCTCCACCCCGCCTCCGGCCGCCGCGGGGAGCCCCGGGGCCTCTGTCCCTCCGAGCTCGCGAAAGCGGTTTGGGGGCAGGGACGCGGGCCGCCCCCGGGAGAAGAGCCGCCTCGGGAGCGGGAGCGGGAGCGGGAGCCAGCACGAGGCGCGGGCGGCTGTCTGGGGGGAGGCACCCGCTCCGTGTTCTACACGCCGGGATTTGGGGGCTCCCTCGCTGAGGGTCCCCGGGAGGCCGTAGGATGCCATCTTATCCACTCCAGGAAACTGAATCTGGGAAACGCTATTGAACTTAATTGTCTGTGGTTCAGATCACCACAACCCAGATGAAGGATTCATTAGAAGCATATAAATGCTGAGTAAAATAGAAATGTTCCCTGTCTTGCCTACAGCAGTGTAATTAAATCTCTTGAGTTAAGGTCTTAAATGTTTATTGCTTCAGAGAGGTAGCTAAATCTTCTTTCCTAAAGGTGTGTCCTCACAGCTGATACTCAAGTTTTCTCAGAAACCACTTTTTGAGGATGAGAGGAGGCGAGCAGGGGTGCAGAGGGCTGACAGAGCCTCTCTGGGAGCTCAATCCAGGTGACTCCTCAGGACTTTGCAACATGCTATCCACTATTTGGGGCTTTTTCTTCCCTCATGGCTAATTCTCTTGCCCAATTTGATTTTATTTTACTCTTCCTTAACCATCAGCTCTTGGTGTAATACCAAATTTCAACCATGTGAAATTTCATTTACAGAAGTTATTTCTGCCCGAGTTTACTCTGTCTTGGAGGAGGTAGTGCTCTTCTCCTAAGGGCATGTGTTCACTTCATGCTACATGTATTTCCTCCCATTTTTAAAGACTGGAAGCATTTAATGTTGGACTCTAGATTCCAATTTTGACATGTATCATTAGCTTTATATATAAAATATAATTTAAATATTATTTAAACTTTAAATTGTATATAAACTTTAAATTCTATTATTTAAACATTAAATTCTATATCAAACTATTCATCAAGCATAAGGGAAGATTAAAAATATTAAACACAAAAGGCCTCCAAAAATGGCAGATTGAAACACAGCATGTACCAGACACCCCACCAAAATCCCTCTAAAATGACAGCAAAGGGATTATTAAAAGACATAAATGCACAAGGATAAAGAATGAGTGCAAAGAAGGCAGCAAAATATATATATATATGTGCTAGAAGCTAGAAAGCACGTGAAAGTGTGGTATTTGATTAAGACCATAAAAAGCTGCAAACTAAGCTTTGAAGAAGGCTGATTTTTATCTGTAGAATCCCAATCTGCCTCATAAATGAGAGGCACCAAGTACCTCTGAAAGTGGCGGTGAGGGTAGAAGAATTAGTGGAAAGGCTATATAAGAAGCAGAAAGATGCCCTCCCACCCCCATTCTGTTCCTGACCCTGACAGAAGGCCTATCTGAAAAAGCCTGGAAGAGCCAGCAAGGCTCTGGCTTCTGGGTCCTTGGGTGCTGTAAAAGCAAAGAGGAGCAAGAGCAAACAAGGAGGTTACTACCACTCCTCTGTCCCCACTTGCTCACAGACTCCTGGGACACAGGCTTTTACCTTCCAGGCAGAAAAGTGGATAATTCCTCTCAGGTGAAATGGACTAGTTCAAGAAAACACAAGCAAACAAAAACCCCGATACTGACATTGGGGAGAAAGGGCTTGCCTCCTGAGTTTCCTCAGTGATCAGCAACCCTTTGGAACAAGGCTCCACTCTAAAGACAGGTGGGGTGGTGGGTCAGTAACCTATGTTTTAAAACTTGCCTTCCAGGTGATTTTGCTGTAGTTAAAGTTTACAAACTATTGAGATAGATTATTTTACAATGTAGCCCTTGAGTCAACAAGACTAAACCCCTGCTCACAAGCTGCCAATCAAGATTTTTAGAGATCAATTCTTATACAGAAACAGCCATATATAATGAGCAGATGTTGCAAGAAAATCTCTGACATAAAAGAGAAAAAAAGAAATCTGTGAAAATAGAAACAAAGTAGTAAACAGAAGAAAACTTTAAAAGGCTAATTCATAAAAAGATAAGAGAAGATAGATTCACGAAATAAGAATAGATTATTAAAAAGAATATTCAAAAACTAAAAGAGAGAGGTTTATAAAATAGGAAACAAAAAATATGAAAAATATAAGAACAGTCTGGAAGATTCACCATAGCAATATAGCAATCAGCTAACAGAGATTTCAGAAAATAAGAGCAGAGAAAACATTGTGGAGGAAATTATCATAGAAATAGTTCAAGAAATTTCCCAGAATTGAAAGGGCCTGTACTTTCAGATAGAGAAGGCACACTGACTGCCCCATGCAGTGTATAAAAGAAAATTACACTGACATTTTATCAGGACACTAAAGGACAAAGAGAAGGTGCAAAACACCCACAGAGACAGAAAAAGAAAATAACACATAAAAGGAATGGAAACCTATTCTGAAGATACTATAACAGTGGATATTATACACTCATTAAAACCAAAATAATGTACAATATTACAAGTGAACCATAATGTAAACTATGGACTTTGGGTGATAATGATGTGTCACTGTAGGTTCACTAATTGTTAGCAAATGTACCACTCTGGTGTGGTATGTTGATAATGGGGGAGGCTGTGTTGTGTTGTGTGAGAGGGGAGCATGGTACATGGGAACTCAAAGCTCAATTTTGCCATGAACCTGCTCTAAAAAATAAAAGGAATGGGAATCAGAATGGCATCTCAGTTCTCTAGCAATGTTAGAGGCCAGAAGACAATGGAGAATTGCCTTAAAAATTCTGAAAGAAAATTATTTAAAACTCAGAATAATGTAACCCAGCCAAACTATGGACAGATGAAGAATTTAAAACATTTTTAGACATCCAAAGTGTCAAGCCATTTACTTCTCATGAACAGGAGAATGTATTCCACCAAAAGAAGTCAACTGATAAAAGACTCCATTCAGAGAAAGCACAGCCAGTGCACTGCAGTCTCTAAAGGCAGCTGCAGTCAAGGACTCAGATCCCCTGACCTGTCAAGCTCTTTCCAATATTTACATTCCTAGGTCTCTATCTGAGGCCTTGGGCAGAGGTCTTCAGAAGCCCCTGCCGAGGTGTCCTTATGGGGTGGGGGGTGTGTGAGGAAAGGGGGGAGCCATGAAGACGCTTTTCCTCACGCTGACTCGGTATCTAGTACTTTTCCACTCCCAGCTCTTCCTCCTTTCCCTCCCCCTCTCCCCCAGGGTCCATAAAACTGCTGGAGCCCTTTGTTTTCCCTCAGCTGTGAGATGACCCCCATCTCACTGCTGATTTACCTGACCTTGTTCCGTGAGAGAAATGGAGCACAAAAAGGCTCTGATTTTAGCCTCCTTGTTATACAATTTCAGTAAATGATTAAAGGTTTAACTCTTTTCTTTTTGACTTGTTGCTTTAATTGGCTACTCTGACACCTGACCGCTCAGTTCTGTCTCTCTCCCAGCTAAGCTGCATTCCTGACAGCCTCCTTCCCTATGCATCCCTAACTGCAATTTTCCACGAGTGACCTAGACAAGCTCTGGGGGTTTTTAACTCAGTTCGTGGGAACCATGAAAAACTCCCAGACCCAGCTGCAAAGGCTTATCCCCTTTGTCCTAGGCAATAGCTGCTACTGCAGAACTGGATGTTTCTGCTGAACTGGTTCTAGGCTCTTACCAGACCTAATGGTCCCGCAGTACAGATATTTCTAGTGACTGAGAACACACACTTTTCAAACAGTCTTTTAACTTCTTATGAGATTTTGTTACCTTCTCCCTCTCACATTACTCTTCACTGCTCCAATATCCTGAATCTTTCCACTCACCTGCCCCTTCCAGAAGAAGGGGAACCTCATGATTGCCTTACTTCAGGGACCTTTCTGTACCCTGCTCAGATTTATTAGAGGCTCCCATTGAGAACCCTGACCTAACGTTATTTGTTGATGTATCACACCTCAGAAATGAAAGTGGAGGTTATCAAGCAGGATGTGCTATCACTAATTTAAGCTCTCCTTTAGTCCTCTACTGAGCCCAGATGGTAAACCTTGTTTCATTTACTAGAGCTTATCAGGTAGCCAAAGACCTCAGAGTAAACATATATGCTGATAGCAGGCATGTTTTTGGAGTAGTACATGACTTTGGGATGCTTTAGAAACAAAGGAGGATGCTTTGGAAACAAATGTTTTATGGGGCTTTCATCTCTACTGAAAACCCCGTAAAACGTGGACAAGTTAAGGAACTTTTAGATACAATCCTACTTCCTAGAGAGGGTTCTACTATAAAGGTTGAGGCCCATGTAAAAAGAGAGAATATGGAAATTAAAGGAAATGCTTTAGTATATCATTTTGCCAATCAAGCCACTTTAACTAAGGTTATGATCCTACCTGAGCCTTCAAAGGATAAACCTTGGAGGGATTCAAAGAGGACATTATAAAATATCAACATTTAGCCCCTGATTTTGAAAAGGAAAAATGGAAAAATCTGGTTGTATCCTTCAGTCAGATAATCCCCTGCACTCTCAAGATGGCCACTTGATGGCTCCAGATGATTTCACATGGATATTAGCTAAATTTCTCCATGAAACTATCCATCATGAAATAGACAAATTGGTTATCTTAAATCAACACTGATGGAGAAAATTTTAAAAGACAATTGAGGTTATTTTCAGATGATGTCACCTGTCAACAACATACTTCTGAAAAAACTGTAAAGCTGACATGGCCAGGAACCAAGCCTCAAGGGCCCTCTGAACTCCTTCAGATGGACTATCCAGCTTTCACCCTCCAAGGGATTTGAATGTGTTTTATTTACTGCGCATCTATTTTCAGGATGAGTTGAACATTTCCTTGCTAAAAAGCTACAGCATTTACAATCACTAAAAAGCTGCTTGATTTTGTGTTTCCAACCTGGGGGCATCCCAACTGTAATATCAAGTGATTGAGGCACACACCTTACAGAAACCATTATAAAAGAGCTTTGTAAGGTGTTATCTCTTACTCAAAAACTACAAATTCTGGAAAGGTTGAAAAGATCAATGACACACTGAAATTAAAATTAGCAAAAGTTTCAAAAACCCCTGAGCTCCCTTGGCCAAAGTCACTCTCACTAGTCCCTTATGGTCATACAATCTACTCCCTCTGGGACACACTGCTTATCTTCCCATGAACTGGTAACTGGGAGGCCCACGCACTCAGAGATTTCATCTCCAATATTAGACTCTACCAACTGCATGCAGATACGGCAAAATATTGCAAGGGACTCACGTACTATACCCAGTCCTATCACCAAAAGGTTAAGACAACCTTCCCACAATGTCTTCCTAAACAGCTTCTTCATAATCTTCTTCTATTGAGATTTCACATATTGGAAGAGATATTGGAGAAAAGCTGCTCTTGAATCTTGTTGGAAGGGCCTGTATCAGGTACTGTTAACAAGTAAGCAGTGAAACTCCAGGGAGTCAATACTTGGGTTCATGTTTCACAACTGAAAAAGCAATTCAGAATTGCACACAGTTGGAAAGCTACTCCAATATAGGACCTCAAACTCAAGATTCTCAGAGATTTCCCACAGGCAAATCTGGGGAAGCAGACAGCTGGCCCAGACCTTTGGAACAAACAGATGACCACAGATAGTCCTTCGTCCACTGTTGGACCAGGACACCTATCTAATTCCAGTTTTGTTTTTTTATCTGCTTGTTTGTAACCATTCTTCTCATTTTCTCTAGACCTCTTTGTTGTCATCCATGCATAATTGCTCTTTTTCTCTTTTTTCCCTCCTTAATATGTTAGATCAGAACATATTCATTCTAATGCCATTCTTAGATTATCCTGAACAGTAAACACTGCCCTCAATCATACTGACTGCTGGATATGCTATCCATCACAATACCCCCAGGATAAAAACATCAGAATTGCAGCAGGTGGTCTTTCCACTTGCACCTACATGGACAATTGACCTAAATAAATCAATCTGTGATTTTGCTAGTGTTCCTCTCTCCCAGAAGAACCTTACCGAAGATTTTACAGAACATTATTACAATCTATTGATTGACCAAAGATAATTCTAAATTTTGATTCAACAACCTTCATAGAGCAATGGGCCAAATACTACTTGGAAGAGACTAATAAAGATCCAAATATGTAACCCAGCTAATGTAAGGCCTTGATTCCAACTTCACATCATGAACTCCCTTTATCCCAGATTTCCATGCACCCCTACTGGATACTACTTCATTTGTGGCCAGAATGCCTAGTACTGTTTGCCTCAGACTAACATCTCATGCACTTTAGGAATAGTACTCTGAGACTTGTCTGTACTCAGAGATCCTAAGTCTACGAATCACTAAGCCTGGAAATTCTAACTCAGATATGCACTCCAAAATGAGGCCACTCTTGATTATTCAGGCACACTACCTAGGGGAATTACTGACTCATTGATTATGAGAACAGTCAGAGTGGTGTCCCCATCAGGAAGAACCATACAAATAGAAAAGACTGGAAGAAACCTATCACTAACTCTGGCAGAAGTAATTAATGATACTACCTCTGCCCTAGATGGAGTAGAACTCAGTCTCAACTCCTTAGCATGAGTAGTGATGGACAACTGCCTTGCTCTAGATTTCTTATTGGATAGTCTTGGTGGTGTCTGTGCCATTGTTAATACTTCTTGTTGTACTTGGATCAATGAAACAGACAAGGTGGAATAAGCTATATAACACCTTAAGGAAAAAGCTGTTTGCCTCTCTAGGATTGTTCCTCATGGTCTACGGAATTTGTTCTCTTGGCCTGGGTGGGGCAATTAGGATTCCTGATTCCAAAGCATCTTACAGTAATTATTAATTGTTGTTATTTTTGTCATAGTGGTCATGATGCTGATCCATTGCATCTGTTAAAGAAAAACCAAAATGGAGGCCACAGTTTGAATATACCCCTAGACCAAACATTCATAGTCACGTAACCAAAACTTAAAACTGTCCTGATTTTCCTGAAATGCTGACTCTGACCTTAAAGAAAACTTAAGCTTTCTTCATGTCAGCAGGACCTTATAGCTTCCTAAGCTAATCAGCTACAAACAAGTAAGCTTATGTAGTAACACTGCCCTAAAAGGAATGTAAGTTTCTAGTAGCCAGTCACAATACAAAACAATGTACTTCCTCATTCATGCTTCATAAACTGAGCTGTAACTGCTGAGAGTAGAACTTCAAGCCACTTTTGGTTTGGAAGTCTGTCTCTTTGCAAACAGTTTGTTTCTCAGTCAATAGAATATCCATCTCAAGTAAAGCTCTCTGAATTTTCTTTTCACACAACAGAGTCTTAAATGCTTCTATACAGTCACTCTCTCCTCAGATGAGTTACATGATGATACAACAAAAAGGGCAAGAAGATCTTACAATACAGTTGACTATGAAAACTATGAACAATCTCTAAGCAGATCTGGATTTCTAGCTTTTCCTGAATTGGCCAGCCTCTCCCAGATGAGAAAATGGCCAAAAGTGGGAACTGAGAGACTAAATATACAAAATGGACAATGGCCAGACCAAATACAAAATTAGAACTCTGACCCACAATCTGTGGCACTCTGTTTAGGGAGCCAAACAACCACTATGGTAATCAATGCAAAATGGCCGGGACTTGATTAATAACTGACAGCTTCCCTAATTTTTGCCCTTAATTTCAACTTAAAACCAACTGGAGAAAGCCAAATATTCACCCCTAACCAATCACATATAATGCCCTGCTTCTAGTTAGATTGGCTACAGTTTCCTCATGCCAAAGCCTCCTCCTTCAGGCATACCTGAAGCCTTCCCTGTTTTCCTCTATAAAGTTTTCCCACTCCTCTGCCTGCTTTTGAGTTTCTGCCAAACAGAAGTGATGATGGCTGACTCCCTTGCTATAGCAAACTCTTTGCTTGTTCCCATTTGGGTGGTCTTTGTTTATTTTCACACAAGATAATTCATGAGTTGATATTTGTTGAAGCTGTGTAATAAGTATATGGCCATTCATTTGCATTATCCTCTCTTTTGTATAAGTTAGAAATTTCCCACAATAAAAAATTTAAGATATTTCAAAAATATCAATGTCATAAAAGATTCAAAAAACAACAACAGAGAATGATTCTAGATTAAAGGAGACTAGAGACTTGACAAGTAAATGCAATGCATGCCTTGATTGGACTATAGATTTTTTAAAATGTTATAAAGTACATTATTGGAGAAATTAAAATTGGACAGCATGTTAGACAATAGTATTGGATCAATGGTAAATTTTCTGAGTGAATAATTTTATATGGTTATGTAGGAGAATGTCCCTGTTCTTAGGAGATAATGTTGAAGTACTTGGGGTAAAGTGTCATGATGTCTGCAGTTTAACTCATAAATAGTTCATGAAAAAGTATGTGTAGGTAGAGAGATAAAATAAATGAAGCAAAATGTTAACAACTGAAATGAAAGGTATAGAATATAAATTTAATGTTCTTACAATTTTTCCATAGGTTTAAAGTTTTTGAATATAAAAAGATAATGGGGAAAGAGTATAATAAAATACATGTAATATTACAAAAAAATTCCCAGATACTTATATATATTTTTAAATGAAAGGATAATCCAAAAACTGGTAATAGTTAACTAATATCGAGGAGGAGGTGACAGGATAGATAACAGGGGATTGAAAACTAGGTTTTTATCAATGGATATTGTCCATAGTAAAATGTTCTTAAAATGTACTTTGTAAATTATCCTTATATTCTAAATAGGCTGTCAGTGAAGATTTTCATTTGCTTTACTTGAATATTATTTAGTAGTGTGGTATAATGTCTCATTTATTTATCCATCAATCCATGTATCCATCCATCCATCCATCTGAGGGAACTAGTGTATGGTTATTGTTTGTAAATGCTCCTAAACATTAGAAGAATGTTCTCTATTGTTCAGAATTATTAGGCCTTTGTGTATTTTTTTTTTTGCATGATTGCTCCTACTATGACAGTGATTTGTTAACCATCTCCTAACTAGTTTATTTTCCTCATTTTAATTATTTTTTCTAACTATTGGTGACATACATACATACATTTTGATGTTAATATTTGGTGCAAAAAATTAGTGTTATATCTTCATTAGGCTTCGTAATATTTCTCTTTGTATAGAGATTTTATCTTCAGAGTCGAAGATTACAAGAAGTGAAGTAATGAAGAACAAAGCTTCTCAGTGAGGAATTACAAAACCAATTCTCTCACTTACTACATTGTCTGAACCCAAAGCCCCTCAGACTGGTTTCTCCAGGACTAAGAAGAGAAAATAAAAGCATGTGATATGCTGGAAGTCTTCTTGGTAGTATTTTTTTTTTTTTTACTTTATGAGGTTCAGAGAGTTTAAATAACTTGCATTCAGTCACATGGCTAGAAAGTGTTTGGAGCCAGTATTCAAACCATGCTCCCTCAGAGTCAAATCAGGAAGTCTTGGAAGTAAAAGAATGACAAAACTGATCCATCTTGGCAGAATCTGCTAAATCCTAAAAACTTTGTGATTCAGTTTTGAAGCTGGCATGGGGTCAGTAAATAAAACTCAGGGCTTGCCCAATGTAGGAAACTTAACATGGGGTCTCTGCATAAAGCTAGGACTCCAAATGACTACATTTCCAAAATGAAACTAAATCAGAGACAAACTTTGGCATCCAGATGGGAATAGCAAAGGAATTTGTCTTGACCTTGCCTTTCTCAAGTGTGCCTTGACCTAATAATTAATTACCACAAATGGGCCTTGTGGCTAACTCATGCTACATGTAGAAGTCTGAAAAATTTCAAGGAGATAATTTGAAGTGGCCTCAGGTTGGATGCATCCTCAAGAGAATGGCTCAAGCAAAAAGTTATCAATTTAGAAAAAGATAAAATTGTCTCCCTACCTTACACCCAGTTACAAAATGAGCTAGATGGTTCAAGGATTTAAATCTTAAGATAGAAACATCAGCATTCTTAGTAGAAATTATAGTGAATATCTTTAGACCTCAGGGCAGGGAAAGATTTCTTAAGCAAGACACAGAATGCACTTACTTTAAAGACTGAGAAATCTGACTATATTAAAATTAAGAATTTTATTCATTGAAAGACATCTTAAAGAAAGTGAAAATATAATTTAAACTAAGAAGATATTCACAATACACACAACTGAAAAAAGATTAGTAAGAGATTGAGGGAGAATACATAAAAGGGAGAACTTTCGCAATTACTTTATATCCTCAAGACTTTTTTTACAATATGCATGTAATATTATGCTTATTTTTAAATTAAGTTGAAGAAATAAAAATATCCACTAAAGTTAGATTAAATTTCTCCTCTCATCGAGATTATCTATTGACATCTCTTGACACTTAGATGATGTGAATGAGGAAATTCAGTATATTAATACTATCCCCCTTATGTAAATGATGGAAATTTCCCATTAAAAAGATTTTAGAAAACAAACACAGTATAGCTAATTGTAAGAACAAAATAGCTTATACAGCAGATGCTATCTATCCTAAAACAACTACCAAACAATATTTCTAGAAAAGCACTAGAAAAAGTTTAAGAACATGCATGGGATGATACAAACCAGCTTCAGGACAATGATTTCCTGTGGGGAGGGAAAGAAAAGGTGCTTTAGTGATATCTATTTCAAAGAAGAGAGAAATGAGGCAAATGTGGGAAAATGTTAACATCTTGTTAAATGGAGATGGGGGTTGGGGGATGGTACATGGATGTTTGCTATATAACTTTTTTGAATACGTGAAATCTTTTATAATTTAAATTTTTAACTAAAATTAAGAACATTGGGAAGAAATGTGCACCCACACCAGTTGTCTTAGGATATTGAAAATACATGGGATCTGTCTATACTTGCTGCGTTTTCTATAATGACCACCTCTGACATTTACATTTTAAAACATGACACACTTGCTCGAATGATTTTAAAGTCCCAACCAACCAGAGAGTCAGAAGATACCAGGGAGAGAAGAGAGAAAATGTAAATTCGATGAGCCTGCCCTCAGCCTGATCCACCTACCTACCTCTGGAAGGTAACGACCTTAACGTAGACAGTGAAAGTGATTCCCAGTCAACAAGGGCGCCAGTGCACGCCACACTGTTAATCAGCTGTGTCCTGGGGCAGGGCCTCTGAGGCTAAGCGATACCTTACTTGGAGGCTATGACCATGGACAGCCTCTGAGACCTGACAAGAGCTCAAATAAATACTAGTTCCAAGTTGAAGAGGAAGGCCCACTCACGGGAAAGCAGGAGACCCTGCTGGCCGCAGGCCCGGCCCACACATGGAGAGGGCGGGGCAGGCGGAAGGGGCGGGGCAGCCGGAAGGGCGGGGCAGGCGGAAGGGGCGGGGTCCCCAGAAGCCTTAAAGGGAGTCTGCACGGGGCCTCCGGGCTTTGGGGCGGGTGTGCCAGCATGGCGGACGAAGCGGGTGCTGCTGAGGGCCCGGGGCCGGAATGGACGCCTGCTCAGTCCCTGGCCGGGTTGCTGAGGTTGCCGCTTCCGCCACCGCCGGCTCGCTCGCTGCCGTGGTGGTTTCCTGTGCAGGAGCTGAGAGACCCGTTGGTGTTGTACCTGGAGGCTTGGCTGGCTGACTCCATCTTCGGTGGGCGACCCCGAGTGCTGGTGGTCTAGCCCCTCCGCTGGGAGAGAGGCCCAGCAGAGCAAGTCCCTACAGTCTCTTTCCCGGGTTCGCAGACCACGTTTGATGCTAGGATATTCACCGTGCAGCTCTTCCCTCACTAGCCAACATTCCCTTCAAATCCAGCTTCTCGACCTTCGACCTCGATCTCTCTTTTCCTGTGTAGGCCCAGATCGAGCCTTAATTCCAGAAATGGAGTGGATGAGCCAGGCCCTGCTGACGGTGGACGTAGTTAACTCTGGGAACTTAGTCAAAATCACCATCTTTGGACAGTCTGCTGTACAAAATCGGGTGAAGAGTGTGCTCCTGAGCCTCGTATCCTGGCACCGGGAACATCGTGCCTGAGGTGAGGGTCGTTGAAAACCTGCATGAGGAGGGAGCCGTGGGTGAACCACTTGGCTGTACCTGGCTTCCCTACAGCCTCTCTTACCTTCCCAAAACTTGTTGCAGTTTTCTAACTCCAGTATGCTGCACGCAGCCCTGGGCATCCCTTTGTGAGAGGAGTCCAAGTAGGCCCGTGGTAACGTGGGCTGACATCTGACGCGTTCAGGCCAGCCTGAGTTTGGTTATGCCACTGTTTCCAGATCACAGGTTCAGAGCCTCCACCTTGCCCCAGGGTAGCGAGCACTTTTCCTTGTCCAGTTGAGAAGATGGAACAACTTGAGGAGTTCTGGAAGGCCCGTCCATCACGTCCCCAGACTCCGCAGCATCCTGTTGCATAAGTATTGTCGGGAGCATTATGAAAACAACCCTGCTTCTGCTGCTAAAGTTCGAGAGAAGCAAGTATTCATAATCTCCACATTCTTTTCTCCTGTGTCTTGAAGGGTAGTGGTTGGATTATTTTGATGCAAAAATAGTTTGTAGTGCCATTCTAGTAAAGAAATGAATTTCCTTTTTGTTCAATGGCATAAAGATCTTTGCTAACTTAAAATTAAGCAAATTTATAAAAGATTGACTGTTCATTCATGTCTTGATGTGATGGGTGCGTAAAAGGTAGCGATTTTATTTTTGTTTTTTTTTCCCTAAGTTTCTACCATTTTGAAACTACTGACCCTTTTATGATTTTATGCTCAGAGTCAGGCCCTCAAGTACAGGGGGCAGAGATACAGGGGCAGTCTGCGTTGGGTTTTTTGCATTATTTGTTCTCAAACTTTGAAATGTGTAAGAATCACCTTGAGAGCTTGCTAAAACACAATTTCCTAGGCTTCTGCAATGATTCTGATTCAGTACCTTCGGCTCATGAATTTGCATATCTAACAAGCTAATGGGTAATACCAATGCTTCTCCTCTGAGGCCTGCACTTTGAAGCTGATGGTTTTGTTACCCGCCACACAAGAGGGGCCAAAATAAAACTGGAATGCCAGGCTTATGGCAAGGAAAGAGTTTTTATTTCGGGTGACGTCAGCCGGGAGAAGAGAGTGAGCCCTCAAATTTGTCCCATCTCCCCGAAAGATGGGAGGCAGGTGATTTTAAAGGTTGGGAGGAATGCAGCTACTTGTAGGAGGGGGAGCCTGTGGCCTTGCTGGCTGGTGCTTTCCCACCAGCCTGTGTTTGGCCTGAGGCTGCTCACGGGGAGGAGGGTGGTGAGATAAGAGAATCACAGCTGGCTGTCTTTGATTGTCTGGCTCTGTGGTGGACAGTGGATTCTGGTGCCAGGAAGCCAAGCAGTTGAGGTCTGGGAAGCTTTAGCTTCTTGACATTCTCTGGATATCAGTTTCCCTGTAACAAACCTCAAGAACTGGTAATTAGCTAAAACTTCAGTATGAGCCCAGCTTGAGGCCACCTGGGCTTTTCACAATATGTAACTTCTATCTGCCTTGTGAAGTTCAGCGATACAAAGTTTAAAAAACCAATACTTAAATGTGAATATACCTTAGAGAAGCAGGGAAAGAGGATGAGTGCTTTTAGTTTTAACCCGATATATGCTGGGTTTAATGTAGGGGAACTGATATAAGGACTGGCCTCAATTTGGCCCCTGAATAGCACCAAGTGTTTCTTTTCTTCTTGAAGTGGAGCCTCCCTCCGTGCACGTGGGCAGGTGTTCCAACACACAAGCTGAGGCTATCAGCATTAATTCAGCTGGTGCTTGGATTCACCAGAGGAGAGTAAATGTCCTGCTGCCAAGCCCGCTCTTTCCTTTTCTCCCGAAGCCTGCACAGGTGTCCTGCATGGGCTGGGTTGTTTTCCCATTACAATACTATGGCCAGTTTGTGCCAAACAGCTCCAACCCCTTGCTGCCCCCACTTTCAGGAAGCAGAATTCTTGGGGGAGAGGTTGCCAAGAGCTCTGTGACTTCAGACAACATTGGAGTTGGTTTAACTCATGCAGTTTCTTCACCCTTAGCAGTAACCGATTCTAGCTGTTTGCAACGGTTTTAAACACACACATATACAAGTCTTTTAGAATGTGCTTCTTTGATTATAAATGATATTGAATGTTTCCTACTTTGCCTCACATTTTGTAAAGTGCCTTTATATTGTTCTTTATTCATTTTTATCATAACTTCTTTCAACTCTGAAGATAAGGATTTCTATTATCTGTATAAGCTTTTGTAACAAATAGTTGTCCATTATAACCAATATTTTCCACCTCTTTGCTTCTCAAATTTTTACGTATGAAAAAATTTTAATGTGTGTAGTTAAACCAGTTATTATTCTCTCTGTGATTTCCTCCTTATCCCCATCCCTTGCTTTTAAGCTTAGGAGCTCCTGCTTCTTCTCCTTCTGTAGAAACTTGATAAATATTTCTACAGGTTTTCTTCTAGTGGGATTTCTACAAAACATTGGACATTTTTGACTGTTACTTGGAGGAAGAGTGTTATGTTTAAACTTATTCCAATTTTCCAAAAATTGTCCAAAATTAAATTACTAAATGGTCCTCCACTCCTTCCATTCTTTATGCACATTAACATGTTGAAGTCCTAACTCCAGTCCCTCAGAATGTGACTGTATTTGGGGATAGGGCTTTTAAAGAGGTAACTAAGGCAAAATGAGGTCATGTGGGTGGGCCCTTATCCAGCATGAGGGATGTCTTTATAAGAAGAGGAAATATGGTCACAGATGTGAGTGCACAGAGGAAAGATCACATGAGGACACAGCAAGAAGGCAGCATCTGCAAGCTATGGAGAGAGCCTGAGAAGAAACCAAACCTGCTGACACCTTGGTCTTGGACTTCTAGCCTCCAGAACTTGGAGAAAATAAATATCTGTTGTTTAAGCCACCCAGTCTGTTATTTTGTTATGGCAGCCCTAGCAAATGAATACAACATTTAATATGTGTTTTTCTCTGTGTTCCCCTTCATCCATATGCTGATACAACATTTTTACTACCTTCATAATCTTTTAATATCTAGAGGGTAATTGCTCAGTCACTCTACCTTTCAGAATTTGGGGGTAATATTAGCTATGTATTTATTTACTAGAGCTTGTATCACACAGCAGGTCCTGTGCCAAGCACCTAAATAGGATACTTAGAGCATAAGTGACTTACTAAAGTCAGAGCTAGGACGTGGGGGTGGGTGAGATTTGAACCAAAACATTGATCCTAGGATCCAAACTCTTACCTCTACACTATACTTTCCCATTTGCTTTTATTTTTCTCTGCAGCTGAATTTAGACTCATTTCTCAAATGTTTTTCTTTTTAGGCAGAATTAGAATAAACCTCTTAATTTGTGAAGAATCCACAGTATTCTACTGAGGGACAAGACAATGTCTTTTTTCTAACAAGTTGCTAAAATAGAGATATTTACTAGTACCACATCCAAAATAAAAATAGCATTATTTTTTCTGATGATAAATGTACTTACATCCTCAATATTTTTTTAAAATGAGGCAAAATATAAAGTATTAAAATAACTACTCAAAAAATCTCACTGCCCATATGTTATCTTCAAGTAGCTTTCAATTACTACAGATATTTTTATATTACTTTAGTAAGCATTTTATTGATACATAGCATTCATATAAAAACATTCATCAAACAATAGAATGAGAACACATCCATTTAGTCAGCACCCAGAGAAGAAAAAACATTACCAGCACTCCAGAAACCTCCAATTGCATCCTCCCCAAGGATAAGTACTGTTCTGACTTAAATACAAATGGAATTGTAGGATTTGTACATGTTGTGAGTAGTTACAGTTCCATGGCATGAATAAACCATAATTGAGTTTTCTATCGATGTACATTTTGATTGTTTCATGTTCAGGCCTATAATGAAGAGTGCTACTATGAAAATTCTCATAGCTTTTGGTGCATACATAGATGCATTTCTATTGGGTGTATATCTGGAGTTGATACTGCTGAGTTATAGGGTGTGCATAAGTTCAAATTGCCAAGGTGATTGAACCAATTATATTCCTTCCAGCAGTGTATGAGCCTTTCAATTGCTCTACATCTTTGTCAACAGTCAGAATTTTCATTTTAGAGGCTCTGAATATTAGTGCTGTTGCACTGCAGTTTTAAAAAATTTAATTGCTTAATTGGTTATAATTTGCATACTATAAAATTGTGAGTGTACAGTTCAATTTTTTTAAAGTAAATATACGACTTGTCCCACTATCACCACAAACCAGTTTTAGAACATTTCCATCACTCCAAAAGGTTCCCTTGTGCCCATTTGCAGTCAGTCATCACCACTGTCTCCAGCCCCAGGCTATCAGTCTGCTTTCGGTCTCTACAAGTTGCCTTTCCTGAACATTTAATATAAACAGAATAATATAAAATGTAGTCTTTTGCATCTGGATTCTTTATCTAGTTGGACTATCTCTGCTTTTTCTTTGGGGGTTTAGTCCATTCCAATTTAATTGTCAGTATGATTGGATTTATATCTGCCATTTTGGTATTTCTTACGTCTTTTTTTTTTTTTCCTTCATTATTTTGTGTTGGATAAATTTTTATGTATCATTTTAATTACAGTTTTTTAAATGATTTTTTTCTTAGTGTTGCCTTAGGGATTATTAAAATCTTGTCATTACATTTCACTTTAGATTAATGAAAACTTATTTCTGATAAAATATAGAAACTTTCTTTAATTGAAATATCTATGAATAAACATAAAAAGGACAATGTCTAGAATCAGTGACCACATTTAAGGGAGGGAGGAAGGAAAAGCAACTGAATAAATGGAGACATGATGTTCTCAGCAAATTGAGTGTTGCATAGATGTGGTCAGTTCTTCCCAGATTAATCTAAAAACTCAATGCAATTCCAGTTATCACCATTGTTTCAGGGAGTGATGCTGTAGAGTAAGAGTCCTTCTTAAAGCCTGATTATACAGGTGCTTCAGAAGGACTCAGGAAGGCTGTAAATTAGGTTTTTCCTAGGTGTCAAATGAAAATTTCTGATAAGGAGAATAGTACAGATGTACATCAGCTGAATTTGAGGTACAAACAAGTGCACAGGCAGACATAGAGATAGCCTGTCACATGTGCTCCACAGCTCAATTCTCAAGATATTCCAGAAAATCCATAAACAACTGAAATTGTATTCTTTAATAAGTTTAATGAAGACAACCTGTTCACACTAAAGTATTTGCTGCTAACCAGTGTACCCTGCCCCCAAAGTGTGCAGGCAGGATTCTCTGTTCAGACTGTCTGCAGTTTTCTCCTTCACTTATAAATCCTTCTTTTGTTTTGATGTTTCCTCATGGTTAGATGTATATTATAATATTTTAGGCAGAAATACTAGGTAAATCATATTGTGTCTTTCTAAGTGCATCACATTGGAAGGCACATGGCTTTGTTTTTGCCCCTTAGTGATGTTTTAGAAGGCCTTATTTTGATCAGAAGTGGGAGAGGAGAGATTCTGATGAGGGGAATAGTGCCCACCTGGCTTACCTAAAGTGGAGCTGCGGGAAGGCCTTGAGACAGGCTGTCAGCTGTGCTCCACAGCTGAACTCCAAAGTTCTCTACACGTTCTATCAACAGTGAATTTTCCCTTTGATGTCTTTAGTCTATTCAAAAACTGTCCAGACTGGCCTCTTTACTAACCCTTAATCGTTTTACCTGCAAAATGTACAAACAAGAGTCACTATTTCCAAACTTCTGTAGTTTTTGCCTTTGTTCCTTGACAACCTTCCATTGACTGCATTAAGCCTCAGTTCCCAGTCTTGCCATCTAATTCACCACCTTCTTTTAATTGGTAAAATGCACTCTTTCATGCATATATAATATACATGTATTTTAAAGAATAAAAGAGCACTCTAGTGTACATTAATGGAATGAAGCCAGTATTTTTGCAAGTTGTCTGCATATATCTTTTCCCTCAACCAATTTTCTATGTATTTTAAGTTTGCTTCATCTGAAAAACAAATGACCAAGACTGCCAACTGAACAGTGACAGTAGGCTTGCCCTCTCCGATAGTAAGACATTCTAAAAGCTATATAGTTAAAACAGTGGGATAGATATTGGAAAAAGAGAAAAGTGGGACATATGGACATAAAATAGACTGGCAACATTGAGTTTGGGTGAGTATATCGAAAATAACTTTCATGCCATGTAGTGAGAAGATCAACTGATATGGCCATTTTGTAGGGCAGTTTGGCAATATAACAATTTTGAAGTGGCTCATTCTTTAACTCAGCAATTCCACTTCTAGGACACTCCTTTAGAAATATTCCAACGTGGACACAAAGGTGCAAGTAGGAATTCAACGCAGTGGTTTGTAATTGAGAAATTTGGGAAACAATCAGCTAATAGTAAGGGAAAGGTTAAATTAATCTACCTATCCTGAAGAAAATCAAACTCTGGAAGAAAAATGGTCTGTGCAATTATGTAAAAGTACAAGTTAAATGGTTAAAAGTGATTTCCTATAAGTAGGTTTGAGAGGGCTGATAGGGAGATCTGGGGACTTTGGGCAAAATCAGGTGGCACAGTTTCATGTCCTGCTTTGAGAGAAATCTCAGTTTCTTTTTCTTATTGAGGTCACATTGGTATAAATTGGTGAAATTATATAAATTTCTGGTGTACATCATTATATTCCAACTTCTCTATAGACTACATCGTGTTCATCACCAATAGTCTAGTTTTTATCCCTCACCAAACAAGTATGCCCCTTTACCCCTTTTGCCCTACCCCCCATGCCCTTCCCCTCTGGTAACCACCAATCTATGCTCTGTTTTTGTGTTTTATCTTCCACATATGAGTGCACTCATATGGTATTTGGCTTTCTCTGTCTGACTTATTTTGCTTAGCATAATACCCTCAAGGTCCATCCATGTTGTTGCAAATGGCAAGATTTTATCTTTTTATGGCTGAGTAGTATTCCATTGTATGTATATATCACATCTTCTTGATCCATTCATCCATTGATGGGCTCTTAATGTTGTTTTCCAAGTCTTGGCTCTTGTGAACAATGCTGCAGTGAACATAGGGTGCATACAACTCAACAACAACAAAAAAAGCAATTGAAAAATGGGCAGAAGATCTGAACAGACACTTTTCCGAAGAAGATATACAGACAGCCAATAGGCACATGAAAAAAATGTTCAACATCACTATTTAGTAGGGAAATGCAAATCAAAACCACAATGAGATATCACTTCATGCCTGTCAGAATGGCTATTATTAAAAAAACATGGAATAAGCGTTGGAGAGGATGTGGAGAAGAGGAAACTTTTTTTACTGCTAGTGGAAATGTAAACTGGTGCAGCCACTATGGAAAACAGTATGGAGGTTCCTCAAAAAATTAGAATTATCATATGATCCAGCTATTCCACTTCTGGGTAGTTATCCAAAGAACACAAAAATGCTAATTTGAAAAGATATATGCACTCCTAAGTTTCTTTTTTTTAAATCAACACTTTATATGCATAAAGAATTTTACATAATGTCATTCCACCTAAATGCTTTTATTTGAAGTTCAACCTCCCTTCTTTTCTTGGCTCTCTCCAATCTTCAACCAAGGATGTTGACTCTATCTTACCATTTTCTTCTTTCACAAAATCATCTCAGACATGTCTGTGTGTGTGTGTTTAGAGAGATTTTTGTCTAAGTTTCGTAATAGTCAAAGACTCCTAAATGTTCCGTTGGCTTGCTACCTGCTGCTCAGTAATCTTTCTTGTAAAGGAGAGACTCTGATCTGGTCGTGTGGGTACTACTTAGAGGGAAACAACAACATGGAGTCTTAGTTCTACTCTGATGTAGCCTAAATTGAAACTTTGAGTCTACACTGATTTTGAGTCTTAAAATGTTTAAAGTTCACTCCACCTAGGTTTTTCTTTGCCTCTTCTAAAAATAGTTAACAGCCTATTGTAAATTCACCTTTGCATCTTTATTTCTCTTACTATAAATGCTTATTTAAAATTGGAGTGATTGTCTATTAGTGGTGAGCAAAGAGTCTATGAAGTCTTTAAAGTTAGATTTCCTTGAATTTTTAAAGTGAAAGTTTTCATGACACTAAGATTAATGTGTGCTATTGTTTTCTTAATCCTAGCACCCGGCTGTTAAGTTTGCTTCCTTCTTCCAGCCATGGCACAGGCATCCCAGCCGCCAGGAAAACGTGAGAGAGGCGCTAATTATCACTGCATTGGCAATCAGATTACAATATGTAAATGTATCAAATTAACATGTACATCTTAAGTTTACACAATGTGCTAGATCAATTATATTTCAATTTAAAAAAAGTGACAAAAAGGGCTCAACTGCCGCCTGTGCCAGGGCTCCCCGCTTCCGCAGTTACTAAGGGAAGAGTCTCCAGCGCTGCTTGCGTCTCACTTGTGTCAAACCTCACTGATGGTCAGTGACCGGGGCAAGACGTGAGGATGACAGCAGGGTAGTCCTGGCCCTTTCTCCCAGTCTCCCCCTCCTTGCCGCTGGTTGCTGTTTGCAGCGCCACAACATGCCGAGCTATGAGGCCCTGGTCAGAACCAAGTGTTTGCATCCCACATCACCTTGAGTAGAAACACTGCAAGCTTGGAGAGGTTTCCCAATGAGGATGAACTCAATGGGCCAGAGAGCTCTCTCACCTGGCAGAGCCAGATGTGCACTGGTGGCCTCGGATCAGCTAGAAATCCAAGAGATCTCACCTGCCTCTGGATGGAAATCAGCCTAGAGCAGATATTGGCTGCTAAAGGAATGTGCCTCCCCCTCCCCTTCTACCTGCCAATTAACAGACATTAAGGAAATTTGAATATTTATCAAGGAAATTCAATTCTTTATTAGAACTCTTTATATTCGTATTTGCAAACATTTAACATGGAGTTGGGGACCAAGGACAACCCATGCCATTCTTTCCCCAGCTTCTGCAGCAGGAGCAAGACCTAGAAGAATAGGGCTCCAGACAGGGCATTCTGCCTTACCTTTGCCTCTCCCTCACCCCCGGGCCCAAATGCCTTCCTAAGTGGGGAACCGGCCCTGGGTGGTGTCCAGTGAGGTGTCAGGGGGCCGCTGGCTCCTGGCCTCTTGGGCAGGGGCCTTCTTTGAGCCTGGAAGAAGAAAGTGAGGAGACCGCACCTGGGTCCCCATCCTCTTTCCACAAATGGAGTCATCCTTAGGGGCCACAGGGGTGGAGAACCAGAATCTGAGAGAACGCGGTCAATTTGGCCTTCTAGATCCCTTGCAAAAAAAAGGAAACCCTCTCTTGAGCGAACTAAGGATGACACCACTGCATAGGCACAGCCAGGAAGCATCGGGATCCCTCTTAAGGAACTCAGGGCCTGCCTAGGGCACCCCTCACTCTTCCCGGCCCCATACTTTGTGCCCAGAGTTGGCAGTGACAGTCAGCCAAGTCCATGATCATCTTAGATACATCCTTCTGGTAATTGCCCAACCAAATATGAAGATCTCAGTCTCGCCTTCCAGGGTCCCACTGATTAACGTTAAACAGGGTCTGCGACACCCCCTTGACTTGGGGGATGTAAAGAGGCCTCGAGGGGTGTGACTTTGGAGGGGAATACGGTGGGAGGAGGTGGGAGTGGGGAGGGGCCTGGATTGGGGCCAGGGCCTCAGCACAGGCTTGCCAGTGTACACCCCCAGCTTGAGGGATGGGTAGGAAGGAGACC
Organism: Tapirus indicus; assembly: GCA_031878705.1. Lineage (NCBI taxonomy): Eukaryota > Metazoa > Chordata > Mammalia > Perissodactyla > Tapiridae > Tapirus > Tapirus indicus. The sequence goes on along the minus strand of CM062920.1, from coordinate 150,942,077 downwards.
ACATCAGCTGCCCCTCTCGGGCCCACTCACTGAAGATTGCTTTCACCAGCCATGCCTCCAGATGAGCTGCTTTTGGACTCTTCAGGTACTCGGAGTGGAACCAGTAGGCTTGCTTGGTGAGGTTACCGAGCACCTCGAATAGCATCCCTTCTCACTGTTCCAGCTTCGGGAGTGTCGGAAACAGCTTGTGAGTGGCCATTGCTGTGGCAGCCCTTGCAGGGAGCTGCGGGACAGCTGTAAACCCAAAGGCTGTGGTTGGGACCAGCTGCGGCAGCAGCGTCCCAGTCTATGCCTTATTTAAAGGGTTTTTGGCAAGCCCCTCACATCCATGCCCTTCCCATTGGATTCCAGGCCTTGCCTCCCAAACCTGGCAGTCTAGATTACCAGGTACACTGGGGTGAGCACCTGGGAAGCTCTCTGAGACACCCTTGCATCTGGAGGGGCCGAGGTCCTGGCTCGAGGCTCGCATCTGGGGAGCTGCGGCAACCTAAGTGTGGACTCAGGAAGGTAGGGAAGATCCAACATCAGGACGATATCTTTCAGAGGAGCAAACTGATATTTGCAGAGACTCAGGTGCTTCTCAGACAGTTCTAATGGAACTAGTTTGGCATTCCTGAGGGGTTGGAATAACTTTTTTTTTTCCTCCCCAAAGCCCCAGTGCATGGTTGTATATCCTAGTTCTAAGTCCTTCTAGTTCTTCTATGTGAGCCCCTGTCATAGCCTGGCAACTGACAGAGGGGTGGTGTGGTTCTCCAACTGGGAAATGAACTCTGGCTGTGGAAGTGGTGAGAGCTCAGAACTGTAACCACTAGGCCATCAGGGCTGGTTGTGGAATAACTTTTCAATGGAAAATCTAATTAAATACATCAAAAAAGTAAAAACTGGGGCACATTTGTATAGTGATGGATGGAAACTAGACTTTTGGTGATCAACATGATGTCTATACAGAAGTTGAAATATGCTGCTGTACGCCTGAAATTTATATAATATAAATTGATGTTACCGCAATAAAAAAAATTCAGAAACATAAAAAGGAAAAAGAAACAGCTCAAGGAGTAGAAAAGGTATTCAAAGGCTAAAGTAAGTCCCCCAGTTCCTCCTGAACCCTGAACACTAAGGTCCTTCCCCAGAAGCCACCACATTTCCAGCTTCTTCCTTAACCTGTCAGAGACAGTTGAGCACACCCAACAGCAGATGGTCCATGTGCTCTGGACACCAGAGGGGGAAACCTTTGAAACATTTGACACCTTAAGTCTCTAAATAACATGATTATATTTCCATTTATTGATTTTTCTGTCCAGATTAGAGCATTACCTATTAACTGCCACTCAGGAACATAAAGCTCTATAACTTCCACATCAGTTGTTGGGGTGTCCTTCCCACACCCAGTATCAAGAGATCCCCAGAATTCAGTCAGACTCATCCTTACATCCTCCGTGGGAACTCTAGGCCAAAGAAGTGCATGAGATATTTGCAGATGTCTGACAGGGTCAAAAGTCTTGAGACCTAAGCAGAATATGGATTAAGAGCCAAAGAAGGGCAAAATCCATTCAAAGGATCTCAAGAGGGAGTTAAGAACTTCTGTGGGTAGGCAGAACAATTATGTGAGTGTATAACTGAAACCTAAAGATTTGGACTCCATAACTGTCCCCTCTGGAGGTTGTGGAGTCACTGACATAGCAACTATAAATTGAAATTTGAGGTCACATCAGTATTGCCAACAAGAATTCAATCCAGGAAGCATCCCTATGAAAATCTCCAGTTGGAACTCTGTTTCTTATACCAAAATGATATAGGATGATATTATTGTTCCTAATTGGCATAGGAGGATACCTGCAGTTCTCTGCATGTTACTGTCATGTATGTGTGTGTGCAGGTATCTTTTACCTCCTTGAAGCTTCAGAATTGGGTATAGAAATATTTAAGAGATTTAAAGCCATGGTATTAGTAATTGTGTTTAAAAAGAATCTTTCATTTACATAAAATCCTAGATTATGCAAACTAATCTATACTGATAGAAAGCAGGGAGAGAGTGCCTGGGGATGGAATGGAGGGAGGAAGGGCTTGGAAAGAGGCACTAGGAAACTCTTGAGGATGGTGGAAATGTGCATTACCTTGATTAAAGTGATGGTTTCACTGGATGTGTCTATATGTCAAAACTGGTCAAATTGTACACATTTTAATGTAAGCAGTTTATTGTAATTATTCTTCAAAGTGGTTAAAAAAGGAATACCATATACACAGTGTTTTATGTTCCTGTAATATTTTAGATAATTTAACATGTTAGAGAGACAGCTTTGTAACTCCAATTTAAAATATATAATTAAGTAATGGATTTAGATGTGTAGCTTTAAGATGAAATCTTAGTTTATATTCAATATTGGATCATGGAAGAAAACTTCAGATTCAACACATTAGTAAGTTTCATTTATTTGATTTATAGGAATTGTTTAGTAATTGGGAAGTTCTTATTTGTTATTTGAGACTATTAAACTACTTTGCAATGCTCTTTGCCATGTATGAGAATGTTTAGTTAATTAAATTTGTCACTGGGACCTTGTGTCATTAAGAGATCATTAAACGTAATTGTTAAAACTTTCTAGGCTTATGAATAGGATAGTAAGCTTTGAAAGTAAAACTTGAAAACTTCAGGAAGGACTAAAGGTTTGGTTTTTGTATTTTTAGAAAATAAAATATTAATTTTCAAAGAAGCCTCTAAACATTCTTTTGGGTGCACAGAAATCACCCCCAGGGCTCCAAAAAGAAAAAAATACACCAACATCTTTCACCCTTCTCCCCCAGCTTACCTACACACATCAGACCTGGTATCCTCTCAGTTCAGTAATATAATTTTGTTAGATCAGTATTCAAGTTGATACTACTATGATCTTGTAAACAATAGTCATAGCTTCATATCGCTTACTATGATTTCTTGCACAAAGTTTTGTTTTTCTTGATGTTATTGCTTTTTTATTTAAATGTTTCTTTTTCCTTTTAAAATCCTTATTTTTCCATACATTCCTCCTTTATCTCCAAACTCCCCAACCATGAGTTTCTCCTCAGTACTTTCAAGTGCAGCAGGCACTTGATCATCTCCTTGTGACAGTATTACTCCTGCAGTCTCAACTGCTCCACTCTAAGCTAGTTGCTCTCAGGCCCATCATTCCTGGACCCCCTATGGATTACTAGAGCCTTTTCTGGAGTAGGATCCTGGGCTTTCTGGACCCCATGACTTACTTTCTTTCTTTTTTCTTTTGTTTTGTTTAGTAGATTTTATAGTAGTAGCAATAGCATTCAGGCAAAAATTTTTAAATTGATACATAATCTTCAAAATGATCCTTTTGTTTCCTACTATAACTTATCTTTTCCATTTTTTTTCTGATTAGCTTCCGGATCAGGATTTCAAAGTCTGAGACTGCAACTTGGTCTGGATGTGAGGGGTGAGAAGCAGTGATCCAGGACCATGGGAGGGGGCGGAGTGATGGCCTTCTTCAGGACCCCGTCCCAAGAAGGCTGGGCCACATCTACCTCACTCTTGGTGTTGCCAGGGAAGTAGAGCGGGTGCAGCACTCTCCCAACCCCTACCCTAGCCCACGCACCCACCACAAAGAACGCAGTGGTGGGCGATGAGCAGGCAAGGCCTCGGGACTGGACCCCTACCTTTTCTCCCAATCGCTACCACTTATTCCCTCTGCAGTCTCTGCAGACTGATCTGTGCAGTCTCCCAGCTTAAATAACATCCCTGCGCTGACGACTCAGGATTCACATTCCTTTTCCCAGCCTCCCCTTCCTACCCTCTCATGACTCCCTCTAATCATCAAGGTGTCCCCACCACCCAACACACACACCGACTACTTCTGAGGGTTTTCTCCACATCACTTTATGGCAACGCCATCCTTCAGTATTTCAGGTCCAAACCTTGGTATCCTCCTACGATCTATTTTTTTAAATCCAACCCTTCAACAAATCCCATTAGGTGGAACTTCACAGTATATCCAAAATCCAGTCACTTCTCGCCACCTCCTTGCTACCCCTCTGGTCCAAGCCACCATCGACTCTCCTCTGGTTGACTGCAGCAGCCTCCCATCTGCCATCATCCCTCTTTAGTCTCTTCTGAAACACAAGGGCCAGAGTAATTCCATTCAAGATAAATTAAATCATGCCACTTAAAACTCTGAATGACTTCCTATTTTTCTCTGAGTAAAAGCTGAAATTTTTATAATAGGACCCTCCCCTTCTTTTATCTGTCCTACATATTCTGGGTTTCCTTTCTTCCTCTCTCCAATTCCAGTGGCCTCTCTGCTGTTCCTTAGACAATTTCCCTATGTTTTAGCTTCACAGCTTTCCACTTGCTGTTCCCTCTTCCTTCATGATTTTGTACCTTGATCCCCATCCAGTCCCCAGGCCACCACTGATCTCTTAATTCAATATTACCTGATTCTCAGTGGAACCCTCCATGGGCTCCCAGTTTAAAATCACAGTTTCATCCTCCTTCCTTGCTTTCGTTTTCTCCAAATTACATCCTTATGTAATCAACTATGTATTTAACTCATTGATCTTGCTTATGTGTCTGTTTCCCCTAACAACACCATTACCACCCCCAGGTTATAAGCACGGGGATGTTTTTTTTTACTGCTGTATACCCTGCACCAAAACCATGCTTGAAGTGTAGAATGGGCTCCATAAATATTTGTTGGATGAAAGAATGGGCACAGTGAAGAGTAGACTCACTCAGTGTGGCATCCGTAAACCATACATGCAAGTAAAACAGTGGATTAGCCAACTATTGAAAGTGAGAATCAATTCATCCCTTTGGTTTGCAAGTGTCCATGACCTTTAAGCCAGTGGGAAAATCAGGTTTCCTTGAAATTAAATCCAGTCCTGCCTAATCCTAGACTCTCAATTTGCTATTATTGTCTGACTCATCCCAGCATGGATCATCCATCTCCGATTGACTCAAACATAATTTTGAGAAAGCACGAACCTTTCCCTTAGTCCTTCACAATCATCCTCTACACAGAATTGTGAAGAGGCATTTTTCACTCAACAATATATTCTGTGTGTTTTAAAAGATTGCCTGTCCCTATATCCATTAAAGAACACTTGCATATGCTCTAATTTTTCACTACTTTAATGATTCTGAAAACACTGCAGAACATATGTACCTGGACCTTTTGCAAGTAAAAAAGATTCCTAGAGACAGAATTGTGTGTACAACGGGGATCCACCTTCAATATGCTGTCCTGGATTTTCTCAATTGAACAGACATTCTGTTGTAGCTGTAGAACACTATTTAATATGATACTTAATACAATGCTATATATGATGTAAATTTTAAAAGCTATATACTGGTTCATCTATGTATATGTTTAGAAAAATTGTGGAATAAATCAAAATTAGTTATTAATAGATTAGCTCTGATAGTAAAACTACAATAAGAGTAGGAAATAATTAGTTTTCTCTTTCACTCTACCTCAATTTAGTGTTGTTTTATTTCCATCAAGCTGTTATCAGTTTATAATATTTTTAAAACTAGTTTTCAAAGAGGTATTACAAAATAAACATAATCATAGTTTTTTAAAAATCCACTTGTGTACAAAGTAAAAAGTCAAGTTCCTGTCCTGTCATTTATTACCCTAAGGTAGTCATGGATGAGAATTTTAGTTGACTTCTCCCACACATGTTCTGCTCATTTATCGAGATATATACTTACATCTGGTTATAGTTGCATGTACACAAATGGCATCTGAACTTGGGTCTAGGAACCAGATCTGGAAGGGAGACAGGTTTGTGAATAATTTCAGAGGTGGAACTGAGAAAACTTGGGACTGATGTGTAGAATAGATAAAATAAAACTGTTCAAAATGTTTTGAATGAGTGTTCAAAGTGTTTGTTTTAGAAAACAAAATAGGAGAAGGAGCCATAGGGGAGAGAAGGAGCTAATGAGTTTGCTTTGGGACATGTAGAGTTTTAAAAGCCTCAAGGATACAAAGATGGAAACGTGTAATGGGCTATTGGTGAAGCACTCAGTGATTTTGGAAATCTAGGTTTGGGAATTGTAATGTGGGTAGATAGTTTAAGTCATAAGTGTAGACAAAACTACCTAGGGAGAATGACAGAGGTTAATAAAGGAAAAGGGGTGGAGGATGGACTCAGGAGCAAGCATTTAAGGTAAGGCAGAGAAAGGAAGAAGGACAGAGAATGGGAGACCAAGAAAAGCTTAAAGTCAGGGAAGTAAAGAAAGAGCAGAAGAAAATAAGTGGAAATGTACAAGCAGGATAAGAAATGTAAAAAAGTGTGTTGGATTAGATACTTAGGAGGTTGTAGGAAATCATCTAGAACAATACTGTCCAACTGAAATATGATGCAAGATACATAATTTCAAATTTTCTCATATCTATAGTAGAAATAAACACGTGAAATGAATTTTAATAATATATTTTGTTTAGCTTAATAAATCCAAAATATCATCATTTTAACACATAATCAATATAAATTATTAATGAGATGTTTTACTTTATTTTGGTATTAAAGTCTTCAAAATCTTATGTGTGTTTTATACTTACAGCACATCTCAATTCCGATTAGATGCATTTCCGGTCCTCAATAGCAACTTGTGACTAGTGGCTACTATGTTGTACAGTGCAGGTCTAGAAAGTGAATTCTGTTGAAATACAGAGGCAGGTGCATAGGAAAAAGTGTTTAGGAATAAATGAAGTGTACAGAAGTAGGAATATGAGTTTCTTTTCCAAGGAGTTTGGGTGACAGGAAGGATGGAGATTGGACTGCAGCTGGAATGGGAGGTGAGGAGTTGAAAGCTGATATTTTAGGATAAAATATCTTTCCAGGCTGAGATAAGAAGTCATGAGAGAAGGAAGGATTGTTGAAATATGGTTCTGAAGAAGGAGTAGAAGGCAGTGGGGTCAACTCTGGGTTTTTGGATGTGAGCAGGGAGATATGTTCTTTGCAGGAGATAGAAGACACTAGCAGGAGGAAGAAAGTTGAGGACAAGCCTATGTATTTTTCAGGTCTCAAATGTCACCTCTCTATGGAGGTTTCCAAAGATACCCTTTGTAATGGCTAGTTTTTTGTGTCAACTTGGCTAGTCAATAGTATCCAGTTATTCAATCAAATACTAATGCAGTGGTTGCAGTGGAGGTATTTTGTAGATGTGGTTAACATCTATAGTCTGCTTACTTTTAAGTAAATGAGATTATCCTCAGTAAGGTGGATGGGCATCGTCCAATCTGTTGGAATGCCTTAAGAGGAAAACAGGTTTCCCCGGGGAAGAAGGAATTATGTCAGATCTGCTCCTGCCCTAGCATTTCAACCATTTGTAACCATTTCAGTGGCATTAAATGCATTCACAATGTTCTGTAACCATCACCACTCAAAACTTTTTTATCATCCCCTGCCAGTTTTCCCTATAAACTTCAGACTTGCCAGCTACACAATGTCATAAGCCAATTCCTTGAAATAAATCTTTTTATATGTATATATGTATGTGTGTATGTATGTATGTGTGTGTGTGCACGTGCTTCTGGTTCTGTTTCTCTAGAGAACCATGACTGATACACCCCTTGACTAGATTGATGACCTTCTTTTGTTCTCCAACACCACCTCATGCTTACCCCATCCTAGTACTTGTGACACCGTATTGCAATTGCCTGTTTTGTTTTTCTTTCGCTCTTGAGGACAGAGATTGTCTTTCAGGAGTGTACCAAGCATCTAGCAAAATGCCTGTAATATTGTAGGCACTTTCTGACTTTTTGATGAGTGAATGAATGATTTAAATTTCTTTTATAAGGGAGGTGGTTTTTAGGCTGAGAGTGAGGCCTTGGGCATGAGCTGAGGAAAATGTAGGGGGAGCTAGCACTTTTGTCCTTACCAAGGACCCAGTCCTGTCAAAGCTTGACTTCTCCTGAGAGAATTCTTTTTTTTTTTTTTGATGGGAAATACATGGTTTCATTTTGGTCTGTGGAAACTGGTGGATGATAATGGAGTTCCTGTACAATGATCAGTGGTTGTTCTGGAGAAAAAACAGCGATAACCAGGCATTTCCAGATGACACCTGGTACAGTGGAAAGAAGCAGAAGGGTTCTGAGTGAGATAAACTTAAGCCTCCAAATTTTAAAACACATTATAAAGTGATGGTTATTTCTATAATGGCCCATATTTAGAATACCAGACATTTGAATTTTGTAGTGCCTTTGGTGAAAAAACTAGAAATTCTGAGCTATGGGAAAAAGCAGAGAACTTGGAAAAAGTTCACTTATATGCAAGAAACTACTCATAAGTGATAAAGTAAGCAGCACTAAACAATGAGCAAGTTAGATAATATTTAATAAATGGAACTAGGTGGTCACTTAATGATGAAAAATAAAATTTATTTTTATTTCCATTTCAAAGCATAAGTCAAACATTCTTGATCAATTCAAATAAATATAAGAATATTGGTCAAACTTATACAGCCTTTATTGAGTCCCTGATGTTGTCCAAGGATGCACAGTTGGGGAAAGGTGATGGAAATGGGATATACAAGTCCATCAGATGTGTACTCCTATATCAGGAAAACACAGCAGCTGCTATAAAATAGGTGACTAAAGGGTAAGGGTAATTTTGCTTGGTTAAATAACTTAGTCAAACCTGATTTTCAGGAATTCTTTTCATGAGAATATTTTTTATTGCATCTTTTCTTCTATTTTACATCTTCCTAGTCCTGCTTTTGTATCTCCTCTTATGGTCTGGATTCAAAAACACCAAAGTCCACTGTAAAGAAAGCTTTATCCTCATCCATACATTCCACTTTATTTGTTTCTTTGTTTTAAATTGAGGTCACATTGGCTTATAACATTATATAAATTTCACTTGTACATCATTATATTTTGACTTCTGTATAGACTGCATCATGTTCACCACCGAGTCTAGTTTCCATCCATCACTGTACATATGTGCCCCTTTACCCCTTTTATCCTCCTCTACCCCATTCCCCTCTGGTAACCACCAGTCGGGTCTCTTGTATCTATGGCATACATCCCACTTTAAATAAGACAAGTTGCACAGGGCTGTAGTGTAATTATCAACATAGGTGCATCTGGCTCCAGGGTCCATATATCATGTTACAGACCTGAAAAGTAACTGGTTGAAATTAGTTCTTTTAGGAGAGTAACATCAGCATCATGGTGGAGCGAGCTGTTCTGTGAGTCTCTCTCCACTACGTTACAATGAAACAGGCATTCATTAACCAAAAGAGGACTCCCTACAAAGCAAAACAGAACATCTGAGAGATCCACAAGTCATACATCTGAAGGTGGGATTGCTGGAACCCCAGGAAGCAGTGGAGGGAAATGAGCAGATCCTCCCCACTTACCAGCAGCAGTGGTCTAGGTTGCAGGTCCTCACACACAGTTGGTGCATGACTGGAAGAGGAGGTGGGGGAGCAGGCAGGCCTGCATGCAAATGCTTTCAATTTTGGAGTTGCAGCTTGGCCTACAGGAACACTCCACACCAAGCGGTGTGGCTCAGCCACTGTGTGATCACCCCCACCAAGTGCAGCAGCCCAGGTGAGCTGCCCATGAGCACAGAATGGGTATGCACATGCTTAAAGATAGTGCCCCTCCCCTCCCACCTAGTGCAGCAGCTCAGCCAGTCCCCAGCCAAGGCAGCAGATCCACACCAGAGCACCTGCACGTGCATGTGTGACTTACCAGTACCTGCAGCCAGTAAGCAAATGCAGATAAGCCCTATAAGCACAACTTCTATCACATGTGACAGGTTCAGAAAACATAGCTCCTGCCCCCCCCCCCGCTACCAGTGGTAGCAGATGGAACTTGTCACCTGAAACTATCACTATGCACTAGCAAAGGATCACTTCATCAAACACCATGAAGAACTACATTAACACCCCAGAGCAGAAGGAAAATGACAAGTCTCCAGAAATCAATCCTAAAGTCACAGAATGTTACAATCTAAATGATAGAGAATTCAAAATAGTTGCCATAAAGAAACTCACCAAGTTACAATAAAACTCAGGGAGTTCAATGAGCTCAGGAATAAAATTAATAAGCAGAAGGAATTCTTCACCAAAGAGGTTAAAACTCTTTAAAAAAAACAAATTCTGGAGATAAAGAACACAATTAATGAGGTAAACAATCTAAAAACCTTAAAAAACAGAGCTGACATTATAGAAGACAGAATTGGTCATTTAGAGGACAGAATCATAGAAATGCTTCCGATGGAGGAGGAGAGAGAACTAAGACTTTAAAAAAATGAAGAAATTCTTCAAGAAATATCTGACTTAATTAGGAAATGCAACATAATGATTATAGATATACCAGAGGAGAAGAGAGGGAGAAAGGAGCAGAGAGCTTGTTCACAGAAATAATAGCTGAGAACTTCCCAAACCTGGGGAAGGGACTGCACCTAAGAGTATACGAAGCCAAAAGAACTCCTAATTGCATCAATGTAAAAAGACCTTCTCCAAAGCAGATAAGAGAAAAACTGACAAAAGTCAATGACGAGGAAAAAATATTAATGGCAGCAAGGCAGAAAAGAATAATCTACAAAGAAGCTCCTATAGGCTTTCAACAGATTTCTCAGCAGAAACCTACAGGTTAGGCAAGAATGGAATGATATATTCAATATGCTGAAAGACAAAAACTTTCAGCAAAGAATATTCTGTCCAGTGAAACTATCCTTCAGATGTGATGGAGAAATAAAAGCTTTCCCAGAAACAAAAGCTGAGGGAGTTCATCACCACTAGACCTCCCTTATAGAAATGATCAAGAATGCCCTTATGCCTAAAACAAAAAGGCAGAGGTTCACAAACACTTGAGCAAGGAGATAAATAGACAAAATCAGAAAATTGCAGCTCTTTATCAAAACAGATTAGCAAACAATTATAATGTAAAAGATAAAGGGAAGGAAAGTATCAAAAATAGCCATAAACACTTCATTTTAATCACAAATTCACAACACAAAAAAGAGTAATTTGTGACAACAATAACTTAGAAGGGGAGAAGGAAAGGGATGGAACCTGCTTAGGCTAATGGAGATAAGAGGCTATCAGAAAATGGACTATCTCATCTACAAGAACTTTTATACAAATCTCAGGGAAACCATGAAAAATTCAGAACAGACACACAAATCACAAATAAAGAAAAAACTTAGAAAACCATGGAAATGAAGTGGCAGAAATTTACAATTTACACATGAAATGGCAGTAAGAACTACAAGGGGAGGGAAAAAAGAGAAATATAGAACAACTGGAAAGCAAGAGATAAAATGGTGGTATTAAGCCCTCAGATATCAATAATCACTCTAAATGTAAATGGATTGAATTCTCCAATCAAAAGACACAGAATGGCTGGATAGATTTTAAAAAAGACTCAATAGTATGCTGCCTACAGGAAACATCTCAGCTCTAAAGAAAAACACAGGCTCAGAGTGAAGGGATGGAAGATGATACTCCAAGCAAGTGGCAAGCAAAAGAAAGCAGGCATTGCCATACTTATATCAGACAAAGCAGACCTCAAGATAAAAATGCAGTGAGAGTTAAAGAAAGGCAGTATATAATGATAAAAGGGACATTCCACCAGGAGGACATAACACTTATGACTATATATGCACCTAACACAGGAGCACCAAAGTATATAAAGCAACTATTAACAGACCTAAAGAAAGAAATTGACAGCAACAAAATAATAGGAGGGGACCCACATACATCAACAAATAGATCACCCAGACAGAAAGTCAACAAGGAAATACTGGACTTAAATGAAAAACTAGACTGAATGGATTTAACATATTATATATATACATATATATATATATATATATATATATATATATATATATATGGAACATTTCATCCAAAATCAGCAGAATATACATTCTTCTCAAGTGCACATGGAACATTCTCAGAGATAGACCGTATGTTGGGAAACAAGGCAAGCCTTAATAAACTTAAGAAGATTGAAATCATATCAAGCATCTATTCCAACCACAATGCTATGAAACTAGAAATCAACTACAAGAAAAAAGCTGGGAAAGTCACAAATATGTGGAGGTTAAACAACATGCTACTGAACAACCATTGGCTCAATGAAGAAATCAAAGGAGAAATCAAAAAATAAATGGACACAAATGAAAATGAAAATACATTATCCCAACACCTATGGGATGCAGCAAAAGTGACACTAAGATAGAAATTTATAGCAATACAGGCCCACCTTAAAAACAACAACAAAAAATCTCAAATAGGCAAATTTAAACTACACCTAACAGAACTAGAAAAAGAAGAACAAACAAAGCCCAAAATCATCAGATGTAGGGAAATAATAAAAATTAGACCATAAATAAATAAAACAGAAACCAAAAAAACAGTAGACAGGATCAATGAAACTAAGAGCTGGTTCTTTGAGAAGATAAGCAAAATTGACAAACCATTAGATTCACCAAGAAAAAACAGAGAAGGCTCAAATAAATAAAATTAGAAATGAAAGATGAGACATTACAATGGATGCCACAGAGATGCAAAGGATTATATAAGAATACTGTGAAAAACTATATGCCAACAAATTGGATAATCTAGAACAGATAAATTCTTAGACTCATACAACCTCCCAAAACTGAATCAAGAATAGAGACTCTGAATAGACCAATCACAAGTAAAGATATTGAAACAGTAATCAAAAACCTCAGGAAAAACAAAAGCTTCTGTGGAAAATTCTACCAAACATTCAAAGAAGATTTAATACCTATCCTTCTCAAAATATTCCAAAAAATTGAAGAAGATGGAACCCTTCCCAACTCATTGTATGAAATAAACATTACCCTGATATCAAAACCAGATAAGGACAACACCAAGAAGGAAAATTTCAGGCCAATATCACTAATGAACATAAATGCAAAAATCATCTACAAAATATTGGCAAACTGAACAAAGCAATACATTAAAAGAATCATAAACCATGATCAAGTGGAATTTATGTCAAGGACACAGGATGGTTCAGCATCCACAAATCAATCAATATGATACACCACATTAACAAAATGAGGAATAAAAATCACATGATCATTTCAAAAGATGCAGAGAAAGCATTTGACAAGATCCAACATCCATTTATGATAAAAACTGTCCATAAAAAGGGCATAAAGGAACAAGACAAGGCTGCCCACTCTCACCACTCCTATTCAACATAGTACTGGAGATTTTTGCCAGAGCAATTAGGCAAGAAAAAGACATAAAGGGTATTAAAATTGGAAAGGAAGAAGTGAAACTCTTGCTGTTTGTGATGACATGATCCTATATATAGAAAACCCTAAAGAGTCAACCAGAAAAATATTAGAAATAATCAACAACTACAGCAAAGTTGCAAGGTATGAAATTGACTTACAAAAATCAGTCATATTTCTATACACTAATAACAAACTAGCGGAATGAGAACCCAAGGATACACTCTCATTTATAATCACAAAAAAAGAATAAAATATCTAGGAATAAATTTAGCAAGGAGATGAAAGTCCTATACACTGAAAATCATAAGATATTATGATTTTATATATTATATAAATATATATATAATATAATATTATATATATAAATAAATATTATATATATTTCCAAAATATATAAAGAACTGGTAAATCTCAAAAACAAAAAAACAAACAATCCGGTCAAAAAATGGGAAAGCATATGAACATTTTTTCTAAACATGATATCCAGATGGCCTACAGGCACATGAAAAGATGTTCAACACCACTAATTATTAAGGAAATGCAAATCAAAACTACAATAAGATATTACCTCACAACCCTCAGAATGGATATAATTACCAAAACAAAAAATAACAAATGTTGGAGAGGATGTGGAGAAAAGGGAACCCTTATACACTGCTGTTGGGAATGCAAAGTGGTGCAGCCACTATGGAAAATGGTATAGAGATTTCTCAAAAAGAACAATAGAAATGCCATATGAAAGTGGGCATTCTTGTCTGGTTCTTGTTCTTAGAGGGATAACTTTCAGATTTTCACCATTGAGCATGATATTAGCTGTGGGTTTGTCATATATGGTCTTTATTATGTTGAGGTACTTTCCTTCTATGCCCATTTTATTCAGAGTTTTTTTTATCATAAATGGATGCTGCATCTTGTCATAGTATTGGAAATCCTGGCTAGAGCAATCAGGCAAGAAAAAGAAAGAAAAGGGATCCAAATGGGAAAGGAAGAAGTGAAACTGTCACTATTTGCAGATGATATGATTTTGTATATAGAAACCCATAAAGAATCCACCAAAAAACTTTTAGAAATAATAAATTAATATGGTAAAGTTGCAGGATACAAAATCAACACACAAAAATCAGTTGCATTTCTATACACTAACATTGAAGTAGCAGAAAGAGAAATTAAGAATATAATCACATTTACAATTGCAACAAAAAGAATAAAATACCTAGGAAGAAACTTAACCAAAGAGGTGAAAGATCTGTACACTGAAAACTATAAAACTTTTTTGAAAGGTTGAAGAAGACACAAAGAAATGGAAAGATATTCTGTGCTGTTGTATTGGAAGAATTAACATACTTAAAATGTCCATACTTCCTAAAGCAATCTATAGATCCAATGCAATCCCTATCAAAGTTCTAACAACAATTTTTCACAGAAATAGAACAAAGAATTCTAAAATTTATATGGAACAAAAGACCCTGAATAGCTAAAGGAATCCTGAGAAAAAAGAACAAAGCTGGAGGTATCAAATTCCCTGATTTCAAAATATACTACAAAGATATAATAACCAAAACAGCATGGTACTGACACAAAAACAGATGCACAGATCAGTGGAATCGCATCGAGAGCACAGAAATAAACCCACACATCTATAGACAGCTAACTTTCAACATTGAGTCAAGAACGTACAATGGAGAAAAGAAAGTCTCTTCAACAAATGCTATTGGGAAAACTGGAGAGCCACAAGCAAAAACATGAAAGTAGACCATTATCTTACACCATACACAAAAATTAACTCAAAGTGGATCAAATACTTGAATGTAAGACCTGAAACCATGAAACTTCTGGAAGAAAACATAGGCAGTATGCTCTTCGACATTGGTCTTAGCTACATATTTTCAAGTACCCTGTCTGACCAGGCATGGGAAACAATAGAATGAGTAAACAAATGGGACTACATTAAACTAAAAAGCTTCTGCACAGCAAAGGAAACCATCAACAAAATGAAAAGACAACCTGACAGTTGGGAGAAGATATTTGCAAACCATATATCTGATAAGGGGTTAATCTCCAAAATATATAAATAACTCATACATCTCAACAACAAAAAAACTAACAATCCAATTAAAAAATGGGCAAAAGACCTGAACAGACATTTCTCCAAAGAAGATATACAGATGGCCAACAGGCACATGAAAAGATGTTCAATATCATTAAATATCAGGGAAATGCAAATCAAAACTACAATGAGATATTGCCCCAGACCCATCAGAATGGCTATAATTAACAACACAGGAAACAACAAACGTTGGAGAGGATATGGAGAGAAGGGAACTCTCATACAGTGCTGGTGGGAGTGCAAACTGGTTCAGCAAACAGTATGGAGAAAACAGTATAGAAAACAGTATGGAGATTCCTCAAAAAATTAAGAATAGAACTATCATAGGATCCAGCTATTCCACTGCTGGGTATTTATCCAAAGAACATGAAAACACAAATACTTAAATATACATGCACCCCTGTGTTCGTTGCAGCCTTGTTCACAATAGCCAAGACCTGGAAGCAACCTAAGTGCCCATCAAGGGACAAATGGATAAAGAAGATGTGGTATATATATACAATAGAATACTACTCAGCCATAAAAAAAGATGAAATCCAGCCATTTGTGACAACATGGATGAACATTGAGGGTATTATGCTCAGTGAAATAAGTCAGAGGGAGAAGGTCAAAAACTGTATGATCTCATGCATAAGTAGAAGATAAAACAACAAGCAAACACATAGAGACAGAGATTGGACTGGTGGTTACCAGAGGGAAAGGGGGGAGGGAGGAGGGCTAAAGAGATGATTAGGCACATGTGTGTGGTGATGGATTGTAATTTGTATTTGGGTGGTGAGCATGATGTAATCTATGCAAAAATAGAAGTATAATGATGTACACCTGAAGTTTATACAATGTTATAAACCAATGTTACTGCAATTAAAAAGAAAAAAAGAAATACCATATGATCCAGCTATCCCACTACTGGGGATTTATCCAAAGAACTTGAAATGAACAATTCAAAGAGATCCATGAACCCGTGTTTTCATTGCAGCATTATTCACAATAGCCAAGATGTGGAAACAACCCAAGTGCCCATCAACTGATGAATGGATAAAGAAGTTGTGATATATATATATATATATATATATATACACACACACAATGAAATACTCCTCAGTCATAAAAAAAAAAGACAAAATCATCCCATTAGCAACAACATAGATGGACCCTGAGGGTATTATGCTAAGCAAAATAAGCCAGACAGAGAAAGACAAACACCATATGATTTCGCTCATATGTGGAAGAGAAACACATGGACAAAGAGAATCAATTAGTAGTTATCAGAGGGAAAGGGGGTTGGGGGGGGTGGGTGAAAGGGGCAAAGGGGCAGATATATATATGGTGACAGGTGAAAATTGGACTATTGGTGGTGAGCATGATGCAGTCCATACAGAAACTGATAAATAATAATTTACATCTGAAATTACACAATGTTTTAAGCCGTTATGACTTCAATAAAATTACTGAAAAAAAAATAGTTCTTTTAAAAGTAAAAGGAGCCACTAGCTTCTCTGGAATTCTACTCCCAGGAAAGCTCTGACCTCAGCTTTTTCCTCATCTTGGCTGTTATGAATAGTGCTGCAATGAACATAGAGTGTGTAGATCTCTTTGTACTGTTGATTTCATGCTCTTTAGATAAATACCAGTAGTGGAATAGCTGAATCATATGGTAGTTCTATTTTGAATTTTTTGAGGACTCTCCATACTGTTTTCCACAGTGGCTGCACCAGTTTGCATTCCCACCAGCAGTGTATGGGGGTTCCCTTTTCTCCACATCCTCTCCAACATTTATTATTTCAAGTGTTGTTATTTATTGTCATTTTGAGGGGTGTGAGGTGATATCTCATAGTTTTTATCTGTATTTCCCAATAATTAGTGACGTTGAACATCTTTTCATGTGCCTGTTGGCCTTTTGTATATCCTGTTTGGAAAAAATATCTGTTCAAATCCTCCTCCCCTTTTTTTATTGAGTTGTTTGTTTTTTTGTTGTTGAGTTGTATGAGTTCTTTATATATTTTGGAGATTAACCCCTTGTTGGATATATGATTTATAAATATTTTCTTAAAGTTGGTGGGTTGTCTTCTATTTTGTTCATGATTTCCTTTGCCTTGCAGGAGCTTTTTAGTCTGAGGTAGTCCCATTCATTTATTTTTCCTTTAGTTTCCCTTGCCTGAGTAGACATGGTATTTGAAAAGATGCTACTGAGACTGATGTCAAAGAGTGTGCTACCTATATTTTCTTCTAGTTTTATGGTTTCAGGTCTTACATTCAAATCTTTAATCCATTTTGGTTAATTTTTGTGGATGGTGTAAGATAATGGCCTACTTTCATTCTTTTGCATATGGCTGACCATTTCTCCCAGCACCATTTATTGAAGAGATGCTCCTTTGTTCAACGTATGTTCTTGGCTTTGTCGAAGTTTAGCTGTCCATAGATATGTGGTTTTATTTCTGAGCTTTCAATTCTGTTCCATTGATTTGTATGTATATTTTGGCACCAGTACTATGCTGTTTTGATTACTGTAGCTTTGTAGTATATTTTGAAGTCAGGGATTATGATGCCTCTGGCATTGTTCTTTTTTCTCTGGGTTGCTTTGGCTATTCAGAGTATTTTGTTGTTCCATATAAATTTTAGGATTCTTTGTTCTATTTCTATGAAGAATGTTATTGGGATTCTGATTGGGATTGTAATAAATCTGTAGATTGTTTAAGTAATATGGACATTTTAACTATGTTCTTCCAATGCATGAGCAGGGAATATCTTTCCAATTCTTTATGTCTTCTTTGGTTTCTTTCAATAATGTCTTATAGTTTCCAGTGAATACGTCTTTCACCTGCCTCGTTAAATTTATTCCTATGTATTTTAATCTTTTTGTTGCAATTGTAATGGGTTTGTATTCTTGGGTTCTTTCTGCAAGTTCATTATTAGTGCATAGAAATGCAAATGATTTTTGTAAGTTGATTTTGTACTGTGAAACTTTGCTGTAGTTGTTGATAATTTCTAACGCTTTTCTGGTGGATTCTTTACGATTTTCTATATATAGAATCATGTCATCTGGTAACAGTGATAATTTTAATTCTTTCTTTCCAGTTTGGATACATTTTATGTCTTTTTCTTGCCTAATTGCTCTGGCCAAAATCTCTAGTGCTATGTTGAATAAGAGTGGTGAGAGTGGACACATTTGTCCTGTTCCTGTTCTCAGAGGGATGGCTTTCAGTTTCTCACCATTAAGTATAATATTGGCTATGGGTTTGTCATATATGGCATTTATTATGTTCTGGTACTTTCCTTCTATACCCATTTTATTGAGAGTTTTTATCATAAATGGATGTTGGATCCTGTCAAATGCTTTCTCTGCATCTATTGGGATGATCATGTGATTTTTATTCCTCATTTGGTTAATGTGGTGTATCACATTGACTGGCAAATGTTGAAGCATCCTTGTGTCCCTAATATAAATCCCAATTGATCATGTTGTATGATCCTTTTAATGTATTGCTATATTTGATTTGCTAATATTTTGTTGAGTATTTTTGCATCTATGTTCATCAGTGATATTGGCCTGTATTTTTCCTTCTTTGTGTTGTCCTTGTCTGGTTTTGGTAACAGGGTAATGTTGGCTTCATAGAATGAGTTAAGAAATGTTCCATCTTTTTCAGTTTTTTGGAATAGTTTGAGAAGGATAGATGTTAAATCTTATTTGAATATCTGGTAGAATTCTCTAGAGAAAGCCATTTGGTTCTGGACTTTTGTTTTTCCTGAGACTTTTAATTACTGTTTCAATCTCTTTACTTGTGGTTGGTCTATTCAGATTCTCTATTTCTTCTTGATTCAGTTTTGGGAGGTTGTATGAGTCTAGGAACTTATCCATTTCTTCTAGGTTACCCAATTTGTTGGCATATAATTTTTCATAGTACTCTCTTATAATCCTTTTTATTTCTGTGGTGTCTCTTGTAATCTCTCCTCTTTCAGTTCTAATTTTATTTATTTGAGCCTTCTCTCTTTTTTTCTTAGTGAGTGTGGCTAAGGGTTGTTAATTTTGTTTATCTTCTCAAAGAACCAGCTCTTAGTTTCATTGACTCTTTCTACTGTTTGTTTGTGGGTTTTTTTTTTTTTTTTGGTCTCTATTTTATTTGTTTATGCTCTAATTTTTATTTCCTTCCTTCTACTTATGCTGGGCTTTGTTCTTTTTCTAGTTCTATTAGGTGTAGTTTAAGATTACTTATTTGAGATTTTTCTTGTTTGTTGAAGTGGGCCTGTATTGCTATAAATTTCCCTCTTAGTACCACTTTTGCTGCATCCAGTAAGAGTTGGTATATTGTGTTTTCTTTTTCATTTGTCTCCAAGTATTTTTTGATTTCTCCTTTGATTTCTTCATTGATCCAGTGGTTGTTCAGTTGCATGTAGTTTAGTCTCCAAATTATGGGATTTTCCCAGCTTTTTTCTTGTAGTTGATTTCTAGTTTCATAGCATTGTGGTCAGAAAAGATGCTTGATATGATTTCAATCTCCTTAAATTTATTGAGACTTGCCTTGTTTCCCAACATATGGTCTATCTTTGAGAATGTTCCATGTCCACTTGAAAAGAATGTGTATTCTTCTGTTTGGGGATGGAATGTTCCATATCTATTAAGTCCATCTGGTCTAGTATTTCATTTAAGTCCAGTATTTCCTTGTTGACATTCTATCTGGATGATCTATCCATTGATGTATGTGGAGTGTTGAGGTCCCCTACTATTTTTGTGCTGCTGTCAATTTCTCCCTTTATGTCTGTTAGTAGTTACTTTATATACTTTGGTGCTTCTGTTTTAGGCACATATATACTCAAAAGTGTTATATCCTCTTGGTGAAATGTCCCTTTTATCATTATATACTGCCCCTCTTTGTCTCCTAATGTCTTTTTTATCTTGAATTCTGCTCGTCTGATATCAGTATGGCAATGCCTGCTTTCTTTTGTTTGCCATTTCCTTGGAGTATCATCTTCCATCCCTTCACTCTAAGCTGATGCTTGTCTTTAGAGCTGAGATGTATTTCCTAGAAGCAGCATATTGTTGGGTCTTATTTTTAAATCTACCCTGCCACTCTGTGTCTTTTGATTGGAGACTTCAATCCATTTACATTTAGAGTGATTACTGATATATGAGAGGTTGATACTGCCATTTTTATCTATTGTCTTCCAGTTGTTATATATTTCCATTGTTTCTTTTCCCTTGAGTTTCTGACTCCCATTTCAGTTTGGTGGTTTTCTGTGATGATTTTCTCAGTTTTCCCTGTATTTGTAATCTGTGGCTCTGCTCTCATTTTTTGTTTAGCGGTTACCATGAAGTTGGCATGAATGATTTCATAGATGAGATAGTCCTTTTTCTGATAGCCTCTTATCTCCAATAGCCTAAGCATGTTCCATCCATTTCCTTATCCCACTCTGAGTTATTGTTGTCACAAATCATTCTTGTTTATGTTGTGAATTTGTGACTGTTTATAGTTATTTTTGATGTTTTCCTTTCCTTTATCTTTGTGTTATAATTGTTTGCTAACCTATTTTGATAAAGAGCTGCAATTTTTTGACTTCATCTATTTATCTCCTTGCTCAGGGGTTTGTAAACCTCTGTCTTTTTGTTTCATGTATAAGGGCATCCTTGATTATTTCTATAAGGGAGGTCCAGTGGTGATGAACTCCCTCAGCTTTTGTTTGTCTGGGAGAGCTTTCATTTCTCCATTGTATCTGAGGGATAGTCTTGCTGGATAGAGTATTCCTTGCTGAAAGTTTTTGTCTTTCAGTATTTTGAATATATCATTCCATTCTCACCTAGCCTGTAAGATTTCTGCTGAGAAATCTGTTGAAAGCCTGATAGGGGTTCCTTTGTACATTATTCTCTTCTGCCTTGCTGCCCTTAATATTTTTTCTTTGTCATTGACTTTTTCCATTTTTACTATTATATGCCTTGGAGAAAGTCTTTTTTGCATTGATGTAATTAGGATTTCTATTGGCTTCATGTACTTGTAAGTCCAGTTCCTTCTCCAGGTTTGGGAAGTTCTCAGCTATTATTTCTGTGAACAAGCTCTCTGCTCCTTTCTCCTTCTCTTCTACCTCTGGGATACCTATAATTCTTATATTACTTTTCCTAATTTAGATATTTCTTGAAGAATTTCTTCATTTAGAAATCAGTTCTCTCTCCTCCTCCACCTGAAGCATTTCTTAATCTCTATCTTCTAAGTCACTAATTCTCTCCTCCATAAGGTTTGCTCTATTTTTTATGGTTTCTACATTATTTTTATCTCATTAATTATGTTCCTCATATCCTGAATTTCTGTACAGTCATTTTAAAGGGCTTCAATCTCTTTGGTGAAGTATTCCTCCTGTTCATTAATTTTATTCCTGAGCTCATTGAACTGTCTTTCTGTGTTTTCTTGTAACTTGTTGAGTTTCTTTATGACAGCTATTTTGAATTCTCTACCCTTTAGATTGTAATCTTCTCTGACCTCATGTTTGGTTTCTGAAGAGTTGTCATTTTCCTTCTGTTCTGCAGTGTTAGTGTATTTCTTAGTGGTATGTGGTAAATTGATCCTCTGCAAGTGCATTTGTGGTAGTATCAGGTCACAGACTCCAACTGCCACTGCTGGGGGGGGGGCAGGGGTTGTGTTTTCTGTTCCTGCCCCTTCTGCTGGCAGTTGTGCCAATCAGGCCACTCTGTGTTCATTTGGGCTTGCTGCAGCTGCTCAGTGGGTCACACTCACATGGGTGGGGTGGCTGCACTTGTCACGTGGGTCACACTTGTGTGGGTGATGCTGCTGTGCTTAGCAGCTGGGTCCTGCTGATCTGCTTCACTAGACAGGCTAGGAACCTTCACATTGGCTGGGCTCTGTGTTCATGGGTGGGTCTGGCTGTGTTGCTGCATTGGTGGTTGGGGCACCTTCACATGGCTGTGCTGCTACCACTTGGTGAGGAGTGTTCACCTGGGCAGGGTGCCTTCATGCAGACTGAGCCACAGCCACTGGGTGGGTTGTATTCATGGGAGTGGGGTGCCTCCTGTGCTCCCACAGGCTGAGCTACCACTCCAAATGTTTTTGTGTGTCAGACTGCCCCCGCCTCCACTCACAGTCATGCTGGCCGCTGTGTGAGGATCCCTGACCTGGATCACTCCCATGGAGGGGGTCCACTCCCCTAGTTGCACTGCTTTGAGGGGTCCAGTCCACCTACCTTCAGATGTATAGCTGTGCGAATCTCTCAGGCATCCCATTGTGTTGTGTAGGGAATCCTCTGTTGGTTGATGAACATCTGCTTGGTTGTAACTAAGAGGGGACAGACAAAGGGAATAACTCATTCTGCCACAATGCTGATGTTACTCCTCAAGTGACTCTTTTATACATTCAAGCTTGAGAGCTCTTATCTTCAATACTTCAGGGTGTATTACCTAAAAAATCAGAGAACAACAGATTCTAGTTGTTTGGAGTATAAATTTTTAAAAATTGTATTTAAAAACTTTATTTTTAAATATAATATTTTGCAATAAACTAACAATTGAAATCTATGACAATATTGTTCCCAGTTTCAAATCCAATCAAGTGATATTTTTTTCAAATGTTCAAGCATCATTTTTGAAAAGCAATAGGTCAATAAATAGCCAGAGAATTAAAAATTCTCCCATCTTTTCATCTATAATTCTTTCTGTGGACATTCATCTTATATAAAGGAAATGCTCCCAAATATGGTTAATGAGTCAAATGGTCTTCTGATTTATTCAAGGCAGTATATAAATAGAAGCCAACAATATCAGATAGTAAACTTGGATTGAATGTTATAGAGCCATAATAGAAGCAACTTAAAATCTTTTTTAAATTCACAGAGTATGATCTATTCTATTGGAAACTTCACTATAGTCACTGTCATTTCCTAGCCAGGTTTCCCCACCAAGTTTCAAGATGCGTATGCATTCAGCCCCCTCCTGAATGGGTTACAGTGAAACATAAGAAATAGGATGTCCCTGACAGTCACGGAAGGGCTAGAGAAGCAGAGGTCGGCCTGCAGCAGTCTGTAATTGTCATTGCTCTGGGGTCCTAAACAAGCCTTGAGGTTAGGCTGTCTGGATAGGTTAAGTGTCCAGGAAGGTGGGGGGGGGGTCAGGCTCACTCTGAGATAAAGCACCAGTCCCAGGCTTCCCCTGGAACCCCATGAAAATAGTTCATCCTTTCTCTGACCATGGCCTGGGCATGGCTGAAGCTGAGGTAGAACAAGTTGAAACAGAAGCAGACTTGGAAATAGAGGTGGATCAGCCTCCCAGGCTTCCACTGTGTAGGAGACTCCACAAGCATGGGTGGTGGCTGCAGCCCATGCACTGGTGGAGTCTGCTGGTGACACACATTGAAGTGTCACTGCTGGAGCCCATTTTCCATGAGAGAGTTGGGGTGGGGCCTCACCCCGATGGTGGACCACATGTCTGTGCACCTAGTTGTGGTCATTCCTGGAGTCTCAAGCTGTGATTAGGGCCAGGCTCTGTGGGCTTCCTTCCACACAGTCAGATCCTGTCTAGCAGCCCTCCTTGCTCCAGCAGCCCTTTGGGGCACACACGGGGCTGAGGGCTCTGCCTGGCTCACAGCCCACTCTCCCCAGGCCTGGGCACTGCTCTCCTTAGTTCTTCCAGAGAGTGAATGAGGTACTTCTGAACTTGACAGTGGCAGACCCTGCTAGATGACCTGAGATCACCGTCATCCATGTCTGTGGCACAGGAAGTGAGTCAAGTGGCTGCTGCAGGTTATGGCCAACAGGTGCCTCCACAGCCTTTTCTGATGTGAGGGCTAGCAGGATGGGAATTCTCTCTACTCCCCAACCTTGCCATTCCTGCTGGCCAGGGAGTCTTGACTCTGCTGATGGCCAGACACTGTCCTCAGGAGCTGTGGAGCTAGAGCTGGGAATGTCCAGATGCAGCTGACTGGGAGGGGTTGTACGAATCTTCCTTCAGTCTGGTCCCCCTTCCCCAACCAAGCAGTGTGGGTTCCCTGCCCAGGTGATGGGAATCTGTGCATTCCCAGTGCTGGGCTCTCCTTTAGATGACAAGGTGCTTGCACTAGAGTGAGCCATGAGCACACTGATTGTGCACCCAGAGACCAGAGGAGACTTCTTGATTGAAGCCCAACGGGCCCAAGCAGATTGACAGAAGGTCAGCTCTGGTACTCAGGGGTGTGTTTCTATAACTTCAAGTGGGAAGCCCACATGGGTGGTGCCCCACTTCCCCTGCACAACCTTTGGAAAGACTCAATGTGATGGGCTAGAATCCTTAGCATAGGGGGCAAGGGAAGAAGATGGACTGGTCAAGGGTATATGGGCTGTGGTGACTGCTCTGGATGTGGGGAACCATTTCCTCAAAAGTCCCATAAAATCCCATGCTCAGGGCCCTGCAGAGTTTCCCTAGCCACAGAGATGCCAGCCTTGACCAGCAGCCTTTTCCTGAGAAATGTGAGAGGTGGAATGAGTGTTGTCATGACTGCCTTTCCTGCTGCAGTGCCCCCAGGATTCTGTAGACTTCTCTCAGTTTTGGTCCTGCATGAGGGGCATGTTGGACAAGGCAAAGGGGCCTGTGGCCCAGATAAAAGGCCACTGGGCGTCCTGGGTTTGGAAGGCATGACCCTCTGGGGACTGGGCCCAGCCATCGACTCCGCAGCCTCTTTGGGCCCACACTGACACACCTAAGGGTGGGCGGTGGGAAGCCTTCAGATTCCAGTCTAGGTATAGCTGACTAGGGCATGCAGTGAGTTTCTATAAAGCCAGGGAAAGCCCTGGTGCCTCTGACAGCTGTTTTGGTGCACCTGACAATTACCTGCTTGGACTCTGAGGCAGTGGTGGAGAACATCCATGAACTCCCTGCAATGAATCACCCACTTTTCACCTTCCACCACCCAGCAGCCTAAGCAATGCTGGGTGTGATTGCGCCAGGGCCTCTGGATGGGGTTCCAACCTGCCTCAAATGAAAAGCTGCAGGCAGGTAACATCTGGGATTGAGAGTGAATTTGCAGTGGCTTCATCTTATGTATACTCACAGCAGTTGCTCAGGGCCAGACAGAGAAGCTAAAGGTTTGCCCTGGAACTCATAAACAATTGCTTCCTGGGAAACAATGCAATTAAGATAGGTATCCCACAAGCAGAAAGGAGTTGGTGGTGGCAACTTTTTTGAGGAGGAGCCAGCGAGGGGGATCTAACTTCCCTTAGTAAATCACACCACTCTACAACCAGTTCTCCAAATCAGCAATTTGTGAATCTGCAATTCTAGGTTCAAAATGTGTAAATGAAAAATCAATGAGGCATTCATAGTCACTTATCCCAGTGGCAAGACAAAAAATTGAGATTTATTGATAGAAGTGGGGAAATGGGCAATTATACACTGCTGATGTGATATACCTACATTGATGTAATTGTACAGGGGCTCCTTAAATGGGATATTAGTCATTATTATTCAATTTTTTTATGTTCATGCTTGCTGAGCCAGCAATTTAAGTCCTGATTGTTGTCTATTGAGTACTCAGTGCAGTGCTTGCATGGGAGCACTCAGCACAGTACCTGTGGAACTCTCAGCATTGTTCCTGCCTGTTGAGCACTCAGCAGAGTGGCTTGTAAGCACTCAAAACTGTGCCATCTTGGTCAGCACTCAGCACAGTGAATGGTGAGCACTCAGCGCAGTGCCTGGTGTGCACTCAGCACATTGTCTGGTGAGCACACAAACAGTTCCATACTGGTGAGCACTCAGCACAGTGTCTGCCCACTGAGCACTCAGAACAGTGCCTTCATGGTAAGTACTCAGCACAGAGACTGGTGCACACTCAGCACAGTGCTGGTAGGTGCCCAGCACTGTAAATACCTAGTGAGGACTCAGCACAGTTCCTGGTGTGCACTATGCACAGTGCCTCCCAGGTGAGCACTCATCACAGTGCCTGGTGAGTATTCAGCACTGTGTGTGCTGGTGAACACTTAGCACACTGCCTGGCGAACAGCAAGCACTGTGACTTGTGAGCACTTTGCACAGTACCTGATAAATACTCAGCCCAGTGCCTGCCTGTGAACACTCAGCTCAGTGCCTGTTGAAAACTCATTTCAGCACCTCTCTCCCTGGTGCACACTCAGCACTCTTCCTAGTGAACACTCAGCAGAGTCTCAGCATTGGGAGCACTCAGCACAGTGCTTTTTGAACGTGCATCACAATGCTGTCTTGTGAGCACTCAGCACAAGCCTGGTGCCTGCCTGTTGAGCACCTAGGAGTATGCCTGGTGAGCCCTCAGCAAAGTGTTGGTGAGGACTCAGGTCAGTGCCTGGTGAGCACACCGTATGGTGCCTGCCTGGTCATTACTCAGCACTGTGCCAGGATGGTGAGCACTCATCACCCTTCCTATCTGGTGAGCACTCAGCACAATGCTTGGTGATCACTCAGCCTAGTGTCTGCCTGGGGAGCACTCAACAAAGTGCCTGCTGACAGCTCTTTACATTGCCTGGCTGCTGAGCACTCAGTAGGGGGCATGGGAAGCACTCAGCACAGTGCCAGCTTGGTGAGCTCTCAAGATGTACCTGGTGAGCACTCAGCACAGTGCCTGGTGTGCACTCAGCACAGTGCCTGGTGATCACTCAGCACAGTGCCTTCTGGTGAACACTCGGCACACTGCCTGGTGAGCACTAAGCACTGTGACTGGTAATCACTCAGTAGAGTGCTGCCTTGTGAGGACTCAGCACAGTGCCTGCTTGGGAGAACTAGCACAGTTCCTACCTGATGAGCATGCAGTACAGGGCCTGCCTTGTGAGCACTCAGCACAGTGCCTGGTGAGCACTCAGCAAAGTGCTTGTTGAGGACTCAGCACAGTGCCTGGTCAGCACTCAGCACAGTGTATGCCTGGTCAGCATTCAACACTATGCCAGCATGGTCAGCACTCATTACAGTTCCTACCTGGTGAGCACTCTGCCCAGTGCGTGCATGCCTTGTGAGTACTTGGCATGGTTCCTGGTGAACACACAGCACAGTGCCTCCCTGGTGAGCTCTCAGCACAGTACCTGTGATACATCCAACACAGTGCCTGCCAGGTGAGCACTCAGCAGAGTGTCTGGTGAGCACACAGCCTAGTGGCTACATGGTGAGTGCTCAGCACAGTGCCTGGTTAGCATTCAGCACAGTGCCACCCAGGTAAGGACTCAGCAGAGTGCCTACCTTGTGAGCACTCAGCACAGAGCCTGGGAGCACTCAATGCAGTGCTGGTTAGCACTCGGCACAGTTCATACCTGGTGAGCATTCAGCAGAGTGCCTGCCTGGTGAGCAGTCAGCACAGTACTTAGTGAGGACTCATTACAGCACCTGGCTGTTGAGCACTCCACCCTGTGCCTGGTGTGCACTTAGCAAAGTGCCTGGTGATTACTTAGAACAGTTCCAGTGGAGCACTTAGCAGAGTGTTTGCCTGGTGAGCTCTCACCACACTGTGTGGTGTACACTCGGCACAGTGCCTGGTGAGCACTTAGCACAGTGCCAACCTGGTGATCGCTCTTCCCAGTGCCTGTTGACAAATCATTACAGTGCCTCTCTAGTGAGCACCAGCATAATGCCTGTCTAGTGAGCATTCAGCACTGTGCCTGGTGAGCACTCAGCACACTGCTTGTTGAGCACTCATCGCAGTGCCTGCCTTCAGGTCACTCAGCACAGTGCCAGCCTCGTTAGCACTTGACACAGTGCAGGCCTGGTAAGCACTTGGTACAGTGCCTGTCTGGTGAACACTCAGCACTCAGCCTGCTTAGTGAATACTCAGCACAGTGCCTGCTTGGTGATGACTCAGCATGGTGCCTGCCTCATGAGCACTCCACGTAGCGCCTGCCTGGTGAGTGCTCAATACAGTGCCTCCCTGGTTAGCACTCAGCACAGTGCCTGGTGAGCACTCAGCAGAGTGACTGCCTCGTGATAACTCCAGACAGTTCCTGCCTGGTTAGCCCTCAGCTCATTGCCTGCTGGGTGAACACTCAGCACAATGCCTGGTGAGCACTCAGCACAGTGCCTCCCTGGTGAGAAATCAGCAGATTGCCTGCCTGGTAAGCACTTAGCACAGTGAGTGCCTGGTGACACTCACCACAGTGAATGGTAAGCACTGAGCACAGTGCCTGCCTGATGAGCACTGAAATCCTGGTGAGCACTCAGCACAGTGCCAGCACAGTAAACACTCAGCACAGTGCCTGCTGAGAACTCTGCACAGTGCCTGCCTGGTGAGCACTTAGGTTTTGTGTATGGTGCATGGCAGGCACTAAGATATTTTACCTGGTGCATAGTATGCACAGATGTATAATTGCTGGTGTATAGTAGGCATTCAGGTATAGTAGCTGGTGCATATTAGGCTCTGATGTGTAGTGGCTGGTGCATAGTTACCAGTGATATATGGTTGTTGGTGTAGGGTAGGCACTGAGGTATAGTGGCTGGTGCATGGTAGGCACTGAAGTATATTGGCTGGTTCATAGTAGACAGTCAGGTATAGTGGCTGGTGCAGGGCAGGCCCTGATGTATAGTGGCTTGTGAATAGTAGGCACTGAGGTATAGTGGCTGGTGCAGGGTAGGCCCTGACATATAGTGGCTTGTGAATAGTAGGCACTGATGTATGGTGGCTAGTGGATACCATTGAACACTGAACCACTGAGATACAGTCCTTGGAGCATTGTAGTCATTGAGGTATAGTGGCTGCTGCATAGTAGGTATATTAGCTGGTGCATTGTATGCACTGCAGAATATTGACTGGTGCATAGTATGCAATGAGGTATAGTGACTGATACATAGTAGACACCCAGATATAATCTCTGGTACAGGGTAGGCACTGTTGTATACCGGCTGGTGTTCAGTAGGCTCTGAGGCATAGTAGCTGTTGCATAGTAGGCACTGAAGTATAGTGTCTGGGGCATATTAGGCACTGAAGTATATTGTTGGTGTGCAGAAGGCACTCAGATATAGTGATATAGTGTCTGGTGCAGTGTAGGCAATGAGCTTTAGTAGCTGGTGCAGGGTGACATTGAGATTTAGTGGTTTGTGCACAGTAGGCACTGAGGAATAGTGTCTGGTGCATACTAGGAACTGAGCTCCAGTGGCTGTAGCATATTAGGCACTGAGGATTACTGGCTGGTGCAAGGTAGGCACTGAGGTATAGTGCCTGCTGCTTAGTAGGAACTGAGGTATAATGATTGGTGTATAGTAGACAATGAGGTAGAGTGGCCTTTTCATAGTAGGCACTGAGGTGTAGTGGCTGGTGCATAGTAAGTACTGAGGTATACTGGCTGGTGCTCAGTTCACAAAGAGGCATGGTGGCTGGTGCAGGGTAGGCACTGAGGTATACTGGCTTGTTCATGGTAGGGACTGAGGTATATTGGCTTGTGGATGGTAGTCACCAAGGTATATTAGCTGATGCATAGTAGGCCCTGAGGTATAGTGGCTGGTACATAGTAGGCCCTGAGGTATTATGGCTGGTGCATATAAGCCCTGAGGTATTGGGGATAGTGCACACTAGGCAGTAATTCTGGCTGGTGCATAGTAAATACTCATGCAGGGTGGCTGGTGCATGTTAGGCACTGAGGTTTAGTTCCTTGTACAGGGTAGGCACTGAGTTACAGTGCGGGGTGCATTGTAGACGCTGAAGTACAGTGGCCAGTGCATAGTAGGCCCTGAGGTATGTGGTTGGAGCATAGTAGGCACTTAGTTTTTGTGGCTAGTGCACAGTAAGTACTTGGGCATAGTGGTTAGTGCATGGTATGCACTGAGGTGTTTCACCGACTAGGTGCCTTGAGAAACTCAGAGGTGGGTTTGGAAGCAGTTAACTGTATTTGCAAGTTGTTTCTTTTCCTTTTGTATGTTAAGGAAATGTAACCACCACCATCCTGAAACTGACCAAGCCTCTCCACAAGAGCTGCATCCATGTTCTTTGCCTTCTTTTTAGGCAAAGATCTCTCCAGGAGGAGCTTAGGCTTCATTATGTGGAAGCACATTCTACAATTGAGCCTGTGCAGGCAAATACTCACCTCTCCCTTTTAAATATTCATTCCCATCTGAAATAAAGGTCCCTGCTTCCCTTTGTTCAGGGATGCCATGACTTTGGAAATGATTCCTCATGGCCCCCTATTTGCTGCAAATACCCTTGACTTTGTGAGACAACTTCCACTGGTGTAGAGTCTTATTTAACTCACCAGGAGGCAAGCCCACTTGGTTTGGTAGCAGGTATAGTAGCTGGAGCAGGGTTGGCACTGAGTATAAGGGCTGGAGCATGATACACACTGAGGTATAGTGGTTGATGAAAGGTAGGCACCAACGTATAGTGCCTTGTTCATGGCACTGAGGTCAAGTGCCTGGTGCATAGTAAGCAATGAAGTATGGTGAATCGTACATACTAGCCACTGAGCAATACTGGCTGGTACATAGAAAGTACTCATATAGTGCCTGGTGCTTGTTACACACTGAGGTTTTGTGGCTGGTACAGGGTAGGCCCTGAGGTATAGACTCTGGTATATACTAGGCACTGAGTAAACTGGCTGGTGTATAGTAAGTACTCAGGTATAGTGGTTGGTGCATGTTAGGCACCAAAGTTTAGTGGTATGCACTGAGATACAGTAGCTGGTGCAGTGTAGGCTCTGAGTTACAGTGGTTGGAGCATGGTATGCATCAAGGTATACTGGTTGATGCAGGGTAGACACTAACCTATGGTGCCTCGTGCATAGTGTCACTGATGAAATGTGGTTGGTGCCTTAGTAGGCACCTACAATGCTGCTGCATTGTAGGCTTTGATGTTTAGTGGCTGCTGCAGATTTCACATGAGGTGTAGTGCCTGGTGGATAGTAGACACTGAGGTATAGTGGCTGGTGCAGTCAGCACAGAATTGTACTTGCTGGTGCACAGTAGGCACTGAGGCAGATTGTCTGGTTCATAGTAGGCAGTAGGATATAGTGGCTGGTGTGGAGTAGTCACTGAGGTGTAGTGGATGCTCAAGGTAGGCACTGAGGTATAGTGGCTGGTACATAGTAGGCACTGAGGGATAGTGGCTGGTGCAGGTTTTGCACAGAGGTGTAGTGCCTGGTGCATAATAGGCTCTGAAATATAGTGGCTGGTGCATAGTAGGCACTGAGGGATAGTGGCTGGTGCAGGTTTTGCACAGAGGTATAGTGCCTGGTGCATAATAGGCTCTGAAATATAGTGGCTGGTGCATAGTAGGCACTGAGGCATGGTGGATGGTGCATACTAGGCACTGTGTAATACTAGCTGGTGCATAATAAGTATCAGGTATAGTAGCTAATATATGTTATGTACCATGGTTTAGTGGCTGGTGCAGGGTAGGTACTGAGGTATTGTGGCTGGTGCATAGTAGCACTGAGGTAGAGGGGTTGGTGCATATTAGGCACCAAGGTATAGTGGCTGCTGCATAGTAGGCACTTAGTTACCTGGCTTGGGCATATAAGTACTCAGGTATAGTGGTTGGTACAGGGTCAGCACTGAGGTCTAGTGGTTGATGCAGGTTAGACAATGAGGTATAGTAGCTCATGAAGGGTAGGCACTGAGGTATAGTGCCTTGTGCATAGGTATAGTGCCTACTATGCAGCATAGTACCTGCTGCATAGTAGGCCCAGATGTATAGTGGCTGGTGAATACTATTGTGGTAAAATGGCTCATGCATAGTAGCCACTGAGGGATGTTGGCTGGTAAAGGTTTTAGACTGAGGTATAGATCCTGATGCATAGAAGGCCCTGAGGTCTAGTGGATGCTTCATACTAGGCACTGAGGTCTAGTGACTGGTGCATAGTAGGCACTGAGGTTTAGTGTCTGGTGCATAAAATGTCCTGAGGTAAAGTGGCTTGTGCATATTAAGTACTGAGATATAGTGGCTGGTACATGGTAGGCACTGAGGTATAGTCGCTGGTGTAGGGAAGGCACTGAGGTCTAGTGGCTTGTGCAAGGTAGGCACTGTGCTATAGTGGATGGTGCAGGGTAGGCACTGAGACTATTTGTTGGTGCATGGTAGGCGCTGAGGTATAGTGTCTGCTGTGTAGTATGGAGTGAAATATAGTGGCTAGAGCAATACAGGTACTGAGAATTAGTGTCTGGTGCAAGGTAGGCACTGAGGCATAGTGGCTGGTTCATAGTAAGCACTGAGTTTAGTGGCTGGTGCATTGTAGGCACTGAGGTATAGTGGCTACTGCATGGTATAGACTGAAGTATAGCACCTTGTGCATAGTAAGCACTGATGTATAGTTGATGGTGCATTGTAGGCATTGATGTTTAGTGGCTGGTGCAGGATAGGCACTAAGGTATAGAGGCTGGTGCATAGTAGCACTGAGGTATACCAGCTTGTCCATGGTAGGGGCTGGTGTACCTGCAGGTGCAAGTTAGGCACTGAAGTACAGTGGCTGGACTGAGTAGGCATTGTGGTATAGTGCCTGTTGCTGGGTAAGCACTGATATTTAGTGGCTGGTGCATAGCAGAAAATGAGGCAGAGTGTCTGGTGCTTAGTAGGCACTGAGGTATTGTGGCTGCTGCATAGTAGGCACTGAGGTATACTGACTGGTGCTTAGTGGTCACTGTGGTAGACTGGCTGGGTCATACAGGCACAGAGTTATACTGACTAGAGCATACTAGGTACTTAGGTATAGTAGCTGAGGCGTGGTAGGCACTGAGGTATAGTGATTCCTCCAGGGTAGACAATGAAGTATAGTGACTGGTGCATAGTAGGCACTGAGGTGTGGTGTCTGGTGCATTGTAGGCACTGAGGCATGGTGTCTGGTGCATAGAAGGCACTGAGGTATAGTTACTAGTGCATAGTGGGCACTGAGGTGTAGTGGCTGGTGCAGTATGGGCACTGAGGTATAGTTGATGTTGCATACTAGGCACTGAAGTATAATGGCTGGTTAATAGTTGTCCCTGGGGTGTAGTAGCTGGTGCATAGTAAGTACTGAGGTATAGTGGCTGGTGCATGGTTTGCAATGAGGTATAGTGGCTGGTACAAGGTAGGCACTGAGGTATAGTGGCATGTTCATGGAAGGGACTGAGGTATATTGCCTGGTGGAGGGTAGGCACTGCAGTATATTGGCTGGTGCAGGTTTTCACTGAGGCATAGTGCCTGCTGCATAGTAGGCCCAGATATATAGTGGCTGGTGAATACTAGGCACTGAGGTATAGTGGATGATGCATAGTAGGCATTGAGCAAGAATATCAGTGCATAGTAAATAGGTGTAGTGGCTGGTGCATAATAGGCACTGAGGCAGTATGTCTGGTTCAGTGTAGGGACTGAGGCAGAGTGTCTGGTGCATAGTGGCCATTGAGATTTAGTGGCTGGTGCATAGTAGGAACTGAGATATAGTGGCTGGTGCAGTTTATGCACAAAGTTATAGTGCCTTGTGCATAGAAGGCAATGAGGTATGGTGGCTGGTGAATAGTAGGCACTGAAGCATAGTGTCTACACATGGGAGAGACTGAAGTATAATGCTTTGTGCATAGTAAGCACTAAGGCATAGGGGAGGGCATGGTAGGCATGGAGGTACAGTGGCTGTTGCAGAGGTGGCACTGAAAAGTAGGGGCTGGTTCGTAGTAAGAACTGACTTATAGTGGCTGATTCATGGTTCTCAATGAGGTATGACTGGTGAAGGTTAGGCACTGAGGTATAGTGGCTGGTGTATAATAGGCACTGAGGCAGAGTGTCTTGTGCATAGTAGGCAGTGAGGTATAGAGGCTGGTGTATAATAGGCACTGAGACAGTGTGCCTTTGCATAGTAGGCACTGAGGTATAGTGGCTGGTGCTTAGTTGTCACGGTGGTATAGTCCCTGGGTCATAGTAGGCACAGATATACTGGCTAGTGCACAGTAAGTACTCATGTATAGTGGCTGGTGCATTGTAGGCACTGAGGTTTAGTGGCTGATGCAGGTTTACACTGAGGTATAGTGCCTGCTGCATAGTTGGCCCTGATATATAGTGGTTGGTGAATAGTAGGCACAGAGGTATAGTGGCTGATGCATACTAGGTACTGAGGTATAGTGACTGGTGCATTGTAGCCACTGAGTTTTAGTGACTGGTGAACACTTGGCACAGAAGTGTAGTGGCTGGTGCATAGTAGGCACTGAGGTGTAATACCTGCTGTGTAGTAGGTACAGAGGTATAGTTGCTGGTACATGATAGGCACCGAGGTATAATTGATGTTGAATACTAGGCACTGAGGTATAGTGGCCAGTGTGTAGTAGGCACCGAGTTGTAGTGGCTGGTGCACATTATGCACTTATGTATAGGGTTGGGTGCATGGTAGACAGTAAGGTTTCCTGGCTGGTGTATAGTAATCACTGAGATATAGTTGCTTATGCATCGTAGCCACTGAGGTATAGTGGTTACAGCAGGTTAGGCACTGATTTGTAGTGGCTGGTGCATAGTAGGCACTGAGGTATAGTGGTTTATGCAGGGTAGTCACTGAGGTATAGTGGCAGATGCATGGTAGGTACTGCGGTGACATGGCTGGTTCATAGTAGGCCATTCTGTATGGGACATACTAAAACATTTTAAAAGGCTGATGTGAACATGTTCCAAAACAGCTACTTGCAAGCTCGGTTCAACAGAGTGTTCTTTCATTTATGAAAGTGATCTCCATTTTGTATGGCATATATTGAAATGTTTAAAAGGCTTATATGTAGTTGTTCCTAAATAGCTACTTTCAAGCTTGGTTCAAGACAATGTTCTTTCAGTGAATGAAAGTGATATCCATTCTGACCTGCTTATACTGAATTGTTTGAAAAGATATATGAAGATGTTTGTAAGCATATACAAGCAAACTGGGTTTGCCACAGTGTTTCTTAGTGAATGAGTGTTTTAGATGTTCTGTCATAATGGTAGTAAATGTTTGATAAGACTTATATGAAGATGTTTCTAAACAGCAGTTGGAAGCTTGATTCAGCACAATGTTTTTTCATTGTATGGAAGTGATAGCCATTCTGCACAGCATGTACTGAAATGTTTGAAAAATCTTATGTGAAGGTGTTCCTAAAAGCTACAGCCAAGCTGGGTTCACCAGAGTGTTCTCTTGTTAAAAGTATTTTATATATATTCTGTCATACCTGTAGTGAAATGTTTGATAATATTTATGTGAAGATGTTACTAAACAGCTACTTGCATGCTGGCACAGGACAGTAATCTTTCAGTGAATGAAAATTGTAGGTATTCTGTCATGCCTTTAGTGAAATGTTTTATAACTGTTTTATGAAGCTGTTCCTAAAACAGCTACTTGCAAGCTGGGTTCAACACAGTGATTTTCATTGTATGAAAGGATAGCCGTTTTGTACAGCATATACTGAAACATTTGAAAAGCCTTATATGAGGATGTCCCTACACAGCTACATGCAAGCTGGTTTCAGTACAGGGTTCTTTCAGGAAATGAAGTTATAGATATTCTGTCGTGCCAGTAATAAAATGTTTGATAAGACTTACATGAAGATGTTCCTAAATAGCTACTTGCAACCTGAGTTCAGCAGTGTCCTTTCATTCCATGAAAGTGAGAGCCATTCTGTACAGCATATATGGAAATGTTTGAAAAGACCTATAGGAAGATGGTCTTAAAAAGCTAACTACAAGCTCTCTTCAGCACAGCACTTGCATTGTATGAATGTGATATCTATTCTGTACAGCATATACTTAAATATTTCAAATACTTACATGAAGATGCCCTAAATGCCTACTTGCATGCTGTGTTCAGCACAGTGTTCTTTCATTGTATGAAAGTGATAGCCATTCTGTCACACCTGTAGGGAAATGTCTAAAAACACTTATATGAAGATATTTCTAAAGAGCTATATACTTGCTTGGTTCAGCACAATGTTCTTTCAGTGAATGCAAGTGATAGCCACTCTGTAATACCTGTAGTGAAATGTTTGAAAAGACTTATAATGAAGGTGCTTCAAAGAGCTACATGCAAGCTGGGTTTAGCACAGTGATTTTCCAGTGAATGAAAGTGTTAACCATTCAGTAACACCAGTAGTGAAATGCTTGAAAGGACTTATAATGAAGATGTCCTTCAACAGCTTCTGCAAGCTGGACTGAGCACAGTGTTTTCTCAGTGAATGAAAGTCATGGCCATTCAGTCACACCCGTAGTGAAATGCTTTAAAAACTTATAATGAAGATATTCCTAAACACCCACTTGCAAGCTGAGTTCACCACATTGTTTCTTCAGAGAATGCAACCAATAGCAAGTCTCTACAGCCTTTAGTAAATTGTTTGAAAAAACTTCTAATGAAGATTTTCCTAAGCAGCTACTTGCAAGCTAGGTTCAGAAGAGTGTTCTTTCAGTGAATGAAAGTAATAAGCTACTCTGTAACCCCTGCAGTGAATGTTTGAACAGACTTATAATGAAGACGTTCCTACAGAGCTACTTGCAAGCCATGTTCATCATAGTTTGTTTTCAGTGAATGAAAGTGATAGCCCATCTCTCATGACTGTTTTAAAATGTTTGAAGAAACTTATAATGATGATGTTTGTAAACAGAAATTTGCAAGCTAGAATAAGAACTGTTATTTCAGTGAATGAAAATCATAGCCATTCTGTCATGCCTGTAGTGAAATGTTTGAAATGACTCAAAACAAAGATGTTCCTAAACAGTTTCTTGCATGCTGGGTTCAGCAATGTGTTCTTCAAGTGAATGAAAGTGGTATTCCTTCTGGAACTAATGTAGTGAATTTGTTTGAAAAGACTTATACCAAAATGCCACTTAAACAGCTACTTACAAGCTGGTTTCACCAGTGTTCTTACATTGAATGAAAATGATACCCCTTCCATAAAGCATGAAGTGAAATGTATGAAATGATTTATAATGAAGATGTTCTAAATCAGCTACTTGGAAACACAATTCAGCACAATGTTATTTCAGTGGATGAAAGTGATAGCCATGCTGCATGACATATACTGAAATGTTTGAAAAGACTTATATGAATATGTCCATAAATATCTGTTTGCAAGCTGGGTTCAAGAAAATCAAAACCACAATGAGAGATCACCTGACACCTGTCAGAATGGCTGTAATTACCAGGACAAAAAATAACAAATATTGGAGAGGATGTGGAGAAAAAGGAACACTCATACACTGCTGATGGGAATGCAAACTGGTGCAGCCACTATGGAAAACAGTATGGAGATTTCTTAAGAAATTAAAAATAGAAATTCCATACTATCCATCCATCCCACTACTGGGTATTTATCCAAAGAACTTGAAATCAACAATTCAAAGAGATTTATGCACCTCTCTGCTCATTGCAGCATTATTCACAATAGCCAAGACATGGAAACAACCCAAGTGCCCTTCAACTGATGAATGGATAAAGAAGATGTGGTATATGGAATAGTACTCAGCCATAAAAAAGACAAAGTTGTCCCATTTGCAGCAACATGGCTAGACCTTAAGGGTATGATGTTAAGCAAAATAAGCCAGATAGAGAAAGACAAATACTGCATAATTTAACTCATATGTGGAAGATAAACAAACATATGAATAAAGAGAACAGATTAATGGTTACCAGCAGAGAAGGGGTTTGGTGGATGGATGAAAGGGGTAAAGGGGCACATATGTATGGTGATGGATAAAAATTAGACTATTTATTGTGAGCACAATGCAATCTATACAGAAACTGATAAATAGTCATGTGCACCTGAAATTACACAATGTTATAAACCATTATGACCTCAATAAAATAATTTTTTAAAGAAAGCCTTTGTGGGACATTAGACAAAATCAGCTATCATCTCAGTTATTAGTTTTGCTGACAAATTTTGTATCAGAGATAACATGATATTATTTAATTAATAATCCAGGTAGAATAAAAGTCTGTATCATATCCAATGCTGATAACTCTGAGGTCATGCCTATTTCAATCAAA
Source organism: Tapirus indicus (assembly GCA_031878705.1). Taxonomy (NCBI): domain Eukaryota; kingdom Metazoa; phylum Chordata; class Mammalia; order Perissodactyla; family Tapiridae; genus Tapirus; species Tapirus indicus. Next base: position 150,903,874 of record CM062920.1, on the reverse strand, counting down.
CTAACAAGCTTAAATAAGCTTTTACTTACCAAAGACTATTTTATTTCATTTTGTGTGTGTGTTTGTGAGGAAGACTAGCCCTGAGCTAACATCCATTGCCAATCCTTCTCTTTCTTTCTTTTTTTTTTTTTGTTGAGGAAGACTGGCCCTGGGCAAACATCTCTGCCCATCTTCCTCTACTTTATATGGGATGCTGGCACAGCATGGCCTGAGAAGCTATGCATCTGTCCATGCCCAGGATCCGAACCTGTGAAACCCCAGGCTGCCGAAGCAGAGCATGCAAACTTAACCGATATGCCACTGTGCTGGCCCCCCAAAGACTATTTTATATCATGTTAACTTGAAAAATATTGGGTTCATTTCTGTTACATTTCTTATAACTTTAAATGCCCAGTCCATACAAGTGCCTGACCTTTAACCCAATTAAATAGAGCTCTTACCATACAGAGGTAGGAAAAAATCTCACATTTATAACACACATATATATAAAGAACTCTGATATGTATGTAAAGAAACTTTACCTCCTGCTGGCTCTTGTCAGAGATTTGGGATCTCTCATATGCAGTAATCCTGGATCAAGCAGTGTTCAATTAAGTTTTCTTCCATCATTGTCACCAACTATAGGGGAGGAAGAAATATTCCTCTACATTTCTAGGTACTTCTGCCTGGTCTAAGAATTAAATTGACGTGAGATGGAAAAACAGAAGAAAATCAAACAAGTTTAATAACATGTATACGTAGGAGAAACCCAGGATAACTGAATAACTCACCAAAATGGTCAAAGATAGCACCTTAAATGCCACATTCAGCTAAAGATAAAAGAGAATGTTGGGGAGCCAGCCCTCATGGCCTAGTGGTTAAAGTTCAGCATACTCTGCTTCAGCAGCCTAGGTTTGGTTCCTGGGCATGGAACCACACCATTCATCTGTCAGTAGACATGCTGTGATGGTGGCTCACATAGAAGAACTAGAACTTACAACTAAAATATACAACTTTGTACTGGGGCTTTGGGAAGGAAAAAAAGAGAGGAAGGTTGGAACAGATGTTAGCTTAGTGTAAAATCCTTCCCAGAGGGGGAAAAAAAAGAGGATGTGGGGGTAGTGGTTTGGGACTTCAGATGGGAGGAAGGCAATTCACATGGAGATGGAAAAGCTAGTTTTGTAAATGAATGTGTGCCATGCCTTGCAAAGACAATGGGACATGAAGAGGATTTTGATCAAATAGGCTGTGCAAGGTTCCTCCTGTCTACCATACCAAGAGTTATCTATGGTGCTAGCTCCTTACTGGAACAGGCCTTCTATCTTAAATTCTTTTAAGCAGTTAGGGGAAAGGTCAAAGTTTCTTCCTGAGTCTTTTATTCTTAAAAATAATCAAGCCAAAGAGACATATTTTGCAGTGGCAAATTCTGCTCCCCTATACCTTTCTTATAGAGAAGCAGAAAGGAGAGTGATGAGACAAGGGTGGGAGGTGAGCAGTGACAAGGGGTGGGAGGAAGGAGGCAGCAGAGACCAGGAGGGTCAGTGTCATCCCATCTTGTGAGACCCTGGTGCCTATGGGTGTTCTGTGGAGTCCTGTGGCTGGCTCATCTGCCTTGTCATCTTTCTCCATCCCTCCTGTCCTTCTGATGCCACTTTTGGCAGCAACCTCCACTGGCCCTTAGAGCCATTGTGTAGCACCACTGACCTGTTCATGAGCTCCTTAGGTGCAGGAAGGGGGGACACAGAGGCCTGGGGTGTCCTCCTGAGGGGGAACTTCCATAAAGGAGCCTCACAGGTTTAAGAATGGAAACTCAGGAGGACTTGGGAGAGGTGCAGACACTGGGCTTGAGAGGAGCTGAGTAGGGCATCTCCCAGGTCAGAGGCTCAAGGACTCTGAGTGTCAAGATCCAGGAGGGATGAAGTCCTTTATGGAAGGGGGCTAGGAGGAGAGACAGAACTTGGAGGGCAGGCATCTTGCTTGACCAGAGGAGCAGGTGGGCTGGGTGTCCAGGGTACCACCTGCACAGGCAGCTGCAGAGTTTAGAATGTCAAAGAAGCCTGCAGCCCCTTCTTCCCTCCACCCCCCAACTGGACATAAATGACTTTGACCTGTCCATGCCAGAGGCAAACGGGGACTTTCCAGCCTTTTCTAGTATCTTCCTTGGGACTTGGCACATAAGGAATCCCCATGAATACCTCAGGGCCCTTCTGTAGAATAGGCTGGAGGGGCTGTTTGGAAGAGTGACTGTGCACTTAGAACAACAGTAGTTTTAGCCCCTGAAAACTGAGGGTGTTTGTTCCATGGGCCCATGGTGTAAAATCAGGTACCAAAACTTCCCCTTCTGGCTAGGTGAGCTGGGACTGGTCCAGCTTCATGCTGTCTTGCAACCCTTGTACTGCTGTAGCTCCCCATGTCTCCCCAGGCTGAAGGCTGAGAGCTTGATATTCCCTGCTGTCTCTCTCCTTCCCAGTTGCTGCCCACGCTTGGCCTCAGCCACCACCTACAGACTCTGAACACACAAGACCACCTGCCCCCCTCACTCTATGGACAGAAGAGAATAGTCAAAGAACATCCTGCTGATGGGACAAAGATCACTGAGGCTGAATTCTGTTGGCTCAGAATCTTGCTTTATTCTGTGGGGGATTGGAACTGGCCACCTCAAAAGATGTCTCTTTACCTTGATTATTTTCTCTGAAGGAGGCTTTGACCCGCCACCCCCCAGCCACTAATTGTCTAATGGGATTTGGGATGGAAGGCCTCTCCCCAGGATTTGCCATCACCATGGAAAACTCTGGGTATTGATAGACTGGGAGAGTCCTTGCTAAGCCCATTCTTATCAAAGTTCCATTTACCAAACATTTACATTTGTAAGGGAAATCTCCATTTGTAAAGGTATCTCCCTCTCTGTACCGGGAAGAAGCTGAGATGACCTCATCTCTAGAAACTCATCAATGCAGAAGGCGAGGCTGCATAATAAACTTACTGTGTTTTCTGGTAATTTCCCACAACTGAACCACCCCCAACATCCTCCATTGTCTTTCTATTTAAGAGGAGAACCTCCGCCATTTTGTCAAGATAGTTTCCCTGGGTCTCTCCCAAGTATATACGTTATAAAGCTTTTTAAGAATTTTCTCCTGCTATTTGGTCTCATGTCAGTTTAATTTGCAGCCCAGCCAGAAAGGACTCAGAGTGGGTGGAGGATCCTCTCCTCCCCTTCAATTCCTTCCCCCAATTTATACAAGAAAGCCCCCAGTCTTGCAAACCTGGGAGGGTGCCCAGCTCCAGGTCAATCCCAACCTGATGAAAACCCAGATGCCCCCAAGTGAAGGCTTTGATTTACCTTGGCAGTGTGGCCTGCATTAAAGAGAAATGGTGCTGGAAGCCATCTTAACTCCAGAGCAGGGCTTAGCAAATTTTTTCTGTGAAGGTCCAAATGGTAAATATTTTAGGTTTTGTGGGGGCATCTGGTCTCAGGGGCAAATACTAAGCTCTGCCATTTTATCAGGAAAGTAGCCACAGACAGCATGTAAATAAATAAGCATAGTTCTGTTCCCATAAACTATAATTTATGGTCATCTTCGGATTTCTCTTCCACTTGCCTCCAGCAATTGAGAAGTAGTCCAGGGTTTTGGCACCTGCTTGTTGCTTTTGAAACCTCCCAGGGCCAAATGCTAATCAGTGTTCCCAAACTCCATCCTTCCTCAAACCCTGGTTCTGAATTGAGGTCAGTTTTCCTCTGAAGCTGTCAGCTGCAGCAGGGCCCTGAACCAGATTTGCAATCTTCTGAAGCCCTACACAGGACTCATATCAGGGAAATGTGCATTTCTTTTCCAGAGAAAATGGCTATCACTTGGTTTCTGGAACAGGTTTGTTCTCACAAAGGGAGATCTAAATTCTGTGCAAAAGTGATCTTTAAACTGGAGGGTGTGGATCCCTGGGGGACTGCAAAGAAATTCTAAGTGATGTGGGCAGATGGGGAATCAATTGTCAGACCCTTTACTTCCAAAGCTCCTCTTTGCTAAAACCGTTCTACTGGGAGAAAACACTTGAAGGCAGGGGGACCTTTCCTCTCTTTCATTCTGAACCTGAACCCGTGATTATAAATGCATCAGAGGCAGCAAACAAAAACACAGATGGTAACAAATCCTTCTTCAAAACTGTTGTCAATTCTTCAAGGAAACTGAAATTGAAAGAAAGAGGATTTGGGCTTAGAAATAATGTTAATAGACTGCCATGCCATTTGGGGCAAGGAAGTGTGAGGAATTGAGTGACGTTGCCCTAAAACTTGCCTTTGATTCCCAAAAGCAATAAGCAGTTAGCATTCCTGCTTGTTTGAGTAGGATTTCTCAGCCCTTTGACCTATTTAAAAAAAAAAACAAAAAACAAAGACCAGAATTAATGCTGACCCATTCAAAAAATAGGTGATATCCATCCATAAATATGTAAATCCATAGGGGAGTTTTTAGTAAAGTTTTGTCTCATTATGAGATGCCATTCCAATGCTACAAGTTTACTTTTTTGTGTTTAACACTTATTTTTCATAGTGTATAATATATTTGAAATGTTACAATCTGTTGGAGTGTTAATAATAATGTTTAGTCAATCCAGAATAAATTTTTATAATACTTGGAAACATATTTAATATTCAATATTAAATTATTTAAAAACAATTTAAATTTATACCTTTCATTCTTTTTGCATAAAATTGTCACCAACTAATTGCCCTGAGGAGCTCAAGGGTGGGTTCAGAAGAACTTAACTATTTTTCCAGACTGTTTTCTTTCCTGTTTTGTTAAGGAGATGCAACCACCAACCACCCTGAACTTCACCAAGCCTCACCACAAGAGTTGCACCCATGACCTTTGCTCACCTTTAATGCTGAGATCTCTCCGGGAGGAGCTCAGTCCTCATCACCATAACCTGCAGTGTCTGTGGAAGCACGTTCTCGAACTGAGCCTGGGCAAGTGAATACCCATCTTTCCTTTTTGAATATTCATTGCCATCCGAAATAAAAGTTTCTGCTTCCATTTGTTCAGGGACGCCATGACTTTGGAAATGATTACTCATGGTCTCCTATTTGCTGCAAATATGCCTTACTTTGTGTGACAACTACTTCTGGTTGAGAGTCTGATTTAACTCGCCAGGAGGCAAACCCACTTTGGCTTCAGTAACAAAAGGATATTAGGGCAATCAAGTATAAATGTGTGCTCCCTTAGAGTAAAATTCTGTAAGGTGGGGATGGAGATGGGTGTTCAAGGAGAAAAAGAAACTATGTAAAACATCCAACTCTTGTAGAAGAGCTGGTTAATGTTATTGATGGTGGGTATCAAATTATGATGGTATATAGATTCCATTGTCTATACGGAAAGCATATTGTCTTTTTAAAATGCTGATATGTACAATAAGCTAGAATACATCCTTTGCAGCTATTTAAATTTAAAATGACATTTTTAGATAAGTTAAAAATGTATAAGGGGGGGGGCCGCCCGGTGGCGCAGCGGTTTAGTCTGCGCTTGGCAGCCCGGGGTTTGCGAGTTCGGATCCCGAGCGCCCGCAGACGCACTGCCTGTTAGCCATGCCGTGGTGGCGTCCCATATAAAGTGGAGGAAGATGGGCACGGATGTTAGCTCAGGGCCAGTCTTCCTCAGCAAAAAGGGGAGGATTGGCAACAGATGTTAGCTCAGGGCTGGTCTTCCCCACAAAAAAAAAAAAAAAAAAAAATGTATAAGGGGAATATGGAAGGGTTTCACAAACAATTGAAGCCTGTTTTTGTAAATAAAGTTTTATTGGAACACAGTCACATCCATTCTTTTTTTGCACTACTAGGGCCGACTGAATAGTTGTAACAGAGACCATAGAGACTGCAAACTCTATTTACTATCTGTCCCTTTAAGAAAAAAATTGCTGACCCTTGGGTTATATAGATTTTTAAATTAACTTCTTATTGAAATATAACATCATACAGAAAAGTCCACAAATAATTAAATATGCATTTTGATGAATTTCCAGGATCTAAACACACTCAAGTAACCAGCACCCAAGAAGGCCCCTCTGTGTCCCCACTAAGCATGGCCACTATCCTGACTTTTAACACCATGGGTTACATCATATGTTTTTCAAAATTAATTTGGGTACCAAAGCAGTAACAGTTTGAGTTCCTTTTTGCATCCTGCATTAGATAAGACCTTGGTGCTTTAAATTTAGCCTAGTTTCCTAAAATGCAAACCAGTTCTAAAAGTGCCCACTTGGCTATAGACTCAACATTACCTTGTGGCACGCAGACCTTTTTTTTTTTTTTGCAGTTGAACTTTAAGTCATGGATGGTGCTGGTGAGTGTCCAACTTCTTTCTGAAGTTTTTTATTTGGCTAAGTTTTCTGTTATCAAGGCAAACTGTGCCAGATTTGAGACAATGAAGAGGGAATTTCCAACCCCACCCACCTGGGTCTTTCCAGACTAGGAAATGGCCAAACTCTAGGAAGTATTCAATTAAGTAAACTCCTTCCACACAGTGGTCCCTAGTGGTGAAACTGGCTGACAGCCTTTCAAGCCTTGGGATTTATTTCCATATTTTATATTCAAATCACATTGCATGCTGGCCACAAAATCAACTGGAGAACACTAGTGCAGGTGCTTTTGAAAAATGGGGATTTTTTGCCGTAAACTTGACCTACTTACTACCAGCTGTGAAGTCCAAGGAGGACCTGCCCTTGGCAGGACTTCTCACCAGGGTGTCTTAGACCATTATCTGACTTTCAGGCAGCTGCATGGGCTGCATTCTGGCCACAAGTACCTAGAGGCTGGGAGTTTGATTTGTAACTTCCTGACTTTCACAGCAGAGACCAAGGACATTGTCCCACCTACTAAAAAGAGTTGGCCTGAGAATTGTGGCAGAAAGAAAATCTCCATCCCTCCTCTTAGAAAATAAAACTACCTCCCTCTGACATGCTGTGTCCTGTTTCTATGACTTATTGCTATGTGTTTTGTTTTAACACCAAAAGAAATACAGCTCAGAGGAGTTATCACCACAGATTGAAGACATTTGTCAGCAATTGGAGGAAGAAAAATGCTCACAATTCTCAAAACCATGCTTTCAAAAGTGCCATGGGGATGCCTTTCCCGCAGGCTTCTTGGTCCGAGGGAGGAGGGAGTAGCTCAGATCTGGAGAGATCTCAATTAGTAATACCTGCAGATCAAAGGGCCCACTAGGGGCTTACAGTGGAGGAAGCAGAACCCAGGCTCTGAAGCTGTTCTTGGCTGCCCTCAGATTCCGGCTCTGCTATTATTGCCTATGAGATTCAAGGGGTTGTAAATTTAGGACAATGCTGGTTCCCCTCTGGGTGATTGTGAAGTTTACAGGAGACTATATAGAAGCTCCTGCCCCATTTCTGCCATCCAAAGGTCTGGCCCTGATGATGAACCCTGCCCTTGCCCTTGGATTGCTGTGGAGGAAAGGGCCTCTTCAGGGATGTGCTCTGCACTCATAAGCAGCCCCTAGGAACATCTGCCCTCACTTCAAGTTAGTTTTACTAGACACACACACACACACACACACACACACAGCATATATACCTAGGACTCAAAAATGATAGCAGTATCAGCTAAGTTCATAATATGGGCAAGAAGTATGAGCCAGAAGGACACCTAGGATGGAATTTCTGCCCAGTACAATCTGTGTGGGGAGTTAACATCACTGAAGTTTTACTCAGCTGGAAAGTGGAGATGATAATGCCCCTCACTGGGTTGTTATGAAGACTGACTGAAGTAGCAGGTGGGAAGGCACTTGGCACAGGTGTAGTGGTTCTTTACCCTAGCTGTCCATCAGACTCACCATTGGAGTATCTGAAAAAATGGGTGCCCAGGTGCCATCCCAGACCCACTGCAGCTGCATTTCTGAGTGCAGCCCAGACTTATGTACCATTGAAAAGCTTCCAAGGCAATTCTGAAGCACAGTGAGGGTTGACCATGGTATATTGAATTATATTACATTTAAAATTTTAAAGAAGCCAAGTTGTAGTGGCTGTAAATAGCACATGAATTAACATGAGGTTTCATTATTTTTCCTGTTTCTTTCTTTGTGATTTACTGAGCTCCTCTTATTTTTTCCTTCTCTTTCAGTGGGACTTAATTTTCAGATATGAACTTTGCTGAATTAAAATGCAAGTACCTTTGGTCAGAGCCTCAGGTAGGTGACCAAATCTAAATCTTTTCACTCAAACCTTTGGAATAAGCTCATAGCTTGCTCTGCTTCCAGGCAGATTCAGCCCCATCCCCAGCTGCAGCTGGGGGGGGTGCAGGTTCTTTTTTTTTTTGAGGTCACATTAGTTTATAACAGCATATACATTTCAGGTGTACATCATTAACAATTTTGACTTCTGTATAGACTGCATCATGTTCACCACCAAAAATCTTGTCATTCATCACCATACATGTGTGCCCCTTTACTCCTTTTGGCCTCCCCTTACCCCCTTCACCTCTAGTAACCACCAATCTGTTCATATATGTGTGTTTGTTTATCTTCCACATATGAGTGAAGTCATATGGTAATCATCTTTGTCTGAATTATTTCACTTGCCATAATACCTTCAAGGTCCATCCATGTAGTCACAAGTGGCACAATTTCATCTTTTTTATGGCTGAGTAGTATTCCACTGTGTATATATACCACATCTTCTTTATCCATTGCATCCATTGATGGGCACTTACATTGCTTCCAAGTCTTGGCTATTGTGAATAATGCTGCAATGAATAAAGAAGTATATATATCTTTTTGAATTAGTTTTTCTGTTGTTCCTTGGATAAATACCCAGAAGTGGAATAGCTGGATTATATGGTATTTCTATTTTAAATTTTTAAAGAAATCTCCATACTGTTTTCCATAGTGGCTGCACCAGTTTGCATTTCCACCAGCACTGTATGAGAGTTCCCCTTTCTTCATATCCTCTTCAACACTTGTAATTTCTTGTCTTTTTAATAATAGCCAGTCTGATGGGTGTGAGGTGATACCTCATTGTAGTTTCAATTTTCGTTTCCTAATAATTAGTGATGTTGAATGTCTTTTCATGTACCTGTTGGCCATCTGTATATTTTCTTTGGAAAAGTGTCTGTGCATAGCCTCTGCCCATTTTTTGATTAGGTTGTTTGTCTTTTTATTGTTGAGTTGTATGAGTTCTTTATATATTTTGGAAATTAACCCCTTATTGGATATATGATTTGCAAATATTTTTTCCCAGTTGGTAGGTTGTCTTTTTTTTTTTTTCTTGGCATGGTTTCCTTTGTCAAGCAGAAGCTTTTTAGTTTAATGTAGTCCCATTTGTTTTTTATTTTGTTTCCTTTGCCTAAGGAGAAATGATATTCAAAAATATACTGTTAAGACTGACATCAAAGAACATACTGCCTATGTTTTCTTCTAGGAGTTTTATGGTTTCAGAAAAGACATAAAGAAATGGAAAAATATTCCATGCTCATGGAGTGGAAGAATTTATGCAGTTACAACATCCACACTACCTAAAGCAATCTACAGATTCAATGCAATCTCAATCAGAATCCCAATAACATTCTGCACAGAAACAGAACAAAAATTCACATGGAAAAACAAAAGACCCCCAATAGCTAAAGCAATCCTCAGAAGAAAGGACAAAGCTGGAGGCATCACAACCCCTGACTTCAAAATATACTACAAAGCATGGTGCTGGTAGAGAAACAGACATACAGATCAATGGAACAGAATCAAGAGCCCAGAAATAAACCCACACATCTATGGACAGCTAATTTTTGACAAAGGAGCCAAGAACATACAATGGAGAAAGGAAAGTCTCTTCAATAAATGGTGTTGGGAAAACTGGACAGCCACACGCAAAAGAATGAAAGTAGACCATTATCTTACACCATACACAAAAATTAACTCAAAATGGTTTAAAGACTTGAATGTAAGACCCAGGTTCTTGAAGGAGTCAGAGAGGTCAACTCCCAGCAGTTCCTCAGTCTGTGCTCATGGCCTCAGCAATGCAGACCCTGAACTTAAGGTTGCTAGATAAAATACAAATGCCCAGTTAAAGTTGAATTTGAAATAAAGAACAAATCATATTTTAGCATAAATATATCATAAACATTGCACAGGACCTAATTATATTACAAAGTTATCCATCATTTACAGTATTTACTCCAGTAATAATGTATCACATGCCTGGAGGGTGTCATAACACCACCCCTTCTCAGGATGGAAGAGATTTAAATTTACTTCTTTTATCCTAAATATGAGAATTGATGACAGTCAACTGCAAAGACTTCTCATAAAAAGAAAAAAGTTTGTAATTCATATTTCTAATAAACAGTTTTTGTCTAGGCCTCTGACTTTTCTAAACATAATGTATTGTTCTAATTAATAATTTAAAATTGGGTAAGTGTGGGCATGGGGACAAGCTCCAAGATCATGTTGTGCATTATTGAGACCATGAGGCTTATTTTTGCTCACAGCTTTGTTGCTCATGTGTTTCCCTCTTCATACCTACAGTCATGCTCTTATTCCTACTACTACCCACCAGGTACTAGCGTTTGAATCCAGATAACCACCTGACAACCCAGGTTGCTAGGTTTGGATAATTGAGTAAACAACTTAATGTTTTAACTTCAGATTGAACAAAGGGCATGTGTTATTGTCATCTAGAAGAGCCTTCAAAAAAATATCTCTGCCTGTTTCATATATGATCTGAATTGTTGGCAAGTTAAAATTTAAAAAATCAAAATACCTTAGAACAAATGCTTTTTTTTTTTCCTGAGGAAGATTTTCCCTGGGCTAACATCTGTCCCAATCTTCCTCTATTTTTTGTATGTAGGTCACCAGCACAACATGGCCACTAACAGAGTGGTATAGGTCCATGCCTGGGAACTGAACCCAGGTTGCCAAAGTGGAGTGCACTGAACTTAACAACTAGGCCACCAGGGCAGGCCCACCATATGTTATTTTAATGTCTGTAATTTCATAAGATTTGTAAATTACACTGGTTCAGCACTAACTCTGCTTGGCTGTGCTTTTGAGCTTTCTGACTAAAATTATCTGTCTGGATATGCCACCCAATATGAGCTAAAATAAATTCACTTTTAATTTGTATGTATAAAATTAATAGAGAGAGTAGGTGATACCAAACCTCTTAATCTCAAGTTCATGTGCCTAATGCACAGTAAGCCAAACACTGAGACATTGGTGCTTGGAGATGGAGAAAGATGTGTTTGAATTGACCAAAATAAGAAGCTAGGAGCATGGGTTCTCTCAAATCTGCCTTAATAAGAGCAGAAAGCAGGGGGGTTTTATAAAGCTAAGGGGCTTAGCAGGGGGAGATTTGGAGAAACAAAGTGGTCACTCCTGATAAACCTCTGGGCAATCTGACTTCTGGGCATCAATGGCTGCTGGGGGCCAACCATCTGTTAATTGCAACCTCCACAAAGACATCCTCTTTCTTCTGCAAAACAAGCTCACAAATCCTCATGGCCACTGAGTCATCCCTCACACAAGAAAATAGCAAGCTGAACAAGGTCAAAAGGCAATCATGTTCTTACTGAATATCAGCAGTAGCCCTCAGGTACCCAGCTTCATAGGGACATAAGTGAACTCTTTGGGTAAAGAAAAATTGTTGAAATACATAGAGGTGAAAGCATTTAAAGATAAATAAGGAATTCCTTTATTCTTGGAATGGAGGAAATAACAGATAATTGTTTCCCTGAACTCCCCATGTAGGGCTGGCTCTTTATTCCACTCATTTGTGATGCAATCACTTGCACAGTTTAAAAGCCCAGGAGAAATATGGTGGTACAGAGGCAGGAGGGCAATCCTTATATTATGGATTTATAGTGAGGGCTAGTTGAGATGACTAAGAACTTGGTGCAGTGATGGCTATATAAAAGGATGAATGAGATCATATCTTAGCATTTGCAGGGCCTGGGGCAACAGCATAAATGGACACCCATATACTATATGTCTAAATCATTGAGAGTTATTGTCAGTTAATCCACTGTTAAATAAGATATGTTCTATTATCCTATCTTGAAAAATATACATATTTACACATGTATATGTTCAACAATGGTTTTTAAATAACTGACAGTTGGTGAAACATCAGAAGTGGCTGAATTTAATTATTGCATTGATCTGGGTGTTCTACTTGACTGGCAATATTTGTATGAATAATTCAATAGGAGACATATATAATAATATATATTTCATAAGATATCTTTACTGACTATTTCTTTAAATCACTAATTATGTTGTTAGAATCATGATCTTCACCTAGTTTTTGTAATATTGGAAGTACAATATAGTTAACCTTGTGTCATGGAAGCAGAGCTATCATGGGTGTTATGAGAATTAAGGACCTTGTTACAGGAATTAGATCTTACACAAGCATGGGGGCATCTGGGCAGGGATGGAATGCAGAGGAGGTAGAGAAATAGAGGATGTCATTTTCCAGTCCTCTTAGAGCCCTGGAGTGATGGACAAGTCAAAGATTTTAGGGAAGTGCAACCACCAATGTGAGACTGTCACCAACTAATTGCCCTGAGGAACAAGAACTTAACTGTTTTTCCTAATTGTTTTCTTTCCTGTTATGTTAAGGAGATGCAACCACCAACCACCCTGAACCAGATCAAGCCTCACCACAAGAGCTGCACCCATGACCTTTGCCTTTTTTAATTCTAAGATTTCTCCAGGAGGAGCTTAGGCCTCATTACCATAATCTACAGTATCTATGGAAGCATGTTTTCCAACTGAGCCTGTACAAGCAAATACCAGCCTCTCCCTTTTGAATATTCATTCCCCATCCAAAATAAAAGATCCTGCCTCCCTCTGTTCAGGGATGCCATGAGTTTGAAAATGATTCTGCATGGTTTCCTATTTGCTGCAAATACACTTTATTTTGTGTGACAACTAATTCTGGTGAGAGTCTGATTTAACTCACCAGGAGGAAAACCCACTTGGTTTCAGTAACAGGACCACAGGAAAGCCCATGGAGAGGTCCCCTGGAAGCCACAGCTATGGCTTGCATCTGCAGCCAAGATTCTGTGCAGCAGGCACCACTTGGAGAGACTAGCCAGACACAGAGCAGAGGAGAGCAAGGATAGCTTTCCACCCAGGACTTCTGTGCCCATCTGTCACTGCATGTGACTGTGACAACCTGCAGAGAACAATGGTTGTTGCTTCACTTCCAACTTCTACATTCCACCCAAGTTTCTCTTTGAACCAACTCTACCCTGGTATCATATAGGGAAGAGGATTCTCAGAAATGTAGTTCCCAGACTGACCAGATTGACATTACACAAACCAACAGACATGGAAATGCCAAATAAAACAAGCTTTCTTGAGTTATGTCAGTCTTCAGATTGTATTTTAGTAATTTTAATCTGGAAAACTTTGCTCTACTGAGACAGTAGCAACTGGAATCATGCTCAAATTTCTAAATAAACACTGATTTGGAAGCAGACCATGAGTTTGATGTATTATATTTAAAATGAAATAGAATTGCATACGATCAAAATTCATTCTCACAGAAAACACTATGAAACATTTTCATCATATGTCACTATTACATATATTGAGGTTTTTACTAACTCTTAAATCAATACCTGGAGGTATATGGTAATGTCAAGACTAGTATTGTGTTCATGCACACTTTTGTCTAGATATACCTATATACAAATTTAGAAGTGATGTGAATCATTTAATGATGTCAGCTCTTACTCTGCCGCTGTGTGCAACTGTTGAGAATAACTGGCCAATTCAAGAACCTCTGAAACCACCCTAAACAAAAAGAGGAACAAAAAAAAAATGGGTGCTGGGCACTCCTGGGAAAAAAATTTTGCTAAGTAAGAATCCATGGTGCTCAGGCTATGTGGAGGGGTTTGGCAAATTGATTGTGTTTTTGTTCCTGCACAAAGGGCATGATCTGCTCACCACAAGACAAAAGTCAATCATCAAAAGGCAAGATAGGGGCAGAAAACGGCATTTTATTGCAGTTTGCTAGGGAGAAGGAAGATGGCCAACTAATGTCCAAAAGAACCATCTTCAGGTGGCACAAAATCTTACAGCAGTTATATAGGCTGGTGGGTTACAGGGGAGGGCGGTAGGAATGTTGACCCTCGGGTGTTACAGACTGGGACTTGCCACACCAGATCTTTCAGTTTTCATTGATGATGGCTATCAGCATAGACTCTCTGTTCAGGAGTCACCACATTCCTAAGGAACTCAAAAGAACAAAGTTATCATCTTATCATGGCTGGATGTACATGCACAAGCAGAGGTCATAAAATCTACAGAGCAGTTAGATCTCCTGGAGGGTGCATATCCAGCTGGGTTAGTCAGAGGTCATTCAAAGTTATAATAGCATTTATTTTCTACAATATGGCTTCTCTTATGTCAACCTTGTCTTGAGCCAGTATCAATTCCCCCTTTTGTTGTTTAATCTCTGTATCTTGAGGGACATCCTGTTGTTCCACCTTATTGAGCCAGCCTCTTAGTAGGTGATTCAGGTGGGCTCCCAAATTTAGGCCTATATTGTGGAAGCAAGTAACTAGGTAATTAAGAAGATAAAAAGAAAAGCAAAATTAATGGTGGGAGCAAATTATAAACCAGTTTCTTAGGACAGGGCACAGTCAGTCAAAAAATATTTCTAGACATCAGAGTCAAAGCAGCTTTTGCAGTTTGAAATGTCTCTTATGATGTCATCAGGTATTCAAATACCTTTCTGAGAGTCTTACATAACAACAGACCATGAATCTCTCTTAAGTTTATATCAAGTCAACCAGCTTCAGGAAAAAGAGCAGGTTCAGTTCTCAGTGATTCCAAATGACAATGATGGAAAAAAATTGAAAATGTTAGTTTGGAAATTTGCAGCCAGATATTTCAGGAGACTAGAAGAGTTCAGAATCCAGTACAGTTAATAGATACAACAAAAATCTCAAAGACAGTTAACAGAACCAGAATTCAAAATCCACAAATGTGTATTATATCTTCTACTGAAATAAAATTTTTCTCTCTAAAATCACCCTCATTTTTTACCAAAGATAGCCAAATTAATTTAACTGCTTTGCAAAATACATCATTTCAATATATTTGACCCAGTTTTTTACATAAGTACAGCAAGAAGAGAAACTGGTCATATAGGCTCTTTTAAATCTGCTTTGCAGGAACTTTTTATGAAGAACCTCAGATTGAACTTTAAAGGCCTCTTGAGACCAAGAAAGCTAAGCCAAGGACTTTGCCATCAGACTTGCCTGTAATACATACAGATTTGGATGAATTCCTCTCTTCTTTTGAGGTTCCCCAAAATATTGAGGTTCCAAGCACCTGCCAGATAGGTGACCTTCCTTATTCATCAGGGTAAGATTGCTTGTAATGCTGTAAACAAGGTACCAGGCCAGTATTTCCAAGTGGCTTTATTCCAGAAAGTCAATCTTTATTCCTCAAAAGCTGTCTTGTCATATCTGAGTCTGTTTGTTTCTCAAATATGACATCCCAGTCAAAGCTTTGGAAATATAACCAATATTTCCAATTGTGTCTTGTTATAAGGAGAACTGATTCTAATTGAACTTATGCAAATAACTATATTGCCATGAAATAAGAATATTCACTTACTAAGAGTTTCCAAATTCTGGAGGGATCAAATAGAGAGAAAATGATAAATCTTTCAGTTATGTTTGCAAAAGTATAATTTACCAAATTGCTATAAGCCCCACTTAGCTTGAGAGAAAAGAGGAAAAGTTTTCCTTAAATCTGAAAAAACACTTAAAAATCAGCAATATTTCAAATAAAAGTCATAAAGATTATAATCATCCTTATTGGTTCATTCAGTCCTGTGTAATCAATTCTTGAACTTAATCTTCTGTTAGCAGTTTCATGAAGTAAGCAATTTCTCTGTTAGGGTTCTGTTATTTCTTACCCAGTTCAGTTTTATGATCTGAAAGTTTATCAGAAGCCTGTACTCTAGAGTAAGTGCCAGTGTCATTTCCATGAATTTCTCTGAAGATGAAACATATTTTGCAAAAGCATCAGAGCAAAGCAATAACTGTCTGTAAACAAGACCCCAAAATGGCAATTGACAGAGAAATTTGGTTAATTTTGTGACATACAACCCTTTAAAATAATAACCAGAATTATGACTGATAACCAGGATAGATCAGAATTTTAGTAATGTACAATTTCAAAACTCCTACATCAATAACATTCACCAACACAATATCATAGGTCCCCATGAAACAATGCTTAGCTATCCATTTAATGATGGTGACAACCAAAGATCTTGAAGGCAAACAGAGCAAGCCAAATAGTTTAAAAACTTAATAATAAAGAGAACTCAGTCTTTTTGAACATAGGAAATTATTTTAACAAAACATAGTTTTTCTTTCTTTTAGGTAGACTTACTCAAAGGTAAAGGAAACCCTTTTATAACTTCTTTATGGAACAGACTAAGAGTTTAAGAAAATTATCTCTTTTAAGAGAAAGAACACCAAATTTTAATTTTTGCAACAGCTTACAATTTATGTTAAAACTTGTTTACTTAATTAAATTCATTTTAATCTTAGCCAACTTGACCATGCACAAAACTCCTCAGGGTTTTACTTTCACAAACTTTCTGTCACTTAATTTTTACATTCAGGAATTGTCCCATGCCTTCCTTTCTTCCCTTCTAGTACTTTAGGACAAATTTATCTTTCTTAGCAAAACAAAGTTTCCATTCTTTATACTTTCTTTACTGAAAACATATATCTTACTTTCCTTGAATACAAAGATGTTTTTCTTATTAATTTCTAGTAGCCTTAATCACATATTAGAATTTTAACACTTAGAAACCTTAATTTTTAAGTAAAAGCTAAGTAAGCAATTATAAACTTCCTTTTACATTAGCATTCTGTGGCTTGACAAACCTACAAACACTTTTCACAATGTTTTTTAGAAACATGCTACTTCCTAGTACAGTTTTTAAGTAAAACACAAGACATGTTTACCAATAGACCCAAAACACTTTTCTGTAATAAGAAGCCAAAAGTAGATAAAATTATATTTAGTAATTAACATCAAATTTATCTTATTTGAAAATGATCTAAATACACAATGAATTTTTATTATTAGCCTAGCAAAACTTCAAAGTTTCAAGTTATCACAGAGATTTTGGAAGTTATTTTAAGTACAAACTATAATTACTGCTAAAAGCTTATCTATAAACTCTAAATCACTTACATCTAAATCATTTCTTCCCCACAATTATGTTTAGATTACCAAGAAAACTTCATGAGACATTGGACAAAATTAGGTATGATTTTAAGTTATGCTGACAAATTTGTAACAGGGATGACGTGAGCTTATTTAACTAGTAAACCCAGGCTGCAGGCCTGCATCATCTCTAATGCTGATAACTTTGAGGACATGTCCATTTTAATCAAACCAACAAACTTAAACCAGCTTTCATTCACCAAAGATTATTTCATATCACATTAACTTGAAAGACATGTAAGCACTTACTTAAAAACAATTAAACAGAGCTCCTAATTTTGGCTGTACCATCTGGAGGTAAAATATCACACACATATAACACACATATAGACACACATACACAGACATTCCACAGCTATTGTCTTAAAATTACTGTCATGAGTCAGGTGCAGTAACACAAAGCTCCCTAGTTATGAATCCAAATTTTAAGACTTTTTTTTTTTTTTACTATTATTTGTGGAAAAGACACTCAAGATGCTAGATTTTTGGCAAGGGTGCTCTCATGGCCATTTTTCCTTCCCCCCTTTTTTTCTTCAGTCTTAGGAATTAGTGATGGGCTAGATATTCCCCCAGAGGATTTGCAAGCTCTTTGAGATAAGGGAAATGGGTGGAACCTGAACTGCCTCTAGAGCTGCATTTCCAGTCTTGCAAGGATCTTTTTTTTAAGGATAATTGCTCTTGATTTCTCAGAAATTGGGTTGTAACTTAAATTACATTATAGGTTGATCTACCTGTCCAACTACATCACAAAGGCACAGAGAAACCACTCAAGTTTTATTCAAGATGGAGTTTCTGGGGTATATTTGCCTTATCAGTTTTTAATGTCCCAATATCTACAAGCATTTATGACTTAACTATGGAGGCAAGAGGCATCCCCCAAAAAGTGCAAAAGGAGTAGCCCACATGAGATCCAGAAAGTTTGCTCTGAAAAAAATAGCCCAAGAAAGCAAAGGCTTCCACTGCACAGGCAGTAGTACACTAACAAACAACAAAGTTTGAGATGACAAAGGCTCCCAGTGGACTGGGAACTCTCATGACCAAAGAGATCACAAAGTCAAGCTCTCAAGACATAGCCCTAGACAAAAAGAAAAGAAAACCTCATCTTATATGCACATTAACAGCTTTAGCTATGATTTGGGTCTCTGGGAGCCAGACTAATACCTAGGGGCAAGGTGGCATGGGGTTGGGAAATGCATGTGTTTCATGGACATTTTTTTGAGGTTGGTGGGGGACCTAATGTTTCTTAACTGCTCCACCCACACCCACAAATATTGCAGCCCTTTTTGGGTTCCAAGATGTCCCTTAGCCACAGCTTCCACCTTATGTGCATACTCCATAGGCGGGCCCTGCAGCAAAGTTACTGTGGGCCCACCCAGACAACAGGCTTATGGAGATGCCTGCATCTTGCTCTATGGTTTTTCCTTTATGACAAATGACACATTAAAAAAACAGAGACAAGGAGAAATAGCAACCCTCTCTGGGAGGAGAAGGATCAATAAACCAGTGACCAGTGAGTGCTCAGGAGCTCATACTTGTAGCTGAATGTCACCCGGTTCAGGAGAATGCAGCCCAAGGGGTGACAGATGGGTATTGCATTAGTGTTTCCATTGTTTCAGAATTTAGACGCAGCTGGTCAAAAGTGTATTTATGCTGCAGCTAGAATCAGATAGCAAAAATTTAAAGTATCCCTGAAATTAAAACCCTTACAATGAAGGCCCAGCCAAGCCTTTCTTCAAATGGCCAATGTAATTCTCCTGAGGCTGAAAGCTGTTTGGTAGGGCTCTGAGCCACAAACAGGAGTGCAACCCACATTTCTGTCCAACTATCTCTGACCGCAAAATGAGGTGCAACCATATTTTTGTCTGTATTTTGGGACCCCCCCCAACCTGATGATTATCAAGCCAAACCCTCAGGACACAAAACAAGCTTGGTTAGACTCTACAGTCCTCTGTAAACATTTACAGCTTCTGGAAACTTTAGGTCAAAAGCTGGAGCCCTTGACTCTTTAAAGATAAAAGATTTTTCCTTGTTCCTTGGGTTGGAGGCTCAAAAGGAGTCCAAAATGGACACTGTAATTTTAAATTATCCCAGGTTATCTTGCCAGCTGTTTATAGTTATCCCCATTTTTAGGGGCCTTTTCCCAAGGTGGCCACAACAAACAAGGTAATTTCTAAAGAGAGTTTGTTATGATCACTGAGAAACTCAGTCCCCAAACAGCCAATTTTAACAATTAAAACAGGCAGACATAGACAAACATGAACAGACACCAAAATCCAATACTCTAGGACTTTAACCCAGCGTACTGTAGGACTCTAACCCAGAGCCTGGGATTCTAACCTGATCCTTTTGAGTGCCCCAGTGGCTGTAACCTTTATATTGTCTCCCAGAATCCTAGCCTTGGGACTTTAACCCAGCAGCCAAATCTCACCAGTGGGGCCTCTAACCCATGATCCTGATGAGATATCAGACAATTTTAGGCACAGGAGCATTTCAACGAGGTCACTCACCCAAACCCAAAAGATGTCTGATCCTTGAGCTCTTTACAGACACAGACACAGAAAAACCAGACACCAGTGAATGAATTCCTAGATTCTGGGTGAAGTCCTATACCTCTCCCCACTCTGGCAGAGCACCCTATTAACCAGATGGCCCCCCTTCTTAAAGATGGAACAACAGATGGAGGGGAAGGAAAGTTCTCAGTGGTGGACCTCTCAGGCAACTTACCCTACTCCAGATGTGAGCCCACCAACCCACCAGAAGTAGCCATTTCTCTTTCTACCATAGGGAGCATTAGGAAGCAGCCAGCATCAGCATGGGAGAGCAGGAAGTGCAGGTCCCTGAGACAAATAGAGCATCAGCGGCTGCTAGGGACTTACACGACAGGTCACCCATCCAAGGTCAGCTGGCCATGAGCAGGACTTAACATCCCACCAGAGTTGCCAGATTTCTGTTACCACACAGAGTACAATCTGCTCACTGTGAGAAAAGTCCAATATCGTCAAAAGACAAGATAGTGGCAGAGAAAGGACATTTTATTACAGCTTGCTAGCAAGAGGGAAGATGGCTGACTAATGTCCAAAAGAACCATCTTAAGGGGAAACAAAATCTTACAGCAGTTATATAGGCTGGCGGGTTACAGGGGAGGGGGTTAGGAATGTTGACCCTCTGGTGTTACAGACTGGGACTTGCCACACCAGATCTTTCAGTTTTCATTGATGATGGCTATCAGCATAGACTCTCTGTTCAGGGGTCACCACATTCCTAAGGAACTCAAAAGGACAAAGTTATCATCTTATCACAGCTGGGAAGTCCATGCACAAGCAGGGGTCATAAAATCTACAGAGCAGTTAACATCTCCTGGAGGGTGCATATCCAGCTGGGTTAGTTTTAGTCAGAGGTCATTCAAAGTTATAATAGGGTTTCTTTTCTACAATATGGCTTCCCTTATGTCAACCTTGTCTTGAGCCACTATCATTTTCTCCTATCCTGGTGCTTCCACTGCTAAATGCCCCCACACCTTGCAGTTCTGTTCAACACCAGCAGCAGCACACCCCAAGAGCCTTCATTGTATTCAGATGCAATTACCTTTTGTTTTGAGGACAGAAGGCAAAAAGAGACCTGAGGAAAAGCATTTCTCTAGGGCCTGAATAGATGTTTAGGGTTATAGGTTGCACTGGGCCTGCACTGAGTGCCAGATCTGGGAAGGCAGAAGTTCTTTAAGAAATGTATTTCTTTTTGTATTTATTACATGTATTTTGCCATGGAGCATAAATTTGTCTCTAAAGATTCATACCAGGAAACCATGTTCTGCCAATCTACTACCTGAATATCTCTTGATCCATTTCCTCTCTCCACTCCCACTCTATTGCTTTATTCAGGTTCTCACCATCTCAATCCCAGCTGTGCCTTCTAACTACAGACACTCTCCAACTTATGATGGTTTGACTTACAATGGTGCCAAAGTGATGTCCACTGAGTAGAAACTGTACTTCAAATTTGAAATTTTGATCTTCTTCCAGGCTAGCAATATGTGGTACAATACTCTCTCAGATGCTGGGCAGTGGCAGTGAGTTGCAGCTACCAGTCAGCCATATTATCATAAGGATTAACAATTGATGAATAAACAACAAGCAACAGGATATATTGGAGTATGTGAGGAAGGCATTTGATTTAAAACTAATTTGGCCTGACCTTGTTTTTCCAAAAAGCCTGACATGGCCTGTTGAGCATGCATTGTACATCTGCTTTAAACATTTACAATGTTCCAAAGACAAGAATGATGCCCTTAAAGATAGGGATGTAGCTTCCCCTGTATTGGCATTTCCCTAAGGATAAGCATCTCTTCCTAGAAACTAAGGATGAATTACCAACCTACTGTGTCTACCCTGTGACCACTGACCTGATGACAACCAACCTGCTGAGTTCCTATCATATGTGATGTATGCTCTTTGTTCCAAGATGATATATAACCACTCTGTACACCCCACTTCTTTGCAGCACTTCCTTCCTTCATGAAGGTATTCTCCTGGGCTGTGTGGTTCTTAGGGTTGGCTCATAATAAACTCACCCCAATTTTGATTTATAGATTGATTATTAATTATTTGTGTTGATACAATCAGTACACTTACAACCATTCTGTAACCATACAACCATTCGGGTTTTCACTTTCAGTACAGTATTCAATAAATCACATGAGATATTCAACACTTTATTGTAAAATAGGCTTTGTGTTAGATGACTTTGCCCAACTATAGGGTAATGTAAGTGTTCTGAGTCCATTTAAGATGGGCTTGGATAAACTATGATGTTTGGTAGGTTAGGTGTATTAAATGTATTTTCAAATTATGATATTTTCAACTTACAATGGGTTTATCAGGATGTAACCCCATCATAAATCAAGGAAGACCTGTACTCTGCATGTCTCTACACAGGCCCCTGTTTAATTGGTTTCCATGCTGCTTATAGCTATTAGTGTTACCCTTATAATTTGAGATCCTTCTTCATTTTAGCTCTGCATATAAGTCCATGTAGACATGCATATAATATGTGTCCATCTCTTTCAACTCATTCCATGCACACTTGTCAAGTTATACCGAATTACGCTCTCACTTTGACCAGGTTATTTCATGCCTGTCTCATCTCTTTTGCCCCATTTACTTAGAAGTATCTTTTTCTCTTGTCTGCAGCATGTTAACTCCTCTATTAGACTAGGCCCCCAGGCAGAATTTGGTTCCAGCTTATTTTTTTATAGTGCTTGTCTTGACGGAATAATTATATTTTTATCTGCTTTACCTCCTAAGTAAACTGTAAGAACATTATTCATCTCTGTATCTCTTGAGTTTTAGCCATGCCTGGTGCATAGGAAATATTGATAACTTTGTTGAATAACTGACAGATTACAAACTACTTGTGAAGGTATCTGAGATGTAGAGAGCTTGTACTGGACAATTACCATGTGGGTGTATTCCCCATACCATGTCTCTCTTTTCCCAGAGTATTCATTGGAGTGTGTTAGTTATAGCCGAAACTAAGCCTGGGTGCACTGTATGACCTTGATACATATGCACTAGTTTTGATCCAAATTGCATGTATTTAAAAATAATCAACAATTAATTATTTAAACCTTAGAAAGACTTAGAAAATCGTAGTGGTTTAAAATTGTCTAGCCCTTCCAGCAATCCCACTTCTGGGGTATATGTCCAAAGAAATGAAAACAGAATCTCAGAGAGATATCTGCATTCCCATGTTCATTGCAGTATTATTCACAATAGCCAAAATATGGAAACAACCTAAGTGTCCATCAGTGGATGAATGGACAAAGAAAATGTGGTATATAAGCACAATGGAATATTATCCAGCCATAAAACAGAGAGAACTCCTGCCATTTCCAACAACATGGATGGACCTTGAGGGTATTATGCTATTATAAGTCAGACAGAAACAGACAAATACTGTATGATATCACTTATATGTGGAATCTAAAAAGTCAAGCTCATAGACACAAAGTTAAACTTGTGGTTACCAGAGGCTGGGGGGCTGGGGGAAATGGGGAGACATTGGTCAAAGGTCAAAAACTTAAAATTATAAGATGAATAAGTACCGGGGATCTAATGCACAGCATGGTGATAGTAGTTAATAATACTGTATTATATACTTGAAAGTTGCTAAGAGAGCAGATCTTGAATGTTCTTATCACAAAAAAGAAATGGTAATTATGTGACCTGATGAAGGTGTTAGGTAACACTATGGTGGTAAACATTTTACAATATGTAAGTATCAAATCAACACATTGTACACCTTAAACTTACAGTGTTATGTCTCAATAAAACTGGAAAACATTTATAAAAATAATTTAGCCTTTATTATCCTGCCCTTTTGGATTTAAAGAATTCACTAAATGCTTTTACAAAGAAGTCATATTTTTAAAGATCATTAGTGTTAAACATCTTTATATCTGTTGAGTGGTTTATAGACCTATAAAACTGATGTGGTCATAAATACAGAAACTTTCTCCACTACAAAAAAAAGCAGCTAAGTAGTTATGCTATGTGTAAAGCAGGATGATGCTACAGTGCAGTTTAGCTGGGGAGACTGGAGAGAGATGCTATATTTTGTGTTTGCTGATAACTTTGGGTTCGTGGAAGATGAGATGATGAAAGTACAGTGGAGCCCTCAATAAAAAATGGTTAGTATTTTCCTTAGATAATACTTCCTATAAAATCATTAAACATTTAACTTTAACTATAGTACCTTTTTAGACTTTTTATTATGGGTCTTATTTCTAGAGGTTGAAGATGACCTTAAGATAAATACCAGAGGCTCCAAGCTGTTTTTGAAAAGGTGAATTGTTTGTCTCCAAGCAATGCAGCTCCTCTTCTATTGGAGTTGAAACTGAGACTTATTTCTTGTAGTTAAGTCTTTTTAGGAAAATCCATCAGGAAAGGTCTTAATAATTTTCTTTCTCTCTTGTCTTTCTGAGAATATATTAGAGAACAGTCAGTGCCCTTTTTACAGCCAGAGACTGATATAATTAAGGGGCTAAAAGAAATGCCTTTGTTTATATAGTATCTATCCTGAAGAACAAAATGTCCTTTAACTATTGTTCTATCTAATACTAGAATGGAATAGAATTACATCAATTGTAGCCTTAAGTTCCAGTGTATCTGGCCCTCTCCGTCCTTTATTATAGATATTAACACAAAAGTATTGCATCATTTAATATTTCAATTTGGAAATAGGAAGCACATGATCTTCCATCACACTGAGAAAGGAGATAGTGGCTGCAGTTGCCTCCTATTTCTGTAGAGCCTGCACCATGGCGTTGGCCTGATTCCCTTCTTCTCTCCTGGCTCAGTCCAAAGCAAGCAACCAAGTGACTCATTGGGCCCTCCTGGCTGAGGGGCTTGCCTTGGCATGGGAGTGGTTCCAGGTTTTTTCTGTTTGGGTCCCAGGCTGCTTCCACTCTGCTGGTGAAGGGAAACTGGCTTTTCATTAGCACGGTATGCTCACTTAGTCTCCTATTGTGACAAGATAGTGTGCATGCTTCCTTATTCCAAAGAGAATATGTAAAATTTAAAGACATAGTCAGGTCTAAAAGCAAAAGTGTGGAAAAAACATATAACATCTTGGAAAAGTTTTTTCTTCCCCTTTAGGTCAGAGAATGTTATATTTCTAAGAACTTCTTAGTGATAAGAAAATAAAATGCTAACTCTGACACCCGCCTAGGTGTTCAGAAAGGTGATCCCTGGGAGGTAGATTGTCTCCATGTTAGTTCCCAACTGCCTGAGGGGATCATCTCCACCCACAATTAGCTATTGAAGTGGTTTGGTTTTGGCATTGCAATGTTTTTCTCATAGGAAAGATGGAATTTCTGTTTTTAGGAAATCTTAGGAGCATATATTTTTTCTCTATGTTTTGGGAAATGATGTTAAATAAGGTTGGTTACAGGGATTTCTTGTTTCCAGGACCCATGTTTGACAAGAGAAGATAAAAACAAACAAAAATGACTTGAGTAAAAAACACAGCTTAAATTCATTATACCCATTTCCATCTTTGTCTGTTCTCAGATCTTGACTTTACATTATGCTTTAGTCAGATTCTGGCAGCAAATTTTTTACTTAAGATTCAGAAGAAACACTGGGCAAGGATATTATGTTTACGGGAATAAAATGCAATTTGCAAGTATTTTATTCCTGAATAAGCAATTTATTGAAGTTAAAATCTTCTTTTCCTAGAAACTCTTTACTAGCAGAAATATGAAGGAAAGGAATGTGGTTTGGAATAACAGTAATACAGGTTGCTCAAGTCAGATTTGTAAACAAAATAAATGTTTTTCTTTTTTACTGCAAATCATAGTGCATGAAATAGGGGGGAAAGGTCAACATTATAAACACACTCTATGCCTTTTCCTCTTAGATACAAATGGAAGTGCCTATTAATTCCTTGTAGAGCCAGTGGGAGTCTTCCATGAGGATATCTTCTCATGGGAATCCAACCTCTTGTTGCTCTGAATCTGGAAAAAACTAGGCTGATGAATCATTTTACAGCCTCCTTGGGGAATGGCATTTCTTACACAAATGAATTTCTGCTTAACTGAATGTATCATTTTATTTTTGCCAGTTTATTGGAATTCTTTCTAATAGGTATTTCACATTATTTTTCTAAGAATCCTGATTGTCATTATGAACAAACATCATTATACTCTGTTTGAACTTTTAAATTCAGGTCTTCTTCCTTAATGTCACACTCTGCTTTCTTCTTCGGCACATTTTGGTTTGAGCATTTACTAATAAGTGATACCTCATTAAGTCAGGAGGTGGTAAAATAGCTGCAGCAGTTGAATGGCTATTTTGGGTGTTCCTTTCTTGTTCATTTGTTTGTATTCTGTAATTTTGATTTCTGGAGTATTAAACTTGATAGAAATTCATCTCAGGGTAAAAAATAGTGTTCTTCTGTTATGGAGATTCTCTTCAGAGTGCTGTGCTTGTCACTAAACCAACATGAGTTCCCTTCTTGGTGAGTTGAAATCAAAGCCATCACCAGAAGTAGTGGTCACACAAAGTAAACTTTATTTGGAGCAAATAAGGAGACCATGGGGAATCACTTCTAAAGCTGTGGCTCCCAAGCAAGGGAAAGCAGGGGCCTTTTATTTTGGATGGGGAATGAATAGTCAAAAGGGAAGTTTCATCATCACATGTAGAGGTGGATATAAGCTCATGCAGGCATAGTTTGAAAACATGCTTTTACATACATTACATATTATGATAATAAGGCTTGGGCTCCTCCTGAAGTGGAGATCTTAACATTAAAATGAAGCACAGGTAACTTTTGGGCACTTTTTGGCCCATCTGCACAGGCGTTGCTCTCGTGATGGGGTTTGGAGCAGTTCAGGGCAGTTGGTGATTTCATCTCTTTAACATAACTGAAAAACAACTTTGAGAAACAGTTAAGTGCTTTGGAAAACCTCCCTTGAGTTACTTGGGGCAGTTAGTGACATGCTGATAGTTCAATGTTTTAAATTATTTTGAAAAGGACTCAGTGCTTGTTATGAATCAATGCCAAAGATACCAAAGGGCACATTTCTTGCTGGTTTACAATGGATCCTGGTCAATTGTTGGCAAAATGACTCCCTATACTCATGCCTCATTGCCAGGTTAATTAGCAGCTCCTCTCATTAAGAGTGGACTCTATCTTTCCATCACTTGAATCTTGCTTTAATTAGCAGAATGCAGCAAAAGTTACATGGGCCAATTATGAGCCTAGATAGGCCTTATAAAAAAACAAAATTCAACAGAATAAATTTTAAAGATCTTATTGCCTTTATTCAATGATTCATAAATTGGGCAGCATCCAATCTGGCAGATAGAAAGGAGCTCCAAGGAGCTGTCCAAAATGAAAGACTTTTATAGGCAGAAGAAGTGGGGGAAAGAAAGTTATACTAAGCAAAAAAGTGAGTTGGTCACTGCAATGTTACTTTCCTTTAGGGGGTGGCAGGGGTCTATCGGGTAGATTACCTAACTGGTGTTAATCAGACAATTCCTGGCAGGTGATTGCCTGATCAGGCAATTGACTGGTTTAAGATTCAATTTATGGGAGAGCCAAAACTGTGATTAAGTTGTCTGGGTTTGGTGACATGGGGCTTAGCATAAGTGGCTCCATTTTGGGCCTGTTGTCTTGTTTTAACAGCCTCCAGAGGCCTTGTGCACTGCCTTTCTCTCTCTTTTGGGACCCTGTCCAGACACCAGGAGAACAAGCCTGAGCTAGTTGGCTAGATGATGAGAAACACATAGCCCAGTCACCTCCTATTGCTCCAGTTAACAACCAGCCAATCCCTTGAAGCAGACATCCTTGCTGACCAACAGCTGGTTATTTTGCACAAGGGAGTCCAGTTGAGGCCAGAAGGATTGACCAGCTGAGCCTAGCTGAAAACACCAACTCACAGAATCATAAACTAAATAAATGGTTGTTTTTTCATTCCACTTATTTTGAGATGTTTTGCTATACAGCAATAGAAACTGATAGCTAGAAGTAGAGCACTGCCATAATAAAAACCTAAAATATGTGTCCTTGGGTTTAGGACCAAGCTGCAGACTAAATATAGAAAAGTAGTAAGGAAATAATTAGCAAAAACTGGAAAAATGGCAAGCAAACTGTGAGTAAGGGCTAAAAAAATAATTGATATTGAAGGCTGAAAAAATTAGCAACACACATTTTGTAGCAGCAAAACAATTGGAAAAACTGTTGCCTAAACTAATTTAGAAGATAGAAAAGGTATCTAATAAATTTTTGGATTTGGCTAAGGAAATCTCAAGGACTCCAGAATGTTAAAAATGTCAGATGGCAGGACTTACTGTGTTGGAAAATAAAAATGTTTCTCCTCTCCAGTCCCCCAAGTCAGTAAAACTTCTCAAAATAAAATGAGGCTTGAGGACAAAGACCAAATCAAGGATATGGCTAGAAGATTCTTCAATAAGACTTATTAGAAATGTCCCTATTAGATCCTCTAAGATAGATAGAAGGGCTTCTAGGAATTTTAAGGACATTATCACCCAGCAATATAACACATCCAAAGTAGCTACTAATAAGTCTAGAGCACTGTCCAATATTATATCCACTAGCCACACCTGGGTATTAAAATTAAAATTAATCAAAATTAAATAACATTAAAAAGTCACTTCCTCAGCTTCATGAGGTGCATTTCAAGTGCTCAGCAGTCACATGTGGCTAAAGGCTACTATATTGGAAAGTGCAGGAAAAAGTTCTATAGGATATTGCTGGTCTAGGAAAAGAAAATGTCTCAAGAAAAATTGTTAGTGTGCCTTTTTGAGCATGGAGTGGACTAAAATCTCATATTTAGGAATCCATCAAAGTTTTTAAGGGAGTTCTTATACCAAAGTTTTATTGTAATAACAAAAGTTTTATGCCATAAGCATAGATTAAAATTCTTTCCATTGAACAAAAAGACCCTGGGCCCCAACTTTCCATGAGCAGGAAGCAAACAGAAAGATACTTAGCTGCCAACATAGACCACTTCTTATGGAAAAGGAAGGATATCTCAAAGATTGGAGTCAAGAGCTCAAGGAGCAAAGCCAAGGGCCATGGAAAACAATGGGCTGGGGATCATTCCAAGGAAGTAGGAGAGAACAACAGACTGGGAAGTTACTCCAAGGAAGCAGAACAGGCCTTAATCAAGAAACATTTTCTCTGCCCACTCACACCACTTCTATTCAATACGTTATTGGAAGGACTAGCCAAAGCAACTAGGCAAGAAAAAGAAATAAAAGGCATCTACATTGGAAAGGAAAAAGTAAAATTGTCTTTGTTTGCAGATGACATAAGCTTATATTTGAAAATCCTAAAAATTTCAAATAAAAAAAATAAATAAACTCATCAAACTTGCAGGATACAAAATCGACACACGTACAAAAATCAGTTGCATTTCTATACACTAACAATGAATAATCCAAAAAGGAAATTAAGAAAATCATCCCATTTACAATAGCATCAAAAAGAATAAAATACTAAGTAGCAAACTTAACCAAGGATGTGAAAGGCTTATACACTAAAACCAACAAAACATTGCTGAAAGAAATTAAAGAAGACACAAATAAATGGAAAGACATCCCACGTTAATGGATTGGAAGACAATATATTTCCATACTACCCAAAATGATCTACAGATTCAATGCAATCCCTATCAAAATCCCAATGGCATTTTTTTACAGAAGTGAAAAAAAGAATCCTAAATTTCATATGGACCCACAAAGAATGCTGAATAGCCAAAATAACCCCGAGTAAGAGAAACAAAGCTGGAGGCCTCAAACTTCCCAATTTCAAATCATATTACAAAGCTACAGTACTCAAAACAGTATGGTATTAGCATAAAGATAGACATAGAGACCAATGGAACAGAATAAAGATCCCAGAAATAAACCCATACATACACGGTCAAGTGACCTGCAACAAGGGTGCCAAGACTACACAACAGTAGAAGGATAATCTCTTCAACAAATGGTCTTGGGAAAACCAGATATCCACATACAAAATAATGAAACTGGACTGTTATATTATATCATACACAAAAATCAGCTGAAAATGGATTAAAGATTTAAATGTAAAACATGAATCTACAAAACTCCTAGAAGGAAACATAGGAGAAAAGCTTCATAACACTGGTCTTGGCAATGATTTCATGGATATAACACCTAAAGCAAAGGCAACAAAAGCAAAAATAGACAAGTGGGATTACATCAAACTAAAATCTTCTGCATAGGAAAGGAAACAGTCAATAGAGTTAAAATAGTTCATAACTTATGAAATGAGAGAAAATATTTGCAAATCATATATCTATCTGATAAGGGGTTAATATCTAAAATATATAAGGAACTCTTACAACTAACTCAATAGCAACCAAATAACCTGATTTTAAAAATGGGCAAAAGACTTGAACAGATATTTCTCCAAAGAAGACATACTAATGGCCAACAGGTACCTGAAAAGATGTTCAACATTACTAATCATCAGGGAAATGCAAATCAAAACCACAATGAGGTGTCACCTCGCACCTATGAGGATGGCTATTATTAAAAAACAGAAAAGTGTTGGCAAGGATGTGGAGAAATTGGAATCCTTGTGCACTGTTGGTGGGAATGGAAAATGGTGAAGCTGCTATGGAAAACAATATGAAGTTTCCTCAAAAATTTAAAAATAGAACTGCCATATGATCCAGGAATCCCACATCTGGGTATATTTCCAAAAGAATTGAAATCAGGATCTTGAAGAGATACTTGCACTCCAATATTTATTGTAACATTATTTACAATAGCCAAGAGATGGAAACAACCCAAATGTTCATCAACACATGAATAAAGAAAATGTGGTATATACATGTAATGGAATATTATTCAGCCACAAAAAGAAAAATCTGTCATATGCTACGACATGGATGAACCTTGAAAATATTAGGCTAAATGAAATAAGCCAGTTACGGAAGAAAAAATACTGTACAATTTTCCTTATATGAGGTATCTAAAGTAGTCAGACTCATAGAAACAGAAAGTAGAATAGAGATTTTTGGGAGCTAGAGAGAGGGGAAATGGGTAACTCACTACTTAAGGGCTATCGAGTTTCACTTATGCAAAACAAAAAGTTTCAGAGGTCTGCTGTACAACAGTGTGCTCATAGTTAACAACACTGTACTGTACATTTAAAAAAATTTTAAGGTGGTAGATCTCATGTTATGTGTTTTTGACCAAAATAAATACTTTTTTAAAAAGAAATGTTTTCTGCCTACAGAGTAGGCAGATCTGACAACAATTGTCTGGTGGAAATTCAGAATTATTACCGACCAGCAACTTGGATATTCTTCCTATTCCTCCCCCTTTAAAATATAAGAGACTTTACTGTGCTTACTTTGACCCCGTCTTTCCATTGGAAGCCAAGTGTATATGTCGGAAAATAACTTGTCTTTTTAGTTTATTGGTCTCCAGATCAAGAAGAGCAGCATCCAGAGTTGAGATAGGTCACGAGATCTTAGACTTCAAACATAAGCTGTGATTGAATGAACCTCCTGGGGATTCCCTTTGGAGGAAGGGAGTATATTTTGTATGTGGGATTTATTTGAATAATTGTAGCCAGGGAGAGGCATATAGCATATTCTTCTTTTTGTACCTGAGCCCCTTTGCAGTGTTACTTTCAAGTTCTCATTAAGAGGTAGAGTCTATCTCCCACCAGAGCCTGGGCCGGCCTTGCGACTTGCTTTGACAAATAGAATGTAGCAGAGTGACTTGTACAAGTTTCAAGCCTGGGCCTCACGAGGTTTTGAAAGCTTTTATTCTCTTGGAAACCTTACCAGCCACCATTAAAAGAAGCCTGAGCTAGCCTTCTGGATGATTAGACACACGGCTCAGTTGCCCCCAGTACCTCTTGAGCTGCAGGTGACCACAGACACATGAAAGAACCCTGTTGAAACTAGAAGGGCCACACAGCTGGGCCCAGACTAAAAGTTTTCAACCCACAGAATTATGAATTAAATAAATTGTTGTTGTTTTAAGCCACTAAATTTTAGGGTAGTTTTGTGACACACTAAGAGCTAATTCATATAATCATATATTTTGTTACCTTGTAAAACCTTAGTGGAGTAAAACTTATTTTTTAACTGCAGAGTAGCAGAAGTATTCACTGCTACTTTCTAATTTAGAAGCCACTAACCTCAAACTATTATTTTATTGTCACAAATTATTTCCTTTCCTTTTTTGTGCACATAGCCGGCACTCCAGGACCAAATGGGCTTTTTGAAACTCTTGAGTCTGGTGTGTTTGACCACACGCATATGAACTGTGTGAAGGTGTGATACAAGCACTGGATATTTATAAGCTCTTTCATAATAATTATGCAGACAAGTCTTGAATTGGCTTTCCAGTGGAAAAAACTAGGGCCTAAAACTCACTCTATAATTTTACTAATAGTACAGAATAACTACAAAGAAGCACTTCCTTTGATGATTTCATATTAACCCTCATGGAATATTTCTTTTCACTCTTCTTTTATTCTACAGCTATTATGGATTTTTGTTCCAGTGGAGACTTGGCCCAAAATGGATTTATTTATGTGGTTACTGCTTGTATTCGGAGGGATTACTGTGGGGAAACACACCAGTTTTAATGGAATGTATCTCAAAAAGTTGCAGAACAGAAACAAAGTTCATGTTTTCTAGCAGGACCCGTTTCATAAAAGTGGTCATATTGATTTTCCACTGTGTAAAACCAAAATCAAACACACAATTTTTTCAAACATGAAGAAAGGAAACTCTTTCACATAGTTTCATATCTGAAAACTATGGCTGGAAAGTTTGGTTAGCTATTTTTTCTAGCAGTTTAATACTGCATTGTATTAGTCAGGGTTCTCCAGAGAAACAGAACCAATAGGATGTGTATATATAGACAGATGCATATGTAGTAAGAGATTTATCATAAGGAATTAGCTCACATGATTGTGGAGGCTTGGCAAGTCTAAAATCTGCTGGGGGAAGTTGGCAGGCTGGAGACTCAGGAAAGAATTGCAGTTCCCATCCAAAGGCAGTCTGCTGGCAGAATTGTCTCTTTCTTGGGGGAAGTCAGCTTTTTATTCTATTTAGAACTTCAACTGATTGGATGAGGCCCACCCATATTATAGAGGGCAATTTGCTTTATCAAAGTCCATCCATTTAAATGTAAATTTCATCAAAAAACATCCTCACAGAAACATCCAGAATGATGTTTGACCAAATACCTGGGCACCATGGCCCAGTCAGACTGATACATAAAATTAGCCATTACATGTGTTATTGGCAAAATTATTGCTTCTCACCTTTTGCTTTGAAATAGTTGACCAAGTGAGTCAGACTGGTTTAGTTTGTTTGTATCTAGGTGTAACACTATCAGCAAATTGATACAATTGTAGTTAACATGCAGGCATGTTTTAAAAACTTAATTTCTATATCTATACAGATTTAAATTTTATATTTTCCTAGCTTTCATAAAAGGCTAAAAGAAGAAATAATCTAGGTTCTGGGAATTTAAAAATGTTTATAATTGAGTATGTGATTATTTCATTGCTACTCAAATGCAGATAAGCATTTAATTTCTGATATATCACGTATATGCTAACCAATTATGCTACCCATAAATATTTTTTCTCCCCTTATTAAATAATTGATTCTACATTATAGTGTTTTAAAATCATTTTAGCATCTTTCAAAATTTTTGTGATAATTATTTTTGATACCTCGAGAATCTGAATCTAAATATACAACATTAGCTCAGGATAGGAGGAAGGTAAATAGAATTATACCATTATAAACTTGGATTGTATGTGAAAAGGTATAATATCAGTTAAAATTATACAGTGATATAGTAATGATGCATATCGTAATCCCCAGGACAAAACTTTATAATGCAAAGAGGTATAGCTAAAACTCCAACAGAAGAGAGAGAATATATATATATATGCACACATATATATATATATCTTGATTAACATGAAAAGCAAAAAAAGAGAAACAAATGATTTGAAAACGCAGTGGACAAATAAAAATTAACAAGATGGTAGACTTACACTCAACCATATCAATGATTAAATTAATAGAGACTCTAATTAAAAAGGAGATCTTGGGGCCGGCCCGGTGGCGCAGCGGTTTAGTCCACGCTTGGCAGCCCGGGGTTCGCTGGTTCGGATCCCGGGCGCTCGCAGACGCACTGCCTGTCAGCCATGCCGTGGAGGCGTCCCATATAAAGTGGAGGAAGATGGGCACGGATGTTAGCCCAGGGCCAGTCTTCCTCAGCAAAAAAAAAATAAATAAATAAAAAATAAAAAATAAAAAAAAAAAAAGGAGATCTTGTCATATTGGATATTTAGAAAAGCAATATCCAGCAATCATGCCTTAAAAAGACAAAATTATATATAAAGGCATATGGAGTTTGAAACTAAAATGATGGGAAAATTTATCTAAATACACTCATGACCATTACCATCTGCTGCCATGATGTCATGCACTGAATTTCTACCCTTATTGATTTTACTAAAGATTAAAATGATTAGTGGAAAAATTCACACTAGTAATTTCTGAGCTTATTCTTTTCACCCTTTTCTGAAGAGGGGTACCACACTGCCAGTATCCAGTCCGCTATAACAGTTTTGAAAAATCATGGTAAGTTAAGTTTCTTGACTGACTTTCTAATAGCCTAGGACATTTGTCATTAAGACCCATAGCTTAATAGATGTTCAGGTTTTCCACATATTTTCTCACTTATTCTTTGTAAATAGCAATTTTTAAGTCTTTGTTAGTTCCTAGTGTGTTCTTTGTTACATTTGCTAATAACCTATTTTAAAAAGAGTCATTTTTTTTCTGCTATTTTAGAGTTGTCATTATATCCTATATCCTTTGTTTATGACAGGATTCAAACTATTCCAATGTATTTTGCCTTTGGTTTGGGTACAGCAAACAGTAAAAAAATATCCTTTGTGTGTGTTTAGCAAGCAGAAGTCTTTTAACATTATTTACTTGGTTTTACTTGGAAACTCCATGGTGTAGAAGTGG
This sequence comes from Tapirus indicus, assembly GCA_031878705.1. Lineage (NCBI taxonomy): Eukaryota > Metazoa > Chordata > Mammalia > Perissodactyla > Tapiridae > Tapirus > Tapirus indicus. The sequence continues at coordinate 150,869,065 of CM062920.1, read as the reverse complement.
ATATTTGCAGTGTGTTTGGCAAAGGACATTTTACAGAATGTCTAATATGGAGTATGTGTTGAATGACACTCATACATGAGGTCATCACTGTAACCCAAAGCAGCCACGGCAAGTATCAATGCCATACTGGCCACCAAGCATGATGATAAATACCATAAAGACAACAAGAATAATGATAATTTTCTGTCTTCAGTGGCCTAGACAGCATTATAATCAATTTATTATATCTACCTAATGGGAAACAATGTTACCACACTAGGGTTTCTTTTAAACTTTTTCTTAGTTAAACCTACAAACATGCCACATACTTCTTATCAATAGATCCTGAATATTTTAAAATATAGTCAAGATCAAGAATTAAACATGGGAGCTTTAATATTAGGCTTTGCACAGTATATAATATTTTGAACTTATTTCTCAAGAGCTTTAAAAAACTAGTCATGAGAATCGAGTATATTAAACCAGGCTTATTTTCAAAAGCCTAAATTTTAATTTCTTCTTGAAAATCTAAGTAGCAAGAAAGTTGTAGTTAAATCCAAATATAGTCTCTGTATAAATTTATTACTCTATAAAATTGTTAATAGCAGTAAGTGAAGAAATCAAATAAATAAATCTAAAAAAGAAATTGAAATAATTATTATCCCTTCTTCAAGACCACAGAAAAGTCCACTCAAAAAAGATTTAATGAAGTGGCTGGCCCAGTGGCATAGTGGTTAAGTTCACATGTTCTGCTTCACCATTCAGATCCCAGATGTGGACCTACACACTGCTTATCAAGCCATGCTGTGGTGGCATCCCACATATAAAGTAGAGGAAGATTAACATAAATGTTACCTCAGGGCCATTCTTCCTCACCACCACCAACAACAAAAAAGATTTAATGAATACCTGTCATTTGAAAAAAATCATTTTAGAAGTTGTTGGGAGTCCAATAAATAAGTCCAATGTGAACAGAACAGTCAATTAAATGAATAATATATACATAAAACTATAAATTAGTCATTCATCAAACACTTAAACTCAGTACCTAATACGTACCAGACATTGAGAACGGTGCTAGGGAATCAACAATAACAATAGTGATGATACTAATAATGATAACAGTTACCATTTACTGAGAACCTTCTATGTGCCAGGCACTGCATAAATATTCTCCATCTTGTTATATCCCCATTTTTCAGTTAAAGACCAGAGGATTAGAGAAATTAAGTATCTAATTCAAATGTTCAGATCTACTTGCAGAGCAGGCAACTAAATTATAATCTGTTTCCCTCAAAAGATGTTCAAGTACATCATACTACTTTTCATACAAAGACATAGGAGACAAACATGCTTTCCTTCAAAGATCACAGGTCATAAAGGAGATGTAGAAATAGAAATAGTCACAAACAATGCAGTCATTGCTCTGATGCAGGGATGTCTGTGACATAATGTGCAGCAGAGGAGGGAGCTTCTAACTGCCTCATGTGGTCCAGCCACAGAGCAGGTAATGAGAAGTCATCTTGAGTTGGAGGATGAGTCAAGGGTAGGAAGGCATATGAGTCAAGAGAAGAGGAAAAGTAAAGTGTCATTGCATGAGGGAAGCGCATATGGTTTAGTAAGGCATTTTCACAAGAGTGAGTTTGTAGAACTGACAAAGAACTCTGCTAGAAAAACAAGCAGGCTGGGATCATGTGGGGGATCAGGTATGCCTTGCTGAGGAGTTCACACTTTATTTTGTAAGCAATGGAGAGAAATTGACACAGAGTAGTGAATTGATTAAGTTTGCCTTGAGAAATAAGCACTTTACAAGTGGTGTGGGGAATGGATAAGAACAGGGAATGATCAGAAGCAGGGAAACCAGATGTAATATTCCAGGCAGGAAGAGAAAAAAGATTTAATTAAGACAGTCAAACGCAGCAGAAATGAGACAGACTGGAAGGACGCTAAGTGGACGGAAGTAAGGGACCTATTAAAGATATATACCCCATGGTTCTGGCTAGAGTAACCAAATAGAGGGCGTTATCACTAAGTCTTGGAACACTGGAATAAAAGAAGTTTTAGGGGTGGAGTAGTTATAATGAGTTCAGTTTTAAACATGCTGAATTTTAGGTGCTATGGTACCTGTACATATAGATTGAGAAGTCCAGTAATGATCAGAAATCCATGGATGTCTGCAAAAGAGAAAGTGATTTGTGTCATTATAAGCATTCAGGCAGTTCCTGAGTCTCTAGCTTCAGATGAGATAACCCGGAGTGAGTGGAGACTACGAAGAATACAGTCAAAGGTCATGTGCAGACCCCAATTTTTAAAGTGGAGGGAAATTACGGTAAACTCATGGAGCAAAATGAGAAGGAGGTAAGATGGGGGAAATGCTGTGATGGAAGTTGAGGATTTCAGACCAGCTCAGTAAAAAGACATAACTGAGCCCTTGGTGTGCGCCTGCACTGCTGGGGAGTGGATTCATGACAATGAAAAGGACATGGTTTCTGTCCTCACGGAGCTCATAGTATAGTGAAGGAGAGAAAGGTAAGTAGGCAAGGGACTGAAGGAATGTTTGGTTTGGACAGGAAGTGGAAGGTCACTGCTCTGGAGAGAGCACCTCCAGGGTGGGAGTGAGGGCAGTAGACAGAGAAGTAAATGTGGAGGGAGCGAATGCCCTTACATGGCTTTATCAAGGAACTTAGCTGTGAAAGACAGACATGTGGTGGAGTGATAAAGAATGTGGGAGGCAAACTGAGCAATTTGTTTTTAGGACGGAAGCAAATTGAGTAAGTGTGGATTTCAGGAAAAATAAGGAGTAATAAGGGTCTTACTGTTGCTCATATTTCCTCGTGTTTTGGTTTTTAAGCAAACAAACCCTTAATTTGGGGGGTAAATTAAACATTACAATTATAAAACTATTTAGCTTTGATCCAAGAAGAATGTAGGCAGGTGTATTTTATTTGGGGAAATATTTTTTATAATAATGTATATTGTATAATAAAAATATAATTAATAATAAAGTAATATATACATAAAATATGTAATAATATAACCTGAACAATACAAGGTCAGAATAGAAAAAATAAAAACATAAGAAAAAGTAAAAATTAATTTAAAAAAATAGTTGAACCCCATATCATATCATTTATGAAAAGCCAGTTTATAATTTGACCCGTTTTTAACAGACATTTTGATTTTTTATAACTATATATATTTTAACAAACTGGAAACTATATGGACCTGCTTTTTAATGTATGACTTGTACGTAGAAAATTGCATTAAACATCAGCACACAGCTAAAGGAGTTATTATAAAGCTAATACTCATGCACACTCCATCCAGATCAAGACGTAAGATGTTGGCAGTGTCCTGAAAGTCCCTGCTTGCCCTTTCCAATCACAAATCCCTCCCTTCCCCCACAAGGTTAACCACTGTCTCGACTTGTATACTAATCACTTCCTTGCTTCTGTTTGTACTTTTTCTTCATACCTTTACCACCTGTGTATGCATTTCTAAACACTATTGAAATCTGATCTAGTTTTGAAATGTATTTAAATGGAAACAAAAAGCAAATATTATTTTTGTCCAGCTTCTTTTGTTCAACGTTATGCTTGTGAGGTCAGCCCACACTGTCGCAGATAGCGGTGTTGATGTTGACTGATTCCTGTGAAGCATTCCACTGAGGGAACATGCCGTCATTTATTTATCCACACTAGTACTGATGGACATCCAGGCTGTGTGCGCTTTGGGCTATTACAAATAATGTGGCTATACACGTTCCTGCACATATTTCCTGGGTCTGTGAGCATGCATTTCTTCGGGGTAAATACCCAGGTGTGGAAATGGAGGATCATAAGGTTTGTGTGTCTTCAACTTTAGTATATAAAGCAAAACAGTTTTCCAAAATGGTTGTATTAATTTACACTCTCCACATCAGTGTGGAGATTTCCAGTTACTCTAAATCCTCACCAATGCTTGGTAACATTTTATCAAATTTTAGCCATTGCCATCTCATGGTGATTTGAATTAACATTTTCCAGATTATTAAGATCTAACGACTTTTCATACATATCTTTGGTCACGTGAATATCCTGTCCTTGAAAGCCACTCTCTACTCTTACATATTTTCCTTTGGGGTGGCCAGTCTTTTAGTTGTTTTGTAAGAAGCATTTTCTATGTTCTATGTACCAGGGGTTGGCAAACTACCACTCATGGGCCAAATCTGACCTGCCACCTGTTTTGGTAAACAAACTTTTATTGAAACCTAGCCACACCTACTTTCCTGCTGCTTTCAGGATACAAAGGAGAACTGAGTTCTTGTGACAGAAACTGTGTGGCCTGCGCAGCCTAAATATTTATTATTGGGGCCTTTACAGAAGAAAAAGTTTCCTGACTCCTACTTTACACTACACCCTTTGTTAGCTAAATGTTTGACAAATGTCTTCACCCTCTCCATGGCTTGCCTTTTGACTTCATTATTGGTACTTTCTAATAAACAGGATTTCTTAATTTTAATTTATTTATCATTAGTGCTTTATGTATCTCAATTAAAAATAAATCTTCTGGGGCTGGCCCGGTGGCGTAGCAGTTGAGTTTGCACATTCCACTTTGGTGGCCCGGAGTTTGCTGGTTCAGATCTTGGGTGCAGACCTACTCACCACTCATCAGGCCATGCTGAGGTGGCATCCCACATAGAGGAGCTAGAATGACCTACAACTAGGATATACAACTATGTACTGTGGCTTTGGGGAGAAAAAAGAGGAAGATTGGCAACAGATGTTAGCTCAGGGCCACTCTTCCTCAAAAAAAATAAAAATAAAAATAAATCTGCATCCTAAAGTCATGAAGATATTCTCTGACATTATTTTCTAAAAAAAAAAAAAAAAAAAATTGATTTGCTTTCATCTATAGTTCTACCATACAATTGGAGTTAATTTTTTTGTGAACAGTGTGAGATACCCATCAGTGCCATTGTTTTTCCTGAGCCTACCCAAATGTCCCAGCTCCATTTATTGAAAACACTGCCATCCCCCATGCCACTTCTGTCACAAGGAAAGTGTTCAGATGTGCATGTGCATTTTCATACTCCGTTCTGTTCCACTGGCATTTGTCTGTCCTTGTGTGAAGACCTTAATATTTTGATTACTGTAGTTTTATCTCAAGACTTGGTAACTTAGATGAAGTCCTGCTACCTTGTTTTTTCCAAGGGTGTCTTGAATATTCTTGAACCTTTGACCATGCTTATAAATGATAGAATCCACTTGTCAAATTCCATTAAATAATTGGAGTTGTGGTTAGGATTCCTTGAATCTACAGATCAGTTTGTAGAGAATTGGCATGTTACAATATTTAATTTTTTAATGTATAAACTGGATATTTATCCATTTATTCAAGTATTCTTTAATTTTTCTGAGCAACATTTCATAGTTTTCTATATAAAGGACTTGCGTTGGTTAGGCTTATCCCTTCATATTTGGTATTTTTGATGCTTTTAAAATAATATTTTTAAAAATTCACTTTCTATTTGTTGCTAGTACATAGAAATAAAATTCATTTGAATATATTGTCTTTTAATCAAGAAATTTTGATAAACTAATTCAAATGATTTATCTGCAGATTGTTCTGGATTTCCTATATAACAAAGCATCTGTAAATAACAAGTGTTATTTCTCTCCTTTAAAATCTTTATAATTTTTGTTTTATATATAGATATAGGTATGAATATAGAATTTTTTCTGTGTAACTTAAGACCTCCAGTATACTGTTGAATAGGAGTGGTGACAGTGGGCAACATTTTCTCACTGCCAATAGCAGGGGAAAGCTTTCACCACATCACCTTTAAATGAAATGTTTTGACATAGGTAGAGGATTAAATTTACTAACATATTAACATTTTTGTTCTCACCATTGTTTACTGCATCCCCTATTATTATAGCTTTGTCTATTTTCCTGTGGTTCTGTCCATTATTAGGTGTATATAATTTTAAATTGTCATGTTTTCCTTTTGAATTGAACCTTTTATCTTCATTGTCTTCTTTTTCTCTAGTAATACTTTTTGCCTTAGAATCTACTTTGCTATTAATAAAGTTATATGTGTTAATTTTAGGGGAGAGTTTACATATTCAATCTTTTTCCATACTTTTACTTTTAACCCTCTGTATTGTTAATATTTAGATATAATTCTTATAAAAACTGTTTACATTTTATTTTAATGGAAGCATCTAGTCCATTTTCAGTTGATGTAATCTATTTGAGGTTAAATCTTTGTTGTGCCTTTTCTATGTGTTGATTTCTTTCCTTCTTTCGAACTGATTTAATTTTTCAAATTTTTCCTCTGTTAGTTTTTTTTTTTTTTTTGCAGGGGAAGATTCACCCTAAGCTAACATCTGTTGCCAATCTTCCTCCTTTCTTTTCTTCTTTCTGCCCCCAAAGCCCCAGTACATAGTTGTGTATAAGTTCTTCTATGTGAATGACTGCCACAGCATGGCTACTGACAGATGAGTGGTTTGGTTCCATACCTGGGAACCAAACCTGGGCCACTGAAGAGGAGGGTGCCAAACTTTAACCACTAGGCCGTCAGGTCTGGCTCTCCTCTGTTAGTTTTAAAGTTATGAATATTTTTTCTATTATCTTAGTGGCTACCCAACTTTATCAAAGTATAATGTTAATTGGTATTTATAGCTTATTCCTAGAGAGTGCAAGGACCCCATTTACCACTTCCTGACTTCTAGATTATTATTGTTGTGTACTTAAATTATAACTAGAAAACTGTAACTATAAAACTATAAATATAATATTATAGATATAAATATATATTTAAAACCTATCACATATTATCTTCTTTAATACATTTTATACATTTGGAGCTACCCACATATTTATTTTGTTTTTCTTAATTTGTTCCTACGTCTCCATCCGGTTACCTGGGATTTTCCCTCTTCTTCTTAAAAAACATCCTCCACTATTTTCCTTTAGTTTGATATTGTAGGGGAGTAAGAAGTTTTCCTCTACCTGTCCAGATTTTTCTGGCTGGTCTAAGAATTACACTGACATGAGACAGAATAACAGGAGAAAATCAAAAAATCAAAAAAAGTTTAAAAACATGTATACATGGGAGAAACCTAGGAAAACTGAGTAACTCACCAAAATGGCTGAAGTCACCACCTTAAGTACCATAAAGACAAAGGAGGATGTTGGGAGTAGTCAGTTGGAACTTCAAAGAGGAGGAAGGCAATTCACAAAGAGATGGAAAAGCAAATGTTTTGTGAAGAAATATTTGTCATGCTTTGCAGAGACAATGGGACATGGGGAGGACTTTGATTAAATGGGCCTTGGTAGGTTCCTCCCTGTCCACCACACCTAGTTCATATTATACATAGTTATCTATGCTGAGAGCTCCTTCCTAGAATGGGCCTTCTATCTTCAATTCTCCTAAGCAGTTAGGGGGAAGATCCAAGTTTCTTCATGAGTCTTTTGTTCTTAAAAATAATCTAGCCAGGGGCCAGCCTGGTGGCGTAGCGGTTGGGTTCACCACTTTGGATCCTGGGCATGGACCTATGCATTGCTCATCAAGACACCCTGAGGTGGTGTCCCATATAGAGCAACTAGAAGGATGTACAACTATGACATACATCTATCTACTGGGGCTTTGGGGAGAAAAAAGGAAAAAAAGGAGGAAGATTGGCAACAGATGTTAGCTCAGGGCCAATCTTCCTCAAAAACAAAAAATCAAGCTAAAAAGACATGTTTTGGGCTAGAAAATTCTGCTCCCCTACAGATAAATCTGTTTTTCTTTTCTAGAAATGTTTTTATTTTCTGTTTTTTCAAAAGATATTTTTACTTTATTTACAATTCTTAGGTTTGTCATTATACTGTTTCAGCACATTAAAGCTACTTTTCCATTGTGCTCCAACTTCCATTTTCAGTGTTGAAAAATTAGAATTCAGTTTAATTTGTTCTTTCTTCTTTCTTTCTCTGTTTCCTTCTTTCCTCCCCTCCTTCCTGTTTTTAGGTTTTCTCTTTGTCTTTTCATTCTTTTTGTGATTTTATTATAATCAGTATAGATGTGAAATTCTTTCTTGTCATGCTTACGATCCACTGAGCTTACTGACTCTACACAGTCATTCATCAGTTTCTAAAGTTTTTAGTAATTTTCAATTCAATATTGCTGCTGCCTCTCTTTAACTTGTGATTCTAGCTAAATGCATTTTAGAATTATTTATATTGTATCCTCATGATCTCTCTCTCTTTTCTTCAAAATTTTGCCTCTTTGGGCTTTATTCTGATTTTTCCCCCCAGCATTTATCCTGCTTACTAATTTTTCTTTAGCTGTTTCTAAGATGTGTACTTTCAAACACATCCATTGAGTTCTTAATATCATTTACTTCTCAGTTTTAGAATTTTTATTTCGATCTTTTCCAAATTTGTTTTGTCTTTTTTAAAGATACGTTCCACTTCTCTGCCAGAATACTTAAACTTGTCTTTTGGCTCCCTGAATATAGTGAGCAAAATTATATAAAGCCAGTGTCAGGAGATCTACTGGGCTGGTAGAGAGAGTGTTGCACTGCCAGGTGTCAGACTAGCCAATTAAAACAACAAACCAAAAATGAGAGTTAAGCCTTTTATCGCTCACTGTAACAGTACAAGCAAGAGACTAGAACTGGAGAAAACATCAACTCCTCCTATTTCATTTTTCCCCGTTGAATGGCTCACTGGTTGATAGTCATGAGGACCAACACAGATGTAGGAGTATCTCTGTTCAGAGAGCCCCAAACAAAAGGCCTTAGTTTTTTTTACGGACCCTGGGGTCTGGGAGAGCCTAGGGGGGATGGGCAAGCAGTGAAAAAGTACGGGGTACTGAGTCAGAGTGGGGAACAGTGTCTTCAAGTTTTTCCCCTCCTCTCCCCATAAGGAGTCTTCAGCAGAGGTGCTTGAGGAAGAACTCTGTTGAAGGCCTCAGAGAAAGAGACCTAGGAATGGAGATGCCAGGGCTAGGAATGCAAACGTGGGAGGAGCATGCCTGGCTGGAGAGGCTGAGTCCTTGTCTGCAGCTCCCCTCACATACCACAGTGCACTGGCCATGCCCCAAGTCTGGAGTAGGGAAGGCAGCTGCCTCCATGAGGCCAGTTAGGTAAAGCCTTTGCAATTACCTATGGTCAGGCCTGAAAAATTGCACAGAGTGTCTTAGTCCACTTGGGCTGCTATAACCAAATACCATAGACTGGTTGGTTTAAACAACACACATTTATTTCTCACAGTTCTGGAGGCTGGGAGTTTGAGATCAAGGTGGTAGATTCAGTGTCTTCTGAGGGCCTGCTTCCTGGTTCATGGATGGCCATCTCACTGTGTCCTCACACAGCAGAGAGAAAGTGGGGTCTGTTCTCTTCCTCTTGTAATAAATGCACCAATTCCATCATGGGGACTCCAGCCCATGACCCCATCTAAAACTAATTATCTCTCAAAGGCCCCACTGAATACTGGGGATTAGGGCTTCAAAACATGAATTTTGGGGGACACAAACATCCAGTCCATAGCACACAGGTTTTTAACCAGGAGCTGGACTCCCCAGCTTATGATTAGTAATTCCAATATCTAGAGCCATTGCTCATCTGATTCTATTATTAGTGTTTCTTATGGTCTCCTTCATGTTGTCACATTTCTGCACCAGCCTAGTTATCTTTGATTTTGAGCTAAATATTTTATTTGCAAAATTGTGGAAATATCTTAAGGCCTAAAATATCTTCTTCCAGCGCTTGAGGGAGCACCATCAATCTGGAATCTCCTTAATCCAATGTTAGGGACTGAGATTTTTGTGGGCCAACAAGAGAGTTCAAGGGTGGGTTGTAGTCCTTATGAGAGCTTAATTATTTCTGGTTCACCTTTACTCCTAAAATGTAACTGTTCAGGGTCCCAGTCCAAATTCCTGGGAAGAGGATAACCAAAATGCCAGCCTCAGTCGACTCTAGACTCAAACGTGTCCACCTAGCCTTATCTGTCTACCGAAAGGATACTGGCCCCTCATCGGCCTCCTCTAGTTTTGTAAATGGCCATAAGGCAACGGCAGTTGCAAAATGTCAGGCACAACTCTCTGGACTTCTATTCTATCTGAGACCATAGATTAGTATTTCTTCATTACAATGTCAGCTCAAAAATACCCTCCACAAGATGTTATTATATAAATAGAGAGAGAAAGAATTCTCATTTTGCATGTTTCCAGTATGCACAAATTTCAATTGCTATGGTTTAAATAACACGAGTACCCCAATAATGTGGTTCAAATTCACAGTTTTATTGGCTGTGATTGCATGAAGGACCAAGTTTGCTGCAGTCTGTTCAGTCTGCAGTCACTACATCAACACCAGATGTACATCACGATAAGTGACCAATCTTCAGAGCCTGTCTGTGACTGCTTGGTGTGTAGCTGTTGTCCGGTCACACACACACGGCAAACTGTTTACTCATGTTGCCTCCTCATATCCTCCCCAAAATGGATGATCAAAAGAGGGAATCACTCAAGAAGGATAAAAGAGAAGCAAAGAAACAAAAAGTGATGACTCTGGAAGTGAAGGTGGATGTGATAAGAAGACAGCTGAGCATGGATATGATGACACTGCCACCATGTGGGAGACTGTGGATGTGCGACCAGAGTAACTGAGTGCAGGGAGCTTATCAACATAAAGGGGGACAGGGTGAGGACGTCCTGGGGAAGGGACACTGGTGAAAGCTTTCACAGAAAAGGAACTTGGAAACATTTCATGACATTGAAAGTGCAAAGGGTAAAATGTTAGACTGATCTAAAGTTAGAAAGAAATATGACAACCCAGCAAGACAGCAAAAAGATACAATACAAAGAAGGAAGCACTGTTCAGACTACTCTTAATAAGATTTTTTAAAAAGAAATTAGACATTTCAATTTTTTTTTTTTTTTTTTTTTTTGGTGGGGAAGAGCAGCCCTGAGCTAACATCTGTTGCCAATCTTCCCCTTTTTGCTGAGGAAGACTGGCCCTGAGCTAACATCCGTGCCCATCTTCCTCCACTTTATATGGGACGCCGCCACAGCATGGCTGACAGGCAGTGCGCGTCCGCGGGCGCCTGGGATCCGAACTCGCGAACCCCGGGCTGCCAAGCACGGACTAAACCGCTGCGCCACCGGGCGGCCCCATAGACATTTCAATTTTTAATGTTTTTAATTACAGTATACCAAATAAATATTAGCTTTGCTACTTTTAAATTTTCCTATACATTTTTAACTGAAAGTAGGAGAGACTTTAATGTTTTGACCAAAATTTTTGAATGTTGTAAAACAACTGTATTTTTCGCCTTGATTTTTTTCATGCTTTCGTGGCCTTTTTATGGTCCTGCCTTACCCTGCAAAGTGAGGACTGTGCATATGTGGGTACACCCGTGTGTGTGTAATTGTGTCAATAAATGTTACACTATAACAGCAGTGTATTTCAAATGTGTGAATGTTCATGAATTATCCCATCTATAATTACAGTGTCCATATCTATCAAAGCTGTCAAAGGTCTCCTTAATATTTGACTCCCATGGGTATACACAGTTGTATTAATTATCTATGGCTGCATAACAACCACCCTAAAATTTAGTGGCTTAGGACTACATTTATTATGTTCACAGATTCTGTGGGTCAAGAAAGTGGACAGGGTACAGAGCAGATGACTTGCCTTTGCTCCATGATGTCTGGGCCTTGGCAGGAGGACTCAAAGGCTGTGGGCTGGAGTCATGTGAAGTCAAGTTCACTCCCTTATCTGAGAGTTGATTCTCACTATTGCCTGAGGGGGTTATTCCCTTTCCCCTCAGTGGTACCACATGTGTTTCCTCATGGGTGACGCTGGGCTTCTCTGCACTGGAGCAGTATTCCACTATGGCAAGCCAACCAGATCTGGACCATGTTTTATGACCTAGACTCAGAAGCCATACAGCACCAGTTAGATTCTCCAATGGGGCAGATTTAAAAGGGAGGGAACATAGACCCCCACCTGTCAGGAGAAAGGGTGTCAGTTAAATTGTAAGAAGTGCTGTGGAATGGGATAAATATATTGCTGTGGTCATCTTTGGAAAATACATTCTTCCACAAGAGTGGACCCCTCTATGCACCCTGAACTATTTCCTGGATAAATACTGTAACCACTTTGAAATCTATGTTACCAGGACCTATTTCAAAAATGGACTTAAAGTTCGTTAATTTATGTCCTCAGAGTCTACTTCCCTCTCCCCTGTTCGATCTTACCAGATACCACATCTTCTCTCTGAGGTAACACGCCTCTGCCTTCACCACAGGCCATAAAGCAATTCTTGGAGTCTTTGCATTTGTGTATAAACAAAAGTTTGTATTTTCAATTTATTAAGGAACCTGGGATGGTTTCCAGTTTCTAGTTGGTGAATATGACCCTTTTTCCTTCTTGATATACATATATTATTTGCACTAAGCTTTGTTTAGGGGGCTGAGTCCAGGGGGCTACCTGGTGGCGCAGCAGTTTAGTTCGTGCTTTGGTGGCCCAGGGTTCGCGGGTTCAGATCCTGGGCGCCGGCCAATGCACTGCTTGTCAGCCATGCTGTGGCGGCATATATAAAGTGGAGGAAGATGGGCACAGACGTTAGCCCAGGGCCGGTCATCGTCAGCAAAAAGGAGGATTGGCAACGGATGTTAGCTCAGGGCTGGTCTTCCTCACAAAAAAGATAAAATCCTGAGTCCATGTCTTACTGTTTTTTTTAAACCGATCACCCTATTGTTCAATGTTAATTTGCTTCTAATTTTTCAGTATGATATTCATAAAATGAATATTCCTTTATGTATGCCTTTGACAGTAAAAATGCAGGCTTTTTCAATGAGTTTTGTACGAAGTGAATTTTACACATACTATGTGTGCTTCTGCAAAGGAATTAAAATTTGCCTATGAGAAGCATCCCTCTCCTTATCTTCATTCTGGAGTAGAAATCTCCTCTGTGGCAGTCTGGCAGCATTCTATGTCAACGGGTTTCCACCCTGGCTGCACAACAGAATCACCAATTCCAAAACCCCATCCCAGGTCAATTTAATCAGAATGGTGGACTTCAAGTCTCATGTGTAGGTATTTCTAAAAGGGCCTTCAGATGATTCTGATGTACAACAGACTTGAGAAGTCCTGCACAGGTGCCCTGGAATACTGAATTCAATCCCTACTTATCAGGAGGAGTTAGTTCCAAATCACTTTACCTCTCTGAGCATACAACTTCACTTACAGACTAAAAGGAGGATTTGGGCATAACCACCTCAAAGACTTTTAGGGGCCATGAAAGGTGGTAACTCTGTGTGCTGTGCAGAAGCCTGGTATAAGATATTAGGGATATTTTCTGTGCTAAACTGAACAGTGCTTGCCCCACCAAAATCACTGAAATCTTTCTCTTCTTCCTCCTTCTTCTAACATTGCAATGGCTGATCAAAGATCTCTGGGGCCAAATTTGTCTCTTGACTCCTGGATTACATGATTATCTCAGTCCCTTCCAGCTTGAATACCCTCCACAAACTTAGGTCTGTCAATGTAGGGAGTAGATGTTTTATTACACCACAACATTACTAACACAAGTGGTGAGAGTTTGGGAGACAATCAGACTCTAAAGAAAGTGTCTAATACATTTGCAAAAGTTATTTCCACTTTTTTTGTTTGTTTAATTTGGTCATCTTCTTAGAAATGGGACAGAAAGTAGAGACTGGTAGGTACTTGAATTCACATTACCTCTTTACTGGGAGATAGAAGTCTGGACTTCTCAAAAGTAAGAACTAAAGGGAATAAAAATTTATTGTAAGGGAGATCTGTGGGCATAACGGTGTGAACATTATCTTCCCTCTGTGTGTGTGTATGTACATGTGTGTGTGTACCTGTGTGTGTGCATGTGTGTATGTGTCTGTTCTTAACTAAGAAAATTGCAAGGCAAGGCCTGCAGGTGCATTTGGACGGTCACAGACCCAAGAGGCAGGGCTGATTTCTGGGGTTTTAGGGGCAGAGCGTGGCGAGCCTGCTTTAAGCACATGCATCATTTTCCTATTTCATGTCTAGAGCTCTTCCTCTACTTTGAAAAGTCACCCATTTTTGCTTATACAATCTTCTTGCTCTAGAAAAATACTTCAAAAACAGAGCCATGGATTTTTGGTGGTGTTAATGCAGTATATGAGTCAAATGTCAACTTGTTCTATGTTAGCTCAATGGAACCCTAAAAATAGATTTTTATGAAAACTGTCACCAAGTCATGTCTTATACTCTCTCCTTAAATGACTTTCCTTTAATTGGAAGGTTCTAAACATAAGGTTTATTTCTGTATACTAGCAATGAACAATCAAAAGATGAAATAAAAATGTCATTTACAATATACTAAAAACTATGAAATACTTAAGGATAAATCTAAGAACAACTTGAACATGAAAAAATACAAAAAACTGCCAAGAAAAAATTTTAAATAAATGGAAAATATATATTATTTATATATATAATTTATATATATAATTTACATATAACATATACATAACATGTAACAACCTTGCTCATGGGTTGGAAGACTGAATGTTTTTAAAGTGTCATTTCTCCCCAAATTGATCTAGAGTTTCAAGGTAATTTCAATCCAAATCCAGACAGGCTTTTTTTGGTAGAAATTAAAAAACTCATTCATAATTCATATTAAAATGCAAAGCTTCTATACAGCCATAGCAACTTTGAAGAAGAACAAAATTGGAGGACTAATAGCACTTGATTTCAAGATTATTATAAAGTTAATTTTCAAGACAGTATGGTATTTATATCACATACATAGAGAAATAGACCAGACACATACGGAACACTGGTTTTCAAAAGAGGGTGCAAAGGCAACTCAGTGGAGAAAAGACAGTTGTTTGAACAAATGATGCTGGAATCATTAGATAGCCATAGGCAAAAAGTGGACTTGAATCCATGCCTGTGCCATATTAAAAAATTAACTCAAAATGGACCATAGGCCTAAATGTAAAATCTAAACCTATAAAATTTCTACAAGAAAACAAAGGAGAAATTCTTTGTGATTTTGGATTAGGTCTTAGGTGTGACACCAAAAGCACAATCTACAAAAGAACAAATTAATAAATTGGGATTTATCAATATTAAAAACTTCTACTCTTTGAAAGACACTACAGAGAGAATGAAAAGATAAGTCAAAACCTGGGGGAAAAAATTTGCAAATCCTATCTCTGATAAAGAATTTGTACTCAGAGTATATACAGAACTCCTAAAACTTAACAATAAGCTGCTCTGTGCCAGTCTCAGCCTATCAATAACAAGTGTTGCGGTAAGACCAGCCCTGTGGTTCTTATTGTGATTGCAAGATGCCCTTCAGCAATAACCATCAGGAAACTTTGAAAAAATAAAGGTTTAATGCTCACAGGACCTGGAAATTACACAGCACACCTGGGGCCACACAGAGAGGTGGAGAAAGAGAGAGCATGGGCCTGGGGTTCTCCTTTTATTGGGATCCAGGGTGGGGTTCCACAGTTTCACAGGCTCACTCTGTATTGGGGGATTTAAAACATGAGTGGGAATTTAAAGTATAAGATAAGAAACAAAGAAAGAAAGAAAGAAACCAAATGGCCCAAAAGACCAGTTATCTAAATCAACCAGAATCTGTAAAACCAAGGAGCCTTAGTGCGGGGAGGTGGCCTGGCTCTGTATGTGACTGTGAGTCCTGTGACTGACAATGTGTTTATTGAAGATATCCCTCTTTGAAGTAGATGTCTCTTTGAAATGGATTCCTCAACAATCAAAGTTTAAGTCAGAGATTTGCATTACAAAAAACAACTTGCAGTGCTTCCACTATACCATGGAATGAGAGAAAATATTTTCAAATCATATATCTGCTAAGGGTCTAACATTCAGAATATATAAAGAACTCTTATAACTTGTGATGATTAGTCTTATGTGTCCATTTAGCTAGGTTATAGTATCCAATTGTTTAATCAAAGACGTCTATAATCTTAGTTACTCAAGTCAAAACCCGTAAGAGGAAAAATTGAGGTTTCCTGGTGAAGAAGAAATTATGCCTCAGTTTGCAGTTTAAAATCCTAAATTTCTAGTCTGCTGGCCTTCCCTACACTTCAAACTTGCCATCTCCCACAATGAAAGAATAATTCCATGAAATAAATCTCTTTATATGTGTTTCTGTGTATGTGTACATATACTTTTCATACACATAAATATACAGTCATGTGCCACATAATGACATTTTGCTCAACAATGGACCACATATATGATGGTGGTCCCATGAGATTAGTACCATATAGCCTAGGTGTGTAGTAGGCTACACCATCTAGGTTTGTGTAAGTGATACCAAACCTCTTAATCTCAAGTTCCTGTGCCTGATGCACAGGAAGCCAAACACTGAGACATCAGTTCTTGGACATGGAGAAAGATTTATTCAAATTGCCCAAAATGAGTAGGTGGGAGCCTGGGTTTGCTCAAATCCACCTCCCCAAGAACAGAAAGCAGGGGGTTGGGGGGTGGGTGGTTATAGAGCTAATGAGCTTGTTCAGGAGGAGTTTAGAGAAACAAAGGGGTCACTCCCGATAAGCCCCTGGGCAATCTGACTTCTGGGCTTCAGTGGCCACTGAGGGCCAGCCATCTGGTGATTACAACCTCCCTGAAGGCATTCTTTCTTCTGCAAAACAAGCTCACAAATCCTCAAGACCCCTGAGTCACCCCTCAAGTGAAAAAAATAGAAAAAATAGAAAATTGATTTACTATCTACAGTACCCCTCAGGTACCCAGCTTCAATCCCCACTGTCTTTCCTTCCCTTCCTCCTTCTTGTAGGAAGGTGGCTACTTCCTGCTGAAAGGGGGCAAAGATGGGGAAGCTGAGGAAGGAAAATTTTCAACTTGAGATTGAAAATACACTTGGGTACCAGTCTATATTTTGCATTTTGCATGAGCATTACTTGATAGTCCATATTTGATTAACCCCAATTTCTAGAACCCAAAATGCAAGAACCCAATTTGTTTTACTTATCTGACCGTTTGGTGTCCTTGTCTTAACCTGGAACAGCAGCTTGAGGTCTTTCAGCGGCTCGTGTGACCAGCTGTTTTCTTTCCAGTTTCTGAGTGCTGTAGTAGTGGGGATCAAGCCTCACTCGGGTGTGATGAAGCCCCAGCTTGACTCCAGCCAATCTGACTGATGAATTGGTGGTCAGGAGGACTTCATAAGGCCTGGTCCACTTGGGGGTTAGTTGATCCTCTGCTTCATGCTCCTTCCAAGACTTAAGGAGAACCTGGTCACCTGCCTTCATGTGGTGGAGTGGAACATCTGATGGGAATGGGGACCATGAGAGGCAAACTCATGAACAGAAGTTAGAATTTCATTTAAAAATTTTAACTCCTGGAGAGTGACGTGAGCATCATGGCGGAGTGAGATTCCCTCTTTGAATCTCTGCCCCCTATGACACAACGAAAACATCATTCACATTCCAACAGAGCTCAATCAAACACTACGAAGGACTTCTGAGAAACCCCTGCTGCCATACATCGGACGGTGGAGGCGCGGGAAGCCCAGGAGGACGGGAGGAGAGGTAGGAGGTTGTACTCCCCCTCCACAATCGATCGGCAAAGACAGCGTGGTTCGTGGACAGAGGGGGGAGGGGCGGCCCACAGCGGGGGGAAAACTATCGCCATCCAGGTGCTCTCACAGACTGTCGTGAGATCCCCACGGGGAAGCGACAACGGACTGTTTAGGGAGTGTAGCAAACACACTAAGAGAGCCAGAAAGGAAACCCCCGGGTCAAGAAGGAGAAAGAGAGGACCCCTCGCCCCACACACCCGGCGTTTCAGCATAATCCCTCCAGGGGCTGCAGCTGCCTCAGAGCAAACCGCTCGCGATCTCCATCTAGTGGCAGCAGGGGGAATCTGCAGGACCAAATTATCATGAGGGGGGGGAAAAATAAGGATGTCCCCGTCGGATCCTTGCGACAATTTGCCAGGGCTACAGACCAAAAGGAAAATGACAAACACCCAGAAACCAACCCTGAAGGCACAGAATTTGATAACCTGAATGACAGAGAATTCAAAATAGCTATCATAAACAAACTCAACGAAATACAAGAGAACACACAGAAACAAATCAACGAATTCAGGGATTATGTCACAAAAGAGATTGAAACCCTAAAGAAAAACCAATCAGAATTATTGGAGATGAAAAACAAAATCAACGAGATAGTGGAAAAAATGGAGTCTTTAAAGAGCAGAACTGACAATATGGAAGAACGAATTAGCATTATTGAGGATAGCCATGCAGAAAGCCTCCAGATAGAGGAGGAGAGCTAAGACTAAAAAGAAATGAAGAAATTCTTTGAGAAATATCAGACTCAATGAGGAAAAGCAACATAAGGATAATAGGTATTCCAGAAGGAGAAGAAAGAGAAAAAGGAGCAGAGAGTTTGTTCAAAGAAATAATAGCTGAGAACTTCCCCAACCTAGGGAACGAGAGGGAAATAACAGTGAATGAAATCAATAGATCACCTAAATATATAAACAGGAATAAAAAATCATCTCGCCACATAGTAGCAAACTTGAAGAATACCCGTGACAAGGAAATAATATTGAAGGCAGCTAAACAAAAAACCAAAATAACATACAAAGGAAACCCCATCAGGCTCTCAGCTGATTTCTCGACAGAAACTCTACAGGCTAGGAGAGACTGGAATGATATATTCAAAATCATGAAAGACAAAAACCTTCAGCCGAGAATACTTTATCCAGCAAAAATATCCTTCAAATACGATGGAGAAATAATAACTCTCCCTGATAAACAAAAGCTAAGAGAGTTCGTCACCACAAGACCCCCACTACAAGAAATGCTCAAGAAGGCCCTTAGGCCTGAAAAAAAACAAATGAGAAAGGGGATACAAAGATTTCAACAAGGAGAAAAGCAAGGAGACTAAACCAGAACAAAATACAGTTGGAAAACATCAAAAATTAATTCAAGCTCATCACTGGAAACACACACTCATGACACAATCTGGAATAAAGAGATAACAAATAAGGAGGGGAAGAGGTAAGGGATTGAACTGACCCAGCCTCAGGAAAAAGGAGGCATCTGAAAATGTACTTTCTTATCCAGGAGATCGCTTATATAAACCACACGGTAACCACTAAACAAACAACCAGAAGAGAACCACACATGACAAATAAAGAGAAAACCAAGAGAATGAGCATGCAGAAATACCAAATTGAATTTGCAGTCCGAAACACAAGGGACAAGAAACAAAGGAAATGCAAAAGAACCAGAAGATGAACAATAAAATAGCAACATTAAACCCTCTTATATCAATAATCACTCTAAATGTAAATGGATTGAATTCTCCAATCAAAAGACACAGAGTGGCAGGATGGATTAAAAACCAAGATCCAACAATCTGCTGCCTCCAGGAAACACATCTCAGCTCTAAAGACAAACACAGACTCAAAATAAAAGGATGGAAAACAATACTCCAAGCTAATGGCAAACAAAAGAAAGCAGGAGTAGCCATACTTATATCAGACAAAGTAGACTTCAAGATAAAAAAGGTAATGAGAGACAAAGAAGGGCAATATATAATGATAAAAGGGACACTTCACCAAGAAGACATAACACTTATAAATATCTATGCACCCAACACAGGAGCACCAAAGTACATAAAACAACTGCTAAAAAACCTTAAAGGAGATATCAACAATAACACAATAATAGTAGGGGATCTTAATACCCCCCTTACATCAATAGATAGATCATCCAGACAAAAAGTCAATAAGGAAATAATGGACTTAAATGAGAAACTAGACGCAATGGATTTAATAGATATATACAGAGCACTCCACCCAAAAAAAGCAGAGTACACATTCTTCTCAAGTGCACATGGAACATTCTCAAGGATAGACCATATATTAGGAAACAAGGCAAACCTCTATAAATTTAAGAAGATTGAAATCATTACAAGCATCTTTTCTGATCATAATGCTGTGAAACTAGAAATCAACTGCAAGGAAAAAACTAGGAAAGGGACAAAGATGTGGAGACTAAACAACATGCTACTGAACAACCAATGGGTCCTTGATGAAATTAAAGGAGAAATCAAAAGCTATCTGGAGACAAATGAAAAGGAAAATACACCATACCAACTCATATGGGATGCAGCAAAAGCAGTCCTGAGAGGGAAATTCATAGCAATACAAGCTCACCTTAACAAGAAAAATCCCAAATAAATAACCTTAAATTGCACCTAACAGAGTGGGAAAAAGAAGAACAGACAAAGCCCCGAATCAGCAGAAGGAGGGAAATAATAAAAATCAGAGCATAAATAAATGAAATTGAAACCAAAAAAACAGTAGAAAGGATCAATGAAACAAAGAGCTGGTTCTTTGAGAAGATAAATAAAATTGACAAACCCTTAGCCAGACTCACTAAGAAAAAAAGGGAGAAGACTCAAATAAATAAAATTAGAAATGAAAGAGGAGAAATTACAACAGACACCACAGAAATACAAGGGATTATTAGGGAATACTATGAAAAACTTTATGCCAACAAATTGGACAAGCTAGAGGAAATGGACAAATTCTAGGACGCGTACAACCTCCCAAAACTGAATCAAGAAGAAATAGAGAATCTGAACAGACCAATCACAAGTAAAGAGATTGAAACAGTAATCAAAAACCTCCCAAAAAATAAAAGCCCAGGACCAGATGGCTTCCCTGGAGAATTTTATCAAACGTTCATAGAAGATTTAGCACCTATCCTTCTCAAACTATTCCAAAAAATAGAGGAAGATGGAATACTTCCCAACACATTCTATGAGGCCGACATCATGCTGATACCAAAGCCAGACAAGGACAATACAAAGAAGGAAAACTACAGGCCAATATCACTGATGAACATAGACGCAAAAATCCTCAACAAAATATTGGCAAACTGAATACAGCAATACATCAAAAAGATCATACACCACGATCAAGTGGGATATATACCAGGGACCCAGGGATGGTTCAACATCCTCAAATCAATCAACGTGATACACCACATTAACAAAATGAAGAATAAAAACCACATGATCATCTCAATCGATGCAGAGAAGGCATTCGACAAGATCCAGCATCCATTTATGATAAAAACTCTCAACAAAATGGGTATAGAAGGAAAGTACCTCAACATAATAAGGGCCATATATGACAAACCTACAGCAAACATCCTACTCAATGGGGAAAAACTGAAAGCCATTCCTTTGAGGACAGGAACAAGACAAGGGTGCCCACTCTCACCGCTCTTATTCAACATAGTACTGGAAGTTGTGGCCAGAGCAATTAGGCAAGAAAAAGGAATAAAAGGACTCCAAATAGGCAATGAAGAAGTGAAACTCTCACTATTTGCAGATGACATGATCCTATACATAGAAAACCCAAAAAATTCCATCGGAAAACTACTAGAAACAATCAACAACTACAGTAAAGTGGCAGGGTATAAAATCATCTTACAAAAATCAATTGCATTTCTATACACTAACGATGAACCAACAGAAAGAGAACTCAAAAAGACAATCCCATTTACAATTGCAACAAAGAGAATAAAATATCTGGGAATAAATTTAACCAAGGAGGTCAAAGACCTATACAATGAAAACTATAAGACACTATTGAAAGAAATCAAGGAGGACATAAAGAAATGGAAAAATATTCCATGCACATGGATTGGAAGAATAAATATAGTTAAAATGTCCATTCTACCTAAAGCAATCTACAGATTCAATGCAATCCCAATCAGAATCCCAATGTCATTCTTCACGGAAATAGAACAAAAAATACTGAAATTCGTATGGGGCAACAAAAGAGCCTGAATAGCTAAAGCAATTCTGGAAAAAAAGAACAAAGCTGGAGGCATCACAATCCCTGATTTCAAAATATACTATAAAGCTACAGTAATCAAAACAGCATGGTACTGGTACAAGAATAGACACACAGATCAATGGAACAGAATTGAAAGCCCAGAAATAAAACCACACACCTATGGACAGCTAATCTTCGACAAAGGAGCAAAGAACATACAATGGAGAGAGGGAAGTCTCTTCAATAAATGGTGCTGGGAAAATTGGACAGCAACATGCAAAAGAATGAAAGTAGACCATCTCCTATCGCCATATACAAAAATCAATTCAAAATGGATCAAAGACCTGAAAGTGAGACCTGAAACTATAAAACTCCTGGAAGAAAATATAGGCAGTACACTAATTGACATTGTTCATAAAGGGATCCTTTCAGATTCCATGTCTACCCAGACAAGGGAAACAAAAGAAAAAATAAACAAGTGGGACCTCATCAGACTAAAGAGCTTCTACAAGGCAAATGAAACCAGGATCAAAATGAATAAACAACCCACCAGCTGGGAGAAAATATTTGCAAATCGTTTGTCCGACAAGGGATTAATCTCAGTAATATACAAAGATCTCATACAACTGAGCAACAAAAAAACAAACAACCCGATCAAAAAATGGGCAGAGGATATGAACAGACATTTTTCCAAGGAAGAGATACAGATGGCCAATAGACACATGAAAAGATGTTCAACATCACTAATCATCAGGGAAATGCAAATCAAAACTACACTGAGATATCACCTTACACCGGTTAGAATGGCTATAATCACAAAGACAACAACAAATGCTGGAGAGGTTGTGGAGAAACAGGGACCCTCATTCACTGCTGGTGGGAATGCAAACTGGTGCAGCCTCTATGGAAAACAGTATGGAGAGTCCTCAAAAAATTAAAAATAGAAATACCATATGATCCAGCTATCCCACTCTTGGGCATCTACCCAATGGACGTGAAATCAACCATCACAAGAGGCGTATGCACCCCTATGTTCATTGCAGCATTATTCACTATAGCCAAGAAGTGGAAGCAACCCAAGTGTCCCTCGACTGATCATTGGTTAAAGAAGATGTGGTATATACATACCATGGAATACTACTCAGCCATAAGAAAAGACACAATTGTCCCATTTGCAACAACATGGAAGGACCTAGAGGGTATTATGTTAAGTGAAATAAGCCAGAGAGAGAAGGACAGACACTGCATGAACTCACTCATATATGGAATATAAGTGAACACACGGACAGAGAGAACTGATTGGTGGTTACCAAGGGGAAGGGGGGTGGGGGTGGGGGTGGGCACAAGGGGTGAAGGGTTACATCCACAAGGTGACGGACAAACAAAAATGTACAACTAAAACCCCACAGTGTTATAAACTAAGACATCAATAAAAAAAAAAAAACTTGTCAGCAAGAAAAGATTAACTTAAAATGACAGCTAACTGCTTTAATGTCTCATGAAATTTTCATGAGTAATCTAAGTACGATGGTTAATAATAAATGAATTGTACAGATGTTAATGGAATAAAGAATTTTAGGTCCAAAAAAAAAATTTTTTTAACTCCTGCCTGATCGCTATTTCCTTCTGTTGTACATAATCTCCGCCCATTGGTGAAGCCAAGAATGGCCTCCCATACATCATTTCAAAGGGGCTCAATTGAAGCCTACTTCAGGGGGCTACATGGGTCCTCAACAGGGCAGAGGGCAACACATTGTCCTAGGTTAAATGAGTTTCCTGATAGATTTTGGCAATCATATTCTTTAATGTGTTATTTATCTGTTGACTGGGGCCACCATGAGGCATGGAGTTTCCAAGTGATCCCCAAGGCTCTTGAGACTTCCTGGGTTACCTGGGAGATAAATGTGACCCCATTGTCACTCTGGATCAACAGTGGTAGTCTGTACCTGGGAATTATCTCCTTTAGCAAAGTTTTGGCCACTTTGGTGGCCTTCTTGCTGGAAAACTGGGACCTTGTCACCATAGCCGAATCAATGAACACAATGACAAGGGATTGAGGAAGAGAAAAAAAGTTTAATTTTGCCAGCAAAAAAGGCTGTGGTGGGCTCGTCCTGCAAAGTCCGCAGTCCTGAGGCACTAGGAGCTGGGGTTTTTAAATGAAAATCTGTGGGCAGGAATGTGCTATCTATGTGACTTTAACCATCTGGTGAGAGAACATTTATGAGGGTCCCAGATGTTCTGGTGCCAGGCCAGATGTTATCCCTATAGCAGGAGGTTTAGGGCTCCACTGATAATCTTCCCAGGCCACCCAAGATGGGGTGGGGAGGGGCAGGGGGAAAAGGAAACTGTTGCCAATTAACAGTTACAAAATTTACAAGGTTTTAGATAGGGGAGGGGTTGCAGTTGTGCTTCCTCCCATCAGCTGGCATTTGGCAGAGATAACAGGAGCTGCAGGTGTCAGCCTCCATGATGAATGGTGGCCCTCGGCACCAGGAAGACAAGGAGTTGGGGAAGCTTCAGCTTCTTGTCATTCTCTGGACATCAGGTTCCCTGTAACAAGACTTCAAGGGACCCCGTAACTAACCAAACTCCAGTGTGAGCCCCCCCACATATGGCCACCTGGGCTTTTAACAATTTGTAACTTCTATTTACCTTGTGGAATTTAGGGACACAAAGGTTAAAACAACTGATATCTACATGCGAATGTAACTTAGAGGAGCTGGGACAGGGAATGAGTGCTTTTGACTTTAACCCCATATATGCTGGGTTCAATGTAAAGAAACTGATATCAGGGCCGGCATCAATAGCACATTCCTTCCCACAGATTTTCCTTTACAACCCCCAACTCCTAATGCCTCGAGAGGACTGTGGGTTTTGTGGCATGAACCCACCACAGCCTCATTTTCCTAGCAAAATTAAACCTTTTTCTTTCTCAACCTTTTGTCATTGTGTTCATTGATTCAGCTACAGTGACAAGGTCCCAGTTTTCCAGCAACATCCCTGAACAACTGGAAGCAGGGCTCTTTATTTTGGGTAGGCAATGAATATTCAAAAGGGAAAGGTGGGTATTCGCTTGTGCAGGCTCAGTTGGAAAACATGCTTCCACACACACCGCAGGTCACGGTGATGAGGCCTGAGCTCCTCCTGGAGAGATCTCAGCATTAAAAATAAGGCACAGATCTCGCGGTGAGGCTTGGTCTGCTTCAGGGTAGTTGGTGATTCCATCTCCTTAACATAATGAAAGGAAAAAACAACTTGGAAAAACAGTTAAATGCTTCCAAACCCACCCTTGAGTTCCTTGGAGAAACTAGTCGGTGACACCAAGGCTGGGTCAGTTAATAACTTTTACTGAATACATTCTGGCACTTTTGTGTCCACATCAAAGGTTCAGGTCTCCTCCCTTTAAGGCCTCAAATAGAGGTTTTACAATTAATCTGCAGTTAGGTATCCAAATTTGATAGAAGCCTGCCATTCCTAAAAATCCCCACAATTGTCAATGGGTAGTAGGAGTTGCAACTTGAGCGATTGCTTCCCTCCTATCTGGGAGCAGGCTTCTCTGTCCTTCTGATACTTCAAACCCTGAGTATTTAACAGTCTTTTTAGATATTTGTGACACTATTTACCTGGAGATAGCATTGGATCCCAGATTACCCTTTGCCTCCCATTTTAGATACCAATTGCAAGTCCAGGTTGTCACCTGTGCTTCTGACCAACCGGCCACAGACCAGAGCTTCCCGTGATCCCCTTCCCTTGGATTTGTTTAAAACGTTTTGATAGAGTGGCTCACAGAAGTCAGAAAACATTTTACTTAACAGGCAGATGGGAGAGATGCATAGAGGAAGATCTGTGGGAGACGGGTGTGGAGCTCCCAGGCTCTCTCTGGGCATGCCACTCTCCCTGAATCTCCTTGTGTTGACCAGCTGGGAAGCTCCTTGAACCCCATATTGAACTCAATCTTCAGCGCCTCTCCCCACCTCGGAGGTGTAGGGAGGGGGATGAGTCTGAAAGTTCCAACCCTCTAATCACACAATCGGTTCCCCTGGCTACCAGCCTCCACCCTTAGGGGCTTTCCAAAAGTCACCTTATTAACATAAATTCAGGTGTGGTTGAAAGGGGCTTGTTATGGATAACAAAGGACACCCATTTCACCTTTATTGTTCTGGAGTTATTTCAGGAACTGATGACAAAAGTAACGATTATAACAAAAGATGCCCCTCCGGCTCTTATTTTGGAAATTATAAGGATTTTAGGAGCTCTGTGCCAGAAATGAAATGAGGATATTTCTTATTATAAATCACACTATCACACTGATCTAACAGGACTCCTGCTGAAGGCAGGGTGGGGTGATCAGGATATCACCGAGCAGGTGGCGAGGGATAAGGATCCAAAAGCATCTTTTAAATCCAGCACTCTATAGCATTGATAGCCCTAAGGTCTTGAACAAATCTATATTCCCATTTCCAGCCTTTTAACAAGTAAAATGGGAGTGTTCCATGGGAATCTCCACGGCCTAATCAATCCCTGTTCTAAAAGCGTACTGATTATAGGAAAGATTCCTCTTATGGCTTCTGGGTTCAAGGGGGTATTGTTTCACGTGGGGCCAGTGATCTATCTGCTTCAATTTTACCTTTACTGGCATGGCACTGGCTTCTCATCCCACCTGTCCTTATGCCCATACTTCTGAGTTAATTCACCTTCCACGAGCTCAACTCTCTGACTTTATGGACTTGGTCCCAGCTTATTGAGGCCCCTAACTTAACATGTCCCTCCCTAGAGGGCATTTTGGTACATACAGAAAAGAATCCTTCAGTGTTTTGATCCTATTTCACGAGTCAAGGGCTCCAGGAACTTTTTGGTTTCTCTTTTTCCTGATACCCCTTTTATGTCACACTTTCCTTTAGAAAGGTTTCCCTTTTGGGGTGTTCAACATGGAGAATTTGGCTCCAGTATCAAGAAAGAATTCAACCTGCTCTCCTACTGCCAAGGTCACCAGGGCTTCTAAAGCCTAATGGGGAGCCTCACGGCCCCATCACCCGTCATCTGTGGTCAAAGGAAGGTGCCATGGCTTGGTCCTGTTTGATCCCTTCCCCCCCTAGGGATGATTCAGACAGTCCCACCGCCAATGCCCTTCCCATTTTCAGTATGCGCCCTGATCAGCCCCCAACTTTGTTGGTGGTTTTCTGGTCCCTTGGTGGGGGCCAGGGTCACTCACCCATGGTGTCTTGTTCCTCTGCCTCAGGTTACCTTAAGCAGTCTGCAGGGCCACAGCTAGCAGTGTGGTTTGCCTTTTCATATTCTTGTCTTTTTTTTCATCTGGTTGTTGAACACCCCAAAGGGAGCCTCTACTAGCTGTGCAAAATTATTATCAGGACCTATAGCCAACTTTTGGAGTTTCCTACAGATGTCTGGAGCACCTAGAGATATAAAATAGGTATTAAGAACTGCTGTACTGCCCTGGGCCTCAGGGTTTATTGCCTGAGGCAGTTCCACAGCCTCTGGAAAAAGAGGCAGAGGGCTTTTCTTCAGGGCCTTGTTGGATCTCAGTTTCAGATTGTCAATGCAAATAATCCATAGCCAATCTATAAATCAAAATTGGAGTGAGTTTATT
This sequence comes from Tapirus indicus, assembly GCA_031878705.1. NCBI lineage: Eukaryota > Metazoa > Chordata > Mammalia > Perissodactyla > Tapiridae > Tapirus > Tapirus indicus. The sequence goes on along the minus strand of CM062920.1, from coordinate 150,841,636 downwards.
ATGAGCCAAATTTGAGGACCATATAGCCTGTCCTCAAGGAAGGAAGGGCACCAAAGAAGTGGGGTGTACAAAGTGGTTATATACCATCAAAGAGCATATATCACATGTGAATGCAATGTCCTTTTTACAATAGTCACGAGATTGCCCTGTTGGCACAGTGATTGATGGGTACAGCAGGTAGCAGGTCTGTTGTCTTGAGTTGGGTGGTCACAGGATGAGCACAGAATCAAATCCTGGCCTAGGGAGAAATGCTCATGCTGAAGGAAAGGCCAATGTGGGGGAAGTTGCATCCTTATCTTAAGGGCATTTGTTCTCATCTCTGGGACATGGTAAATGCTCAAAGCAGATATACAATGCATGTTCAAAGGCCAGTCAGGCCCTTTTGGAAAAACAAGGTCAGGCCGAATTAGTTTTATACCAAATGGCTTCCTCATATACTCCAATATATCCTATTGCTTGCCATTTATTTATCAAGATGCAGACCCTAAAAATGTCCTAGTTTTTCTTAATCATCAGGGTCATTGGGATTCCAGGCATAGCCCTCCCACTTAGACCCATGAATTTCTGACCCATGAACATATTTCTTCTGGCTCCAGCCCAGTGTCCAGCCTGCAGCAAAGTGACTGGGCTCCAAGCCTCTTCCACCACCACTGCCACAACCACCACCGCTGCCACCACTGCTGCTATGGCCCCTGGGCCAAGCTGCACTGGGCCGAGTACAGAGGCACCCACCTGCCCTCAGGCCACCCCTCCCACCACCACTGTCACTGCAGCAGCTGGGGCCACTGCTGCTGCTGTGATGGGGCAGAAAACACTGGGTTGCCCCGGCCCACCTTCTGCACTGCCTTACCCTCCACACCACCCTCCCCTCTGTGCCACTGCCACAACCAATAACTCTGAGGACATGCCCATTTCAATCAAACCAACAAACTTACATACACACACACACACACACACACACACGACAAACACACCCACACAAAGACAAAATTCAACTCCTGCAGGACAAAAACAACAGGTGAAGTCCAGCAATCCCCCACATCTCTCCCAAACGAGGGTCCCTACTTCAATCAAAATGCAAATGGAGAGACAGAGATTGACTGCACATGTGTCATACTAACTCACTGAGCAAATGCAAAACTGACTCCTGAAGGACAAAAACAGAAGGTGAAGTCCAACAATTCCCTCGATCTCTCCCAAATGAGGGGCTCTCCTTTCACACAGAATGCAAATGGAGAGACAGGGAATTCATAACCATGCATGTCACAGTGACTCACCTGATACAGACTCACATACAAGACAAATGCATACTCACACACAAGGACCAAAGTCCAATGGATTTCTCCACTCCAAGCAAGCACTGCACCTAGGGTGGCTGATGCTGGTGGGAAGAGGGAGCAGCAGGGGAAGTTCCCTGGGCAAAGACACCCAGATAGCTGCTGGGGACCACCAACTGCTCAAACCCCCACTGGGGCCATCCAGCCATGGGCACAAGACTCCTGGCTGGCTCACCAAAATTGGTACCAAACCTCTTAATCTCAAGTTCATGTGCCCAATGCACAGGAAGCCAAACACTGAGACATCGGTGCTTGGACATGGAGGAAAATTTATTCAAATTGGCCAAACAAGTAGGCAGGAGCCTGGGTTTACTAAAATCCACCTCCTCAAGAACAGAAAGCAGGGGGCTTTATACAGCTAAGGGGCTTGGCAGGAGGAGTTTAGAGAAACAAAGGGGTCACTCCCGATTACCCCTGGGCAGTCTGACTTCTGGGCTTCAGTGGCTGCTGAAGGCCAGCCATCTGGTGACCACAACCTCCCCAAAGGCATTCTCTTTCTTCTGCAAAACAAGCTCACAAATCCTTGAGATCCCTGAGTCACCCCTCAAGTCAAACAGGAAAAACAGAAAATTGGTTTAATATCTACGTTCCCCCCTCAGGTACCAGCTTCATAAGTACACTCTGATGTTCACACAACAACGAAACCACCTAACGATGCATTTCTCAGAATGTATCTCAGAACCTCTCCCTGTCATTAAGCTATGCATGACTGTATGTATGGATGCACAAACATATACGTTCATGTTATAAACATAAGTTCCTTTCCCTGGAGAACTCTAATACAGATTTTGGTGGTGAGGAAGGTTCTAGAGGAAGGGAATCTTGATGTGTTTTCTGAAATGGTTCTGGGGTTTCTGAAATTGGTTCTCTAATCTGATTAAATTGAAAGGCACCAGTGACCTCATTTCCAGTGTTAAAGAAGGCACTGATAGTCCATGGCAATAGGATGTGGCAATAGAGATATACAAAATATCACCACTGGATATTCTTAACCAAATATTTATAAAAGGCAAGGTTCTCAGTGACCAAGTATTTGACACTTTAGATCATTTCTGACAAACTAACAAATGTAATGAAATTAGCTAGTTCCTCCTAACTGCACAAGATTAAATGAGGAAAGAAAAAGATGTGCTCGGGGTGTCAAATTATCAGGACCTATAGCCAACTTTTGGAGTTTCCTTAGCTTAGCTCAAGCACCACATAACTGATCTGAAGTTTCTACACCTTCCCTAAAATAAAGTTATTTTCTGTAGCTTCAGAGCTGAGATTTCTGAAAACCTAACTCACAGTCTCTTCCTGCAAGTGGCTGAATTACAATTAAATTCCCATCCACACAGTGTTGAAACCACACACTTGTTTAGAAGAAATGGGGTCCTGAAAATTGGAATGGGGATGTACAGGCAGTTGCTGATTAAGCTGGAACGTTAGACTCCAAAATTGTGCAGAGTCTGACTTGTCAGCATAAGAAGCCTTCCTCCTCCTGTCTGAGGAGGTTAACTCTGCTTTTCTTGAGGATTCGGTCATGGTCTCCCCTGAGGTCACTGCTTGCAAGACACTGCTGATCCTACTCAGGACCTACACCTCAGACCTACAGCCTTCTTAGCCTCTAGACCAAGTCTTGATTGAGGTGAACTCAACTCCCAGCAGGTCCCAAAGCATGAGGAATTATGCTGCACTCCAAAACAACTGCATCCTTACCCAGTTCCTACAGACAGAAATCTACAAAAACTGTGAAGAAATGAAATAGTAGGGGCTGGTGATAATGGTGGAGGGAACATACAGTTGGATTTGGTGGGATATATTGATGTAGCCCCACTAAGCAGAGATTCTCTTTTCAACATTGTGTCTCAAGGGGTACAGAGAGCTCCAACAATGTGTTCAGTTGATTGGCTCCAACACGGACCAAATGTGGAGAACACAAAATGAAATGGAATGTCTTTGCTGTACTATAGAAGAAGGTACCAAAATAATCACACTAAAGCAGCTCAGAGAGCTACAAGGGAACACAGATAAACAAGTTAATGAAATGAGGAAAAAAGGACAAGAACAAAGTAAAAAGTTCAAAACATAAAAAAGAACCAAACAAATTTTGGAGCTGAGAATATATTTTTAAAAAAGATGGATGTGTGGGGGCCACCCGGTGGCACAGTGGTTTAGTCCGCACTTGGCAGCCCGGGGTTCGTGGGCCCGGATCCCAGTCACCTGCCAACGCACTGCTTGTCAGCCATGCCGTGGTGGCGTCCCATATAAAGTGGAGGAAGATGGGCATGGGTGTTAGCCCAGGGTTGGTCTTCCTCACACACACACACAAAAAAAGATGGATGTGTGACCCTCACTCCAAATATGGGTCTCTTCTGGGTAACTATCAGTGTATTTTGGCCAGTGGATGTCCAAAGATGCAATAAATTATCCCTCCTCTGTTATATGGTAGACACAGGGCTTCCTAAATGTTACACGGTGAGTCAGCTCTCAGCAGCTTCACAGTCCCACAGCAGACACCCCTTCAGACAGCAGTGCCTTCCTTCTGGACTAGCCCTGGGACCTGGCACTCCTCTTTCTCTTTGGAGGGAAAGTACAGCCTTCCCAGACTTTCCTTAGCAAATCACTTTCCTCAATGTCTGTGCCCTGTCAGGAAGGGCCTGGGCTGCCAGGAACCAGGATTTATCCTCAGCTGCTGGCTGTCCCGAGCAGGCCTCCCTGGCAGAGTCCAGCCTGCCATGTGTCTGGGTGACACTTGCAGCCATCAGAAAGGAGCGAATAACTCAGAAGTACCAAGAAATTCATCTGGCCCTTGTCTTACAGGGTATTTCCAGGGGAAGACGTTCAAAATGGCAGGACCTTTTAGCTCCTGGCCATGGGCGGGTTCTTGGGGTGAGCACAGAGCAGTGTCTATTTACCTCCCAGGTGGGAAGCATTTCAGTATTTTAATTGGTAAAGCTATGTCCACGCACATCTACGGATCATCAGTTTGGTAGCATTCCCTGCTGCCCGCCCCCCCCAACACACCCCTCTCATGCGTTATCTTTCAAAGCTCCCAACAGGAAAGGTTCACACCCCATGACATAACCCAAGCACAAGACTGGGGAAAAGGACACAGCCATCCCAGGGGCTACACATTATGGGCTCGGGCCCAGCTGCTCCTTTAGGACGAGTCAGTAACACCACAACTGAGTGTATAAATTGGTCATTGTCTAAGACCATGGATCTCAGGACCACATATCCCCAGATATGATCCTGGGCAGCAAGGGATAGTGTTGGATCATTCACTGGCCAAGATTATGGTTCCTTATCCTGGCAAACCAGAGCTCACCCACGATCTATCAGGCCCAGCAAGGGAGGAGTCACATGTACCTGACAGAGAGGCTGGGAGCCTCTTAGGGAATATCTACCCTAAGAAGGAAGTACAGGGATGCTGGAAATCCTAATTCATGGGGAGCGGTGATGTTTATGGAACAAAGCCCAGAAGTAGCCTTTAAAGCTGCATCACAACTCTTCCTCTGGATATGAAACAAGCAGGAAAAGGAATTCTGAGGTCGTGGACAAGGATCCCAGAAGGATTCACATCTAGGGAAGGGGTGATCACAGAGTCCCAAGAGGGCAACTGAGGAGGGAAAGTCCTGCCTGCCCTTAGTCCGTCTCCACATGATCTTCCTCTGGCCTTGTCCTCTCTACATGCATGTTTTGAGCTTTTTACATTATTTTCTCCACTTAGTGTTGCTGCAATCCAGAGATGGAACTAGAAAACTACAAGTTCCGATATTTGGTCAAATGAAACCTCAACAAGAAGAGAAAATGCTCCCTCTTCCTCCAAAGCTGTAGAAAAGCAGCCAATCTCCTGGGGCAGGACATGATCTTGGTAAGTGCTATTTTTAATGACACCCACATTTCAGTGGTTGCTGCTCTGCCTGTGAAAGTACCTACAACCTCTGAATCACAGGAGTTCTGAGGGGCTGTCTCTGCTCCTGGGTCAGGTGAACCACACTGAAATGAAACTGTCCTCTGAGGAAGGAGGGCTTGGGTGTGTCCTCCAGCAGCCAGGGAGGAGGGCTGGCTCTTTTCCCTTCTCGCACACACAATAAGCTGTGACCCTGCAAGATTCTTTAATTCAAGGAGGAATGTGAGATTCTGTGTCTCATTTACAGGAGAATAGGAAGTGGAAGAACCATACCACCACTCCCAGGCTGTAAAAGAAACAAGATTTTAATATAATATTAAAATCTAATATTTACTTTGAACAACAAATCAATACTGCCCCTCCCCAGTAGGTAAACAGGTACTGGGGTAGGGATGTCAGGGAGTTGGGGCGGGTTATCCCCTCTCTCTTGGGTTTCAGGGACCCCAGGAAAAGGCTTACAATGTTCTCCTTCCCATCAGGGTGCGAGAAGCTGGCCCGGTGCACCCTAAGTGTCCCAGCCGTGTCCCCGCTGCTGAGGAAGAGGTGGCACTTGATCTGGTCTCAGGAGTGTGATCTGCCTCTGGTACTGGCTCTGTGCTGAGGTCTGGTGACTGAAGAGAAGAGACTGATTATTGGGGGGCCTCCCCAGTACATGGCCCACCTCCCTGCCCCCACTGCACTGTGTCCCAAACCCTGTGCTCAGAGCTCAATCAACAGCACCCCGTTTGTCCCTGACATGGGAGCTGTCATTTAGCATCACCCATTTCACAGAGGAGGAAACCAAGTCCTGGAAAGGTGAGGGGAATCACCCACCACAGGACCGCTCAGCAGTGGAGCTGGGATCCCACCACAAGCTGTCTGACTCCCCAGGACCACGCTTAGCCCAAGGTTATCTGGATTCAGTCACTGCCACTTTGGACACTCACTCAGCTCTGAGCTGGAAGATGGTGGACTCTTCTTGGCCTTGAAGAACATTCGAATCTTGCTGGCCCACTGGAATGGGGGCTTTCGCTGGCAGGACAAGCTGTAGCTACAGGACAGGCAGGAGCTGTGAGCTACCAGGGGCCAACCTCAGGTGTCCCTCCCAGAGCCAGCCAGCAGCTGGAATCCTGGTGCCCGAGGGGTCACCATGCAACAGAGTCTGGGGATGAAAAGGGAGCCACAGCCACGGGCTCTGGAGCTGGCCATCTGAAAGAACCCGCCCTGCCCTTACCCAACTCCTGCCCTGCCTCACTTCTCATCCTCCCTAAAGGGCTCCATGGCCTGGAACCAGGCCACAAATTGCTCCTTGGGCTCCAGGTTGCATTGACTTGCAGCCTCCTAGGGCAGTGGGATGTCTTCAATTACCTTGAATTGCTGGGACAGAGAAAGGGCAGGATGCAGACAGGGCCTGGGTGGGGGACTCTGCAGGGGCCTTGTCGGGGATGGGGAGAGGGGCAAGGAGCCGGTCTGGGGTCCTTGCTCACAAAGGAACCGTCCTTTCCTTCAATTCCATCCAGGACTTGCCTGTTCTCAGAGTTAGGTTGAAATAGCTCCTCCTCCAGGAAGTTGTCCTTGATGCCAGCCCCCTCCTCCCCCTGCCAATGTGATGGGATCCCCAGCTCTGTGTATCTACTTCTCCCAATAAAAGTAAGACCCAACGGATGGGGCCAGAGAGGGTCTTGCCCAAGGAGGTCTCTGATTTCCACCCCCCACCCTCACCACAGTGAAGCCACAGCTGCTCACCTCACTCCGTTTCTGGAAGTGATCACATAGTTCTGGAAGGCAGACAGCCAAGGTCCATCAGAAACAGTCCCCTTAGCCCATAACTAGCCCTGTTCCCCACCCCTTCTCATGTTGCATTGCCCCCCAGGGGGCAGACACTTCCAAAAACAGGACTTGGACCTGGGCCAGTCTCTGGGCTCCAGAGCAGCGGGTACAGGGGAGCTGAGGCCAGAGAACTTGTAGCCCAACCCTCTCTGATGACAGACAGGGAAACTGAGGCCTCAGGCAGGAAGGGACAGCTCAGCCACTGATATGTCTCCTGACTTGGAGGGGCCCGACCTCACTCCCTCCATGGGCAGGGCCTGAGAGAGGCTGAGTCCAGCTCAGACACAACCTCCTGCAGCTCTGCAGTCAGGCGGCTCTGAGCTTCACCAGCCCAGGGAACTTGGATGGTGGCTTATGCAGGGCCTCTGTTCACTCATCACTGAGATGGGCCTGACGCCCCAGCTCCCAGGGCAGCTGTGGGGCTCTCCTGAGAGGAGGTTTGCCAAGTGCTGAGAGCTCAGGGCTCGGTGCAGGGCTTCTCCTCCCAAACCTCAGGATCCTGATCCCCCGGCCCCACCGCCAGCCTCACTCACCTCTAGATGAAGCTCTAGTGCAGCGTCCAGCAGCTCCAGATAACTGAAGAATGTGCCAAGGACGGGTAGGACACCCTGTGCCATTGGGATGGGCATGGTGATGAGCCCCCACTCTCAGGTGCCCCCAAAGACTCTCCCCTGAAACCCCTCAATCCAGCCACCTGCCCACCCTGGGCTCCCACATAGAGTAGCCTAGGACCCTTAACAGCCTCCCCCCAATTCCTTCTTCCTCTCTCCTCCAAGAACAACATCCCCCATCATACTCCAGGGCTGGCTTTCCACAAATCCCAGAGTATGAGATCCCTGCCCCTCCTCACCCCAAATCCATCCTGACTCCAGCCCTGCCAGGCCACCTCTGCTCACTCCCAATGCAGGCACTTCAGACCCTGTGTCACCATCAGCTGGGCTGGAGGAGGAAGGCCCCTCTCCTGCTGGAGGCTTCCAGCTGGGAGGGTAGAGCCCCCTCTCCCCTGACTCCTGGGGCCCTCCTCCATCGGCACCCTCACCTGCTGCTGCTACCTTTCCTGGGCTCCCTGGGGGTCCATCTGCAGAGTGGCCGACATGGAGGTCACCTCCTGCCAGGGTCAAGGACAGGGTCAGTGAGGTCATACTCCCCTCCACATGTCCCCCAAGCCTGTGACCTCAGACCCCAGATATCTGGCTCGAGTCACTTGATGCCCATGCTGCTTCCATCTCCAGGGTGCCCCGATTCTAGACCAATCCCGGCTCCCACACTCACTCCTGTGTGACCTTGGGTCTGCCAGGCCTCCCTGAGCCTCCTTCCTCATCTGGAAAGTGTAAGGAGAACTCTACCTGCCTCCCAGGGGCTCCTGAGGACTCAGTGTCATCTGACTGTCATCATCGCTCTCCCCTCACCTCTCAAGGAGCCAGCACAAATCTTCTGCACATTCCTTTCCTCCTCCCTTGAACCTCGTCACCCACCCCCCACCATCCCATGAGGCCTGCACTACAGATCATCTCCCTCCATTTCCCAAAGGAGGAGACCAAGGCCCACAGAGGGGCAGTGACATGCTCAGGGACCCACCAAGAGGTCGCTCCCCCTCCCAGACAGAAGCCCTGTCCCCCCTGCCTTCACCCCACCCCCAGCCCCAACACTGACCAAGGTCCCGACCTCTGGACTCCTGGTGTGTGTCAAGGCCCCAGCTGGGCCAAACCACAGATAGAGAGGGAATGAGGTGTCTTGGGGGCCTAGAAAAGTGGCTCCTACCTACCCCACCCTCACAGCAGTCTCTGACCCCCAGGCTGGGCCCATGGCCATGCCAAAGGCCTCACCTCCTAGGATACCCTAGGGATGCTCCCCTCCCTACCTTCCAGATCTCCAGCCTCCACCTTCCTTGATGAACAGCTTCTGGCTCACCCACTGGTCTTTGGTGCACTACTTCTTAAATTTTGGGGAATTCTTCCTGAGGGGAGGGGAAAGAAGGAAAGAAAAACTGTGAGTTGGTTTAAGGGCAAATCCCTTTTGTCTGAGAACCCAAAAGATCCAAACAGCCTGGATGAGGGTTTTCACTGGGTTCCTCTGAGCCCTGAGGTCTCCATGGGACTGGAGAGGGGGCTCTCCTTTTGTCACCTGAGGCCTCCGTTCTCACATCTACTGAGCAGATCTGTTTTGAACAGTGATGGTTTCAGTTGGAGAGAGTTCAGCTGCTGCAAAGTCAACACTTGAAAAATCTCCAATTTGGCTTAAGCCAGGATCTGCTATTTAAGGAAACTAATTCCTTAGGCTGGCCTAAAGTCCCAGGGAGATTCAGAGATACCAACCATGTCCTCGGGGCTTGCTGTCTCCTGGGTGGTCCCACCTGACTGGGGGGTCAATGCCAGCCCTATGAAGGGTGTCTGGTCAACTCTGGTGGTACTCAGATGGAGAGTGGCCTACCCACCTGGAAACCTGTTCCCACATCTTCTTCAGATGGTGACTCAAGGGGCCCTGCAGAGCAGAGGTGATGCTGTGCAGTGAGAAATCCCCGAAGACTCAGCACTCCGGGGGAAGGGAAGAGAATGAGCCGTGAGGGGAGCTGGAGCCCTCTTCCTCTGGCTTCTGTCCCTTCGTGGACTTCTCCTGTCCTGGATGAGACAGATGCCCAGGGAAGGGCACACCTGGGACCCATGAGTAATACTCCCAGGCAGGAAGATTTTAGCCCAACAAAGGAAGGAGCCCAAGAAGGAAGTGAGCTTCCCACCACTGGGGCTTGGAGTCAAGGTCAGAGTGGCCCTGGCAGGAGGCACCTAGTGACCGTGCAGGGGCTCAGACCACAGACTTCAATCCTGAGAGGTGAGAATGGAGAAGGGGCAGTTTCCATGACTCCAGAGAGGGACTCCCTGGGTGTCCCACAACTTACCTTAGTCTCATGGATCCCAGAGCTCCACCACCTTGGCCCTGTCCTGGGCCATCATGCTCGGGGCCCAAAGGCAGGTGGTGATGACAGAGTTGGCCACAGTTTTGAATTGTGGGGTGGTGGCATGGATGGTGGGCACTAGGTACTCATTTTACCTATATTCCTTGTGGAACCAGATGACATGACAGGTAGGGAACCACCTTCTTGAACAGCTCCTGAGAAGGATAGGGAGTGTCACCCTGCCCTGCTACATCCCAGCTCAGTGTCCAGTCCCCTACAGACCTAGGCAGGAGTCACTGGTCAGCTGGAGCTCAGGAAGCTAAGGATATAGCCTAAGGCTTATGGGTGTCCCTGGGTTTTATCTCTGTCCACTGAGGGCACTCAGCACAAGATGACCTTGGACCCAATACTGTAAGGGGAGTGGCATTTACTCCCAGCCGTCTCACTTCCTCCAAGCACCAGAACCCAGCTCTCACCTGCCCATCTTAATGGGCACTGTCCACTCATTCTGACCACCCTTATATCTCCCCATTCAGATGCACATTTCTCCAAGGCAGCCAACAATCATGGGCTCTGTTTGTTTGTCTCCCATGTACTCAAGTACACATCAGGTGCCTAATAAGTGCTGAGGTTGTTGAGGCCTCCTGGGCAAATGGGTGATCAACCCAAGGACCTGGCAGCACTTCAGTGAGCTCCCCACCCCCACCAAAGGGCCAGACTCTGCCCAATTTCCTCTCTGTTCCACCTCATTCATCTGCACAGCCACTCTGTGCAGCAGGTGCTCATAGTGTCCATCTCTACTGTCCATGTGAGGACAGCAAAGGCTTGGGGGTTAAGAGAGTTGCCAGGTCACAGGGTTGATAAGTGGGGGAGCCTGGATTTAGACCCAGGTCATCAAATTCCGGATCAGGGACTGGCAGATCTGGGGAGCTGGTGGCACGGGGAAGACTGGCCCCCCCCTGCCCTGATAGCCCCTCAGCTCACAGCATCCATCCGAGTCAACTATTCTGCCACCAACTGGGGAGGGAACTCCAAGGTTAGGCTTCTCCTCCCTCAACATGTTCTTGGTGGTCACAGCCTAGAGGCAGGCAGGCTCTGGGGGCTGGATCTGGCTCTGTCATTATTTCTGCAGCTGGAGGTGCAATTTGCACTAGAGCCCATGCTCCACCTGGCTCCAGCTCAGGAGCTGGCACTGGGGCTGAAGTTGATGTCACTTGGCCCAGCTCTGGAGGGGCTGGTGGAGGTGACTCTGGCTGCAGCTCTAGCACAGGTGGTGGAACTAGAGCCAGAGCTGGCCCTTGCTCTGGCTCTGGAGCTGGTGCTGGAGCAGGATAAAGAGAAGTTTCACCCACAAACCTGACTTTCCCTGTGCCTTTCCAAAGGCAGAAAAGACTTCACTGCCTTCAAGGGAACTCCAGCCCTTGAACCCCAGCACGGATAGTCTTCCCAGACTGCAGTCCCTTCACCTTCCAGTTCTGCCTCAGTAGGCTCTAGATGTTCCAGATGAACCTAGAGATGGTTCGCATGGCCCTCCAGGTCTGAGCCAGGCAAACTGACAAATACATAGGCCAGCTTCATCTTGAAATAGAGAAAGTGCAGGGATTCCCAGAAAACCTACACTTGTTCCAGCCAGGTTCCCACCATAGAAAAGATGGTTCTTGGGGGAGGCATTTGGGCTGCAGAGTCAGAAGCCTGACCTTTCCTTCCACACTGCCCTCCCAAGGCATCATTGTTTGGGTCTGGACTCATGCCTTCCCCTTCCCATCCAGGGGGGACCCCCTTCCCAGCCCCAACCCTTGTGTGGCAGTCCTAGCAGTAGCAGGCCTCTTCATCCAGTAGGTTGAATAGTCTCTGTGAGTCTCTTCTTCCCACTGACACTCTTCTCCCAAAGGGCCTGGACACAGCCAACTCAGCCCTCCATGCACCTGGGCAACTGGACTGAGGACTGAGGCAGAGTTGTGAACAGGTTGCTTACACACCTCCTGTTCTGGATCTCATGGTGGTGGTGGTCACAAGGGGTGGATGTGGAGAATGGGAGGGAGATAGAGATGGACTGTTGTGGGGATGTGCCTCTTGGGTACAACTCATCCCAGCCTCCCCTCTGGTTCTGGGACCTCATCCACAGCTCTCTTTGACTCCTGTGCTCCTGGAGTGGAAGCCACCAGACCTCAGCCCTCCCATGGATATCAAAAGATGAGTTAGATGCAGGGTTCTGCCAAGCTCACCCAAGCCACAGCCCACTTACTCTCCCCCCACCCTGTTTTGTAGACAGGAGGCCCTCCTTCTGGACCCAAACACGACTCACATTTTCAGTTGGTCCTGTGGCCTGTAATCCTGGTCAGAATATGGGAAGATGCCTTCAGATGTTGAAGAGACTATGAGGGCATCCCATGGAATCTGTTGTGGACAGGACCTGCAAACGATGTCTACTGTGACTGTTTGACTCTCAAACTAGACATGAGATCCAGGGATTGTGTCTGCTTCATTCACTGAGTTATGCTAACTGTCTCCAAAAGTCTCGCATGTAGTAGGTGCTTAATATACATTGTTGAATGAAAGAACTCAAACCAGAACCATCCCAGATATCTGAGTGGGCCTGGGGCCCCTCTGCTGTTCAGAGTTCCTTAATTGGCTACACGAGGGACAAGGACCAAGACCAGCTGGACAGAATCTCAAACTCCTTAACAGGGTGCTTTCCAAACTCAGAAAGGCCACATCCCAGTGATGGGTGAGGCAGATTACTTTTCATCGGGGAGAGAGAAATAATCACCATGAAAAACCACAGCATGTCCCACAGCCCTTTCTGCAGAGCCAGGCACCAGGAAAGCACCTGCCATGGCTGATCCCATGATTTCCTACAATAACCCTACGAGGTTCATCTTCTTACCACCCCACTTTTCAGAAGAGCAAAGTGAAGTTCAGAGAGATATGTTGACATTCCCCAGACACACAGTTAGTAGGTGGGAAAGTCTCCACTGTGCTGGTGGGAGCAGCACTCACCTATGGAACAGCTGGTCCAGGACTTGTTGGATGGTGACAAAGGTCTGGTATGTGCATGGGGAAAGCATCGATGTAGGAGATGTTTTTATCTGGGAAGGCTGGTACCAGGGACTCTACTACCTCCTCTATTGTGCCTGCCTTGGGGGTCAGCATCCCGGCCTCATCCAGGAGCAGGATAGACTCCTTTTCACACCAGGTGGACAAGAAGAGACATATCATCAGCAGAATCACCATGAGCCATCAGGAGGAAAAGGGTCTGGAGCTCAGACCAGAAACTCCCATCAGTTCAGGAACTTGGGCAAGAGGAGGGACATGACAGCCCACATAGAAAATGGTTCTAGGCTTTAAAAGCATAATTTGACTTTGGGAGGAATGATAAACAACCAGGACCTTCAAGGCTTTGTGTTAGCTGAGAGACAATAGCACCTCCACGTACTAGTAGCCTGTATGAAGAGCATCGTCCCAGTGAGTCAACAAATTTCCCCACTGTAGATATTGGGAAATAGAGGGTTGGGGATTTCAAGTGGCTGCTCAAGGTCACACAGGTCAGAACTGAGAACTGTCCATAGCATGGGCTGCATGACATTCCCTCTCAACTACCTGAGGCTTGATCTGCTCCTGACACACTGGGGAAAGCTCTGGGGAAACCACGTTCCTAGGAGAGCCCCAGGGGGGTTACCAGATTCCAGTCTGGGTTCTAGGTCCACCCCAGTCATCTCAGGGTCCTAGGTGTGGAGGATCCTGTGTGCCCACACTTACCCCAGACCACTATTGGTCATTGTTGGTCACCTGATGCACGTGCCCCTTGTCTAAGTAGATGGAGTAGTTAAACCCATTGACCAGCCCCTTGACAATGTCCTGAGTGGAAATCTTCCAAGGCAGAGCCCAGGACCAGGCCAGGAGGCATCCAGGGGCCTTCCATCCAATTGGTGGTCCTATGTTGTAGCAGGTCTAGCAAACTAACACAGTCTATGAGGACACACTTAAGAAGTTCCCTGCAGCACGGCTGAAATGGCAACACAGTTGAATCATGTGAAGGTCCAACAACACTGAAAGGCTGAATCACTGTGGTAAATAACCTGCTTTATGGGATATTATGAAGCCACATAAAGCCACAGTTCCTGAGTTGACAGGCCTACAATGACTTGATGTGCTCTGTGTGATCACAAGTTGCAGAGAAATGTATAGAATCAAGTAACCCCACTGCACCTCCTTTGTGAATAAATCACCCTATCAAGTGTGTTGACTTGTAAGGCTTGGAGAAGGTCTGCAAGGATAGTGGAGCTGACTGCTTTGCAGGATACTAGCTGGGTAGTTAAAACAGTAGCAAAATGCTAAGATACTCATTGCCTCTGAAAAGTGAAAACACTAAATACTTTCTCTACTATTTCAACAAATTTGTGAAGAGAGTATTTCTACTCTACCACATAGTGGGTGGGGTATGTATGGAGGGCCAGATTCCTTTGGGAGCCCACCTGTGGAACACTCAAGAGGGAAGGCCCTGGCAGGGACCCAGGGGAGTCCCCAGATTTGAATCTGGATTCTAGCCCAAACTGATCATCTCTGGTTCTTGGATGTGGAGACCTCTCTGCACCCATTCTCACCTCAGACCAGTACTGGATGATGTTGGTGGCCTGGTGCACCTGCCCCTTGTCTAGGGAGTTGGAGTAGTTGAACCCATTTGCCAGCTCACTGATGATGTCCTGGGTAGAGTCCTGCAAAGATTGGCCAGGAACCAGGCCAGGAGGAATCAGGAGCCTGACAGGACATTGCCACTGGGGGAAACTCCCAAGAGAAATTCTTTTTCTCAGTTCCAGCCCAGAGGGGCATCTGCAAGGAACTCTAGTCAGGGAAGGAAGGAGATGAAACCTCTAGGGCTCAGGTCACATATGAGTAGAGGAGCTCACCTTCTCACGCTGCCAGCCACGACCTGGGGCATGAAGATGACAGACCCACCAGACTTCCAAAACCTAACAACCTGCTCCTGTCCATACCTTCCCCCCTTCATCCCCTGCCTTCCCCCCTCAACACATACACACACACATGATGAAGGGTTGGGGGTGATGCAGTGCTCCGATTGGATCCCAGTTGTGGCCTTTCCTGCGCCGGCCTGCCCTGGGCTGCCCTGTGTTACCTTTGGGCACTCCTGCCAAATAGCCAGTGGCATCAGGGATGAGGGCTGAGCCAATGTCTACAGCAACAGAAAAGTCTCTCTTTCTGGGCTTTCCTTAGGCTAGAGCCTTTGAAAGTCAAAACACAACAGCAGAATATCCTGTTCTCTGCAATGTCTCTGGTCAAGTGAGCTGGATAGGGGGCTGTGGGTACCTGATGACCAGAGTTCTAAGTTCTGTTGGGGCCTATCATCAAGGAAGTGAGGTCCCTTTTTCAAGATTCCATTACCTGTGCACTTCATTCAAACAGACTTACCCAAAGCCACCTCTCTCCCACCTCAGGCTGTCACTGCTCACCTTCCTCCCCCATGTCATCTCCTTAACTGTACACGATAAGCCAAAGCCCTAGCCACAGCTCCCTGGAAATGTAATGAGGGTCCTACCTTTGAGGAGATAGAGCTAAATTCAGACCTCCTTACCAGTTCTCTGCCCTGGAAAACTCATTGTGCCTCTCAGATCTAATCTCCCAACCTGCACAATGGGGATCAGGTTAGAATCTACTTCCTAGGGACATTGTCAGTTATATATGAGATAGTATCTATAACACTTGTGGGCTGGTGTCACTTGTATCTAAGTCACAAACTTAGAGATGGAAGAATTACAAGAAGGGGTGGGATGTAGCATGTAACACCACTCAAACAGGCCTAAGTTCCAGGACTGTGACATTGGAACAGTCACTTCTAACTTGGCTTCATTTAAATGTCAGAACCATGAAGGGGTTAATAAATGAAACTCAGACAGTGTTATCTTCTGGATTAAAACCTTTCAATTGTTGGGGGCCACCCGGTGGCGCAGCGGTTTAGTTCGCGCTTGGCAGCCCGGGGTTCATGAGTTCGGATCCCGGGCGCCCACGGACGCACTGCCTGTCAGCCATGCTGTGGCGGCGTCCCATATAAAGTGGAGGAAGATGGGCACGGATGTTAGCCCAGGGCCAGTCTTCCTCAGCAAAAAAAAGGGGAGGATTGGCAACAGATGTTTGCTCAGGGCTGGTCTTCCCCACAAAAAAAAAAAAAAAAAAACCTTTCAATTGTTTCCTGTTTTATTTAGAATAAGACCCAAGTGCCCCATCTCGGCCTATGAGGTGGGCAGCCACCACAGTGGTACCCAGTGACCCCACCCATGCTATACCCATCCCTTCCACATCCCTTTGTAACTACTGAGTGGTGAGTGACTGGCTTATGACCAAGAGAATACAGCCGGTGTGAATGGGTGCCAGGTCTAAGTTTTAAAGACAGAGAGTCTCACCCTCTCTTGTGTTCCACCTTTCTCTGTGTCTCTGCATCTCTCTGTCTCTTGTCTCACTGTCATAGCCCTGAACTGGGGACTCAAGCACAGATGTTTCAGCTGCCCTGTGTAGAGTCCCACATAGGAGAGAACTGAGGCAGTGGCCAGCCCGATAGAGAAAGGAACTCATTCTCTGCATCCAATCTGCAACATGAATCCATCGAGTGAACTTGAGAGCAAATCTTCTGCCAGTTGACCCTCAGTCGAGGCTGCAGCCCCAGCCTGTGAGACATTTTGAGCAGAGGAACCAAGCAAATCTGTGCCTGGATTCCTCATCCACAAAACTTGTGAGATATAAAATATTTGTAGTTTTAAGATGCAAGGTATTAGGGCAATGTTTTCAGAGAGGAAGGGATAACTAACAGTCTATCAGGCCCCAAGATCTGGCCCTGCCCTCCTCTCTCTGCTCCTTTCTCCTCTCAGGCTCCCTGTAGCCACACTGGCCACCTTTCTAGCCTCCTCTGGTCAAACTCACTTCTGCCTGTGAGTCTCTGTACCAGGGGTGCCTTCTCCCTGACACACTGCTCCCAGACTAGCGTAGGACTGGCTCCCTCTTGTCATTCTGGTCCCAGTAAATGTCACCCCAGTGAGGCCTTTCAGAACCCCCTACCCAGTGACTGCCAAGCCCACCATCATAACACGTTGCTTTATTTTTGAGTAGCACTTACTCTTTTCTTTCACATGTCTTACTTCTGTGGTTTTTGTCCTTCTCTTTTCCAGGCTGAAAGCTCCTGGAAGACATAGACCACTTGGCCATTTTCAGCACTGAACTGGGACCCTCCAAAGCACCTGACACAGGGTGAGTTCTCAGGGCATAGTCTCTGAATAAATAAAGGAGAAGATCTTGGAGCTCTTCTTTCTGCCTCTGACCAGCTCATTCTGTAGAAATGACCACTAATAATAGGAGGTGCATGTAATTTCTGAGGCAGGGGCATGACCATAATGACCTCTGCAGGACTCTTCCTGTTCCAGCGACTGCAGCAAAGCTCAGTGGGCACGACTGACACAGGAGGCTGCCTGCCCCCTGGTGGCCAGCCCTAGCACTGCAGCCCCAGGTGGGAATCTTTACTCGGGTGTCCTCAACGCAGAGGTTCTGAGTCCCAGGGGTAAAGGAGCAGGACCTGCTGGGTTTCAGGGCTGTGGAAGGGACCTCAGAAGACACTCTTGTTCCCCTCTTTGCCTCTCCCTCCTGGAGTGTTTAGTTTGCTCACAAGTCATCCTCACCTCAGCCAGGACAATGATTCCCCCAACTTCAAATGAAGACCCTAAAGATACAGCTATGAGTGGTCTTGTTCCTGGACTCCTGACTCTCAGTCCACAGCTCTGCATCATTCTGCCCTACTCCAAGTCCTCACTCCCCAAGCTCCTCTCTGCCCTGAAGGACCTTAAGGGAGTGGAAAGCATTTACCCATGTCCTCAGAGCACAGTGGGTCATCGGTAGAGAACCAAGGTCTACAGACTTTCCCAGCGTTCAGGACACTTGGGGTCAGCCACTGTAAGTGCCTAATTTGTACAGAAGGAACTGAGACCTTCTCTCTTCTAGTCCCTATCTGTACTGGGGGATGGGGTGTGCTCAGCCCAGTATCAGGAGCCCAGAGTGGTGGACTACAGGACCCCAGGCCCTGTCTTCTGGAGACTATGAAGCTGGCCCCTGCCCAGGCAGGACTGCAGGAAACTTGAGGATTGCCCTCTTGCTACGGAACTCTGGACATGCTGCCAGGAGAATGGATGTCCCAACTCCATTGCAGAGCTGTCTGCGACCCCTTTCTCCTCTTCCCCTTCTCACTTACAGAGTGTCTGCTTATCTTATCCACCCTCCCATGGTCCCCAACTGTGAAGTTGGCTTCTGTTTGTGCATGCCTGTGTGCTTGTGGGGATGTGGAGAGAAAAATGGCCCAAATTGGGAGGGGCTGGGCAGGGCTCCCCAGGGTCTTAGGGGCTCTCCTTTCCAAAGTAAATGTGGTTGAAGGGGTTGGGCCCTGGCCTAGGAAGCCAGCATCCTCACTTTGCTCCTTGACTCTGCCCACGTACTGTGCCCTGGGCCAGTCCCTGCCTCTTTCTGGGCCTCAATCTCCCAATTATTCAAAGAGGGGTTGAATGCACATCTCCATAAGCACATGCACAGCAGAACTTGTTGTCAGGCTCCATCAACACTGAATGAGGTGAGAGTGGGCAGGCTCGAGCAGGCACAGGTGCACAGGCCCCCTAACATGGGCAGATGCTGGCGGACATGGAGCAGGAGCAGCCAGGCCTCCTGTTGAGGGCCCAGCACTCCCAAGTGGCCATGTGCAGCCCCAGGACTGTGAGTGCACCTGAGCCCTGCCTTACGTGTGGCATGCACACTGCTCTTCTGCCCATGAGGAGAGTTCTTTGTGATCTCCCAACTGCAGCCTCTGAGTGCCCCATATCTTCTGGAGCCCTGTGGCACCCCCAGTACATTAGGCAGGTCCTCAGGGTACTGTACCCAGTGGGCCTGCAGAGCCTGGAGAGGAGGGAATCATTTTCTATTTTTCCTTCCAAGTTTGTCTCATTTTGAATTTGGCGATTTTGTCATAGTATGACTGAGCCTGAGCATATTTTCATATATTTAGGACTATTTATATATCTTTTTCTGTGAACTGTTGGTTCATGTGTTTTGCCAATTTTTCTACTGAATGTGTGTTCTTTTCCTTATCAATGTCTAAGAACTTTTTATGTAATGGGGATATGAGCCCTTTTGTGATATGACTTGCACTTATTTATTCCCAGTATATCATTTATTCTTTTTTATTATGATGTTTTTGGTTTGGTTCAGTTTGGTCTTTTTGTAGTGTTTTTGTTTGTTTTGCTATATGTTATTAAGATGTCACTTCTCCCCTCATTGATTTATAGATTCATACAATCACAATAAGTTATCTCAGCAGATATCTTGTGGACACTATCCAATTTCAAAATTTCCATAGAAATACAAGTGGCCACATAGAGTCAAGACAAACTTGAAGGAGAACAAACTTGGAGGGCTTCCACTACCAGGTATGAAGCCTTAGTATAAAGCTAGAGTCATCAGGGCATTGTGCTGTCACAGTGCAAGGACAGCCACAAGGGGAAGTAGAAAGAATAGAGAGCTCTCCTGAGACCCACACATACAAACATTAGTATGTGACAGAAGAGGCAGGCAGAACACTGGGGAGAAGAGTGTCTTCTCAGTAAATGGCCCAGGGGCACTGGTTACTCAGATAAGAAAGAAATGCATCTTGACTCCTGCCTCACACCATAAACAAAAGTCAATTCCAGGTGGATTTTACATCCGAATCTTGACATTTAAAACAATGACATTTGTAGTAGAGAACACGTGAGAATATTTTCATGACTTTGGGGCAGGCAAAGATTTCTTAGATAGGTCACAGGGTTTATGTGGGTTATGTGGATCACAGGGTCATAGGTTTATGTCTAAACATAAAGACAAAAACTAATAAATTAGACCTTATTACAATTAAGAACTTCTCTTCATCAAAAGACACCTTCAAGTAAGTAAGAAAGCAAGAACAGAATGGGAATAAACACTTGCCCTATTTTATCTGGAAAAAGTCTCACATAGGATATGATACTAATATCCATAAATTATTAAGAAAAAAGACAATCTACCAGGAAAACTAGGCAAAAGATTTGACTAGGCATTTCACAAAAAAGATAACCAAATGGCCAGCAAGTATTTGAAAAGGTGCACAACATCATTACTTGTCAGGAAAATGCAATTTAAAACCATGATGTGATGATACCAATACACAATGGCTAAAATAAAAACCAACAATACCAAGTGTTGGTGAGGATAGAGAGTAACTGGGATTTCATACACTGAAGAGGGTGTCAACTGTTACAACCACTTTCAAAAACTCTCTGTTAGGATCTCCTTAAGATGGACTTCACATACGGTATGACCTCAAAATTCTCTCTTAGGGAAATACCCAATAGAAATGCCTATATATGATCACCATTGCAAAAGAATGTTCAGAGCAGCATTATTTGGTAATTCTCTAAACTTGAGACAACTCAGATGTGCATCAATAATAAAAACGATAAATAAAATAGGTTACACTTTTTATAATGGTATATTATACAGAAATAAAAATGAACTACAGCCACATTCATAAGTATGTTCGAAATTCACAAACATAATGAAAGAAGGCTGACATAAAAGTGTACATTTTGTATGTTCCATTTAAATAAAGTTCAAATACAAGCAAAACCAATAAAGAAGTAAGAATATTTGTTCCTCTTGGGGAAGAGAGGGAGTGACTTGGGATGGGCGCATGAGGGGCTCCTGGGGAGCTGGTAATGTTCTATCTCCTATAGGTACTGGTTACTGGTGTGTCCCCTTTGGATACCTGATTAAGCTATACACTTACGATTTCCATAGTTTTAAATATGTATGCCATGGTTTAACACACAAATCCAATCAGTTGGATCCAGAACTTTTTTTTCTGGTTAGTCTCATGGCCAGATAGCATAGTGTTTGCTTCAAGACTCTGGAATTACACAGTCTAGATTCATATCCTGGATCTTAGCACTTCCTATCTCGGAGATCTTGGCCAAGTTACTAACTCTCTGAGCTCAGTTCTTCATCTATAAAATGGGCTAATTATGGTAACTCATAGTTTTGATTATTAATACTAATAATCCTCTCAGTAAATATTACCTCTTGGGTAGTCTTTCTTGGTTTGTCTATGGGCCATGGAGAAGATCGACGATGGTCTGTGGAAGAGGAAAGAGAATGATTAGGTTTAAGTCAAGAAACATTTTGAAGATGAAAAGTGAGCGGAAGATCTGATTTCGAGGTGAAGGAAGAGGACACCAAAGACTTGGCTTCACCCTTTACACTTCCTGCCCATCTCTAAACATGGAAAGTGGACTAACCAGGTGATCTCTAGCTGGTTAGTCTTTCCAGCTATATCATAGAGTCAGCAGGGCAATGCAAACATCACCCAAAAGCCAAACACAAATGTCCATGTTGGATCCAAACTCAAACACAAAGGCCCAGAAACGTGGGCGTGAAGGGAGGTCAATCCTCAATGATGGGATTGTGGGGTATTTTTGAATTCCCCACTGAATTTTTTCTATTTTCTAATTTTCTGCAGTAAGTGTGCCCTTAATCAGAACAAAATACCATATATGATATATCCACGCCTATATATTTATATCCATATATTTTAAGGAATAAGCACCTGCCAAATCATAGATACCAGGAAGTAGGACCCAGAAACCATCTGGGCAGGAAAACAGTTTCTGATGCACGAGGACCAAGCCAGCAGGTCACCCTGGGTCAGGACAGAGATATCATTGACTGCTCATCATTCCTGGACATTTATTACTTTTTATTGTGTTTTTCACCCCTTCCCACAATCACCTACACTCTTACTTTTTCCAGCTAAAATTAGTCCAATCTTCCGTTACAATATCTCACCTTGTTCATAAAACCCAGGACCAAAGAGGGGGATAAAAGGGTTTTTTTCTCACTGTTTCTGAAACTAGTCTGGATGGAATGATCACTTGTTCCAGAAAGTTGGCACAGGCAGTGTTAATTAGTGATTGGAACAGGGATTCTCTGAGGAGAGAGCTATCCCATATATATGGGAAACCCTCAGCCAGGTTCAGTGTCAATCACAAGTGTTTTCAGCTCTGACTGGGTGTGTGAGAAAAGAGGCAAACTCTGGGAGAGCCAGACCAGGACATTCCTAATATTCATGCATTTACCCAGGGAGCACTCACTGTGTCTGAATTATGTGCAAGACACTGTGCTAAGTGCAATCAAAGTTGAATAAAAATTAGAAGTCATACTTGCTCTTCAGGAAACACATTCTAGTTGGATGCTCTGCACTCCTGTATATGACAGCAACCCACACAGAAGCATGTTCAGAGAGAGGTGACAGTACATGAGGAAGGTGAGATAAGGGGCCAGGCTGAGCGGATGGGATACTAGCCACTGACAGTGGACTGGAAAAATGTCTGGGTTTGGCCATGTGGAGAGAGGAAGATCCCTGCAGTGGAGCAGGAGGAGGAAGGGCAGGCGGCAGGAGGAAAATGCAGGAAGAGTGAGGAGTTTGCTGAAGCAGAAAGAGTTAGGGTGGGAAACAGAATGTGGTGGCGTCTGTGGTCAACTAGGGAGGCGGGTTGGATTTGGTAGCGGCTGCAGAGTTGGGGAGGGACTTTTGAGCAGGAGAGTGGGTAGGTCAGAGCTGTATTTTAGGAGGGTTCTGTGGCAGTTGTGGGTTGGATGAATGGAATGCAAAGTGTCACATAAATTAGCCTTTCCACTGTAATTCCATCCAAGCCTTGAGCCCTGAATTCTGAGCCCTCAACCTCTTTTAAACTGAGAAAGAGACAGTCTTTTTTAGAAACACTTTCAGCTTTCGAATCCTTGATGTCCTGACATAGATTCTAGCTCTGCTCAGGTTAGGGAAGGTGTTCAAAGTCAAGACAACTCAGAATTTGAATTTATCTTCTCCTTCTTACTTCCTGGTGATTTTCTAGGTTCTTTTATATTGCTCATCATATCCATTCAAAGAGTTCATGAACAAGAGGTTTGTGCTGAGAGTGGAGTGGTAAGCATTAAGTTCTTGGGGCCTCCATCACTTCCTTTGTCAGCAGGACATGAAAACATTCTTACCTGTGTGGTAGGCAGGTGGGACCACTAAGGGGAACATGGCTGAGTGTGGGAGACCCCAGCCAAGAGCCACACCCTGACCCCACTGAGGGGGGCTGGAACCTGGCATTTGGCTCCACCCAGAGCTGCTGAGTGGGTTTCCTTTTACAATAATAATCCTTGGTTGGTTTTGCAATTTTTCTGATCATACGAAAAATACATACTTTTTTTTTATACTAGAGATTAAACTGCTTTTTAGGATGAATTTTTTTTTTTTTTGCAGGGGAAGATTCACCTGAGCTAATATCTGTGGACAATCTTCTTCCCTCCCCAACGCCCCAGTACATAGATATGTATAGTTGTAAGTAGAACACTTATTTTTTTTTTGTAGAACATTAGGAAAACCCACACATGAGAGGTTTCTGCTTACTGTGATATGACTTTCCATTTTCTGTGCACTGTCCTAATCCTATCCTTGAAATTTCTCTACAGTATTCCATCAATTTCTTCAATGGCCCAAGGCCCAGACATATCCCTCTTTCCCAGGTAAGGAGATCAAGGCTCAGAGAGTGACTCCTTTGCCTCAAGTTATACTTGTGAACCTAAGTACTGCAATCAATTGGCAGTGCAATTCCATTTCGATGGATGATCTTTACTGAATTAGTTATACTAAGACACAAAGAGACTAAAGCATTCACAGAAAAGTATTTTTCATGTTGAGAAAATAAAACCAATCTTAAAAAGCCAATCAATTGGGGGGATGCTTCAACCATTATGAAGCATCCATGTTAATGATTTCTAAATGGTCATTTAAAAATGGAAATGTATCTGCAGTTATGGAACAATTTGCATAGTATTTTCCAACCTTTGTAAAAAGCACAATATATGTGCACATACCCGTATACAGTTATGCACTGCACAACAACGTTTTGGACAACGATGGACCACATATATGATGGTGGTCCCATAAGAGTAGTACCAGATAGCCTAGGTGTATAGTAGGCAATACCATCTAGGCTTGTGTAAGTACACTCTATGATCATACAGTGACAAAATTGCCTAAGGACACATTTCTCAACTGGATCCCTGTCCTTAAGTGATGCATAGCTATATAGAAATGTATATGTCCATAGAAGAAAGAGTTGGGCAGGAATGGGGGAAATTTCTACGTGTTTGTATTCGTTGACTTTTTTCTTTAATATTTAAAAATGTGGGGGAAGGACCCATGCTCTTGTCCTTTAAACTACAAGGCCCTGAAACCTCTGTCCATAAGCTTTTCAGGTCAAAGTTCTCCCTGGAAGCGTCTGAATTGGCTGAGAGCAGAGCAGCAAAGGGCCACACGCTCTCCAAAGTTAGAGGCAGACGTTCATCCTGAACTTGCTGTGCTCACCCTGGGCTCCTAAGCAGGCTGACTCTGACCTTAAACATGGATTCCGGGCCATCCCCTTGTCTTCCGGGATCTGCTGTGTTTACCTGGATTTCATGTTCTTAAGAAAATCTCTGGTATTTTCACGTGAAACCTCGGTGCTTCCTCATGGCTCAGTTGGTCCAACAGCTTATCCAGGTGGGCCTCCTGGGCCCATGTGATTTCAAACATGTTATGTCACTGTGAATTTGTAAGTGAAAACATCTCACACTCATTCTATTCAATGGGTTGCTCCCCAGTGTGAGATTTCCGCTGATGGAAGAAGATAAGAGGCATTTAAAAGACTGCCCACACACATTCATTAATTCTTTTCTCTACATATGAATTCTAGGCTAATCAGTCAGTCATAGGTCCTGGTTAAAAATCGTCCCATGTAAGTTACATACACATGGTGTGTTACTCTCTCGCATGCACAGATTTCTTCTTTGTAATATCTCTACTGTACAGTTGACTTATTTTGTACCTTCATTGTGTTTCAAAGACTAGTATACAAGCCACATTTATGCAATTGTCCTTTCATAAGAACTCAGGTTATAGCTCTGAGCTCAGGTTAACTTTTTGCCTAAATTCAGACTATGCAAAACTTTCTGCTGGGAAGGCACTTACTCCCAACTCTAATTATAGTCATGTTATTGTACCATATTAATAGTCATCCTATTCCCAGGTCCCTAATGTAGGGGACCAGGGTTCACCCCCACAAAACTTACCACTGGCATGTGGTTACATAGGACTTTCTTGCAGATATCTGATATAGATATCATTTCTTGGTTTTTAAGTTCTCTTCTCCTGCCTAAAGTAATAAAAAAATAAATTTCTAGAGAGGCATTAGGGAACCAAAATGCTCTAAAGCATGCAAGGCAAATGGGAGCATGTTTCAAATATTGACCCTTACACAGGGAAAGAATGTGAAATGGAGGAATGCACCAGTGAGTAGAAACATGTTTTAGGGCACTGTCAATTACAAAATGTTTTCAGGTTTGAAGAAAAAATTAAGATGGGATTTTGGTAAGGTTATGAGAGAAGAAGTCATCAAAGGGAGGGGAAAAGGGCAAAGACCACAACATGAAACTTTCACTCCAATGAGGACATAAACTCCAAATAAAGAGAATTTGACAAATGCTGGGAATAATGGCATCACTTGAGGATATTTCCCCCCACTGGCTTCTCATACTTTTCTGAAAAGACCACTGACTTAAGGAAATGTGCATTTGGCATTACCAAGGTCCTGTTCCCTCACTGTCCAGTCCCCTCTTCACATTGAACACACAGGCCTGGAGCTCACCCAGCCCCAGAGGGATCCACTTCCTTCCCTCCACAACTCCTCTCCTTGTTCCAGCTGGAAACTTACATCTGATTTGCAGAGCTGACACCCTGTTCATGAGAAAAAGAGATGAATTTTGAACTCTGTGTTAAGAACCATACATATTCTTCAAGTCCAGGACAGAATACCAACAAACAACACAGCAAGCATTGAAGAAAACCTTGTAGGTCCTTGAACAGAGCAGGAAGAACACCCTGACACCAAGCCCAAAGCACTGAGGGACTCTTGTGGATGTGCATGAGCAAGCTCACAGAGCCAAGATCCTCAGTGTTTTCAACAAGGGAGGAATTAAATGTTTCTGTTAATGTTTCTTCATATAAAATTTTATTTTCAGGGCTGGCCCTGTGGCCTAGTGGTTAAGTTCGGCATGCTCTGCTTCAGTGGCCTGGATTCAGTTCCCTGGTGCAGACCTACACCACTTGTCAGCAGTCACACTGTGGTGGTGACCCACATACAACATAGAAGAAGACTGGCAACAGATGTTAGCTCAGGGCTAATCTTCCTCAGCAAAAAATAAAATAAAAAAGAAATTTTATTTTCAAACGTATTCCAATAAATAGAAGTTCCACCAGAACAATCTAAGTTTATGTTGCCTGTTATTTTTTCTACTGTGGTCTCAAACTCTGTGCTTGGAGATTAGAACAGAATAATTATTTAGGAAATGTTTAATCTTATTGTTTAGTCATTAGAAAAAATCCCTTGAGTTTCCAGTACTGTTCTGGGTGCGGGTGATAGAGCAGTAACAAAGGCATGCAACTGTGGTCAGAAAGACTATATTCTAGTGGAGGGACAAAGTACATGTCAGTAAATCAATAAATAAACAGACTACCTTCATGTAGTTGTAAGTGCTATGAAAGAATGAGGGCTGAGAGGGGAGGGTGACACGTGGGAACTGCTCTGAATACCTGTCGAATAAATAATTCAGTGTCGACAGACTCACCCACAGAGACGAGATGACTGATGGTCTCCAGCATCACATCTCTGTGCAGCTTTCTCTGGGATGTGCCCACCAAGGCCCACTCTTCCTGGGTGAAGTCCACAACCACATCCTTCAAGGTCCTGATTCCTAAAACATTATGGACATTCTGATTCAGACAGGGCCAGACCTGCCAAGGTCCAGGGGAGGAGAGTTGACATGATAGTACTGGAGAAAGGGGGTCTGCAGGTATAGAAAGCTCAAACTCAAGTGTTCCAGTCAAACGCTTCCCTGTACTGATCTGGCACGTGCTGTCCATTCATCATCACAAAGATATATACAATTTATACACACCCTTAATACATATTAGCTTCATTATAAAGGAATATCATATAATGTGCAGTGTGAAATAACCTTGACATTTCCCAAAAAATGTGGTAAATCTCACTTCCAGACTGATATAATATAGTATATTATAAAATTTGAACTTGAGAATACATAACTAGACTCTCCTTCTTATCAATTTCAAGTAAATCACAGACTCATCACAAAGCAAGCATTATCCATTGCCTGTGACATAAACTGTGATTGTGTGTAAACATTTCCCCTTTATGAACCTTACATTTCTCCTTTGTGAAATGGTTTAAAATGTTACAATGTTGAGAGATCCAATGAGCTATTGGATCCATTATTATTTAAAGGTGGAGAATGATGAAGCAATGCTGATCATTGTGCAGAACTGAAAAGACTTAATAGAGAACACTGATGCAGCCTCTCTCTCATCTCTACACATTTCCTGTGTTCACTATGAGGTAAAGGACAGATGGTCCAGAAGACAACCCAAGGGCCCCTGATAATTCTATACAGAAGGATGCCCCTAGCCTGACCCATCCTACAGTGAGGTTTCCATTGTCAATTTTCTCTGGGACCTCCAAGCATCAGTTATCATTGTCTCTCCTGTAGCTTAATCCTATCCATCTGCTCACAGGTAACAGAAGCCTCTCAATTGTACATGGTCACTTCAGTCCCTCTGACATGGCCACAGAATCTGACATTTTATTCTATCTTCTATACTCCTTCTCAATACACAGCCAAAATTAAGAAAATACTCTCCACACATTGTGTTCAGTTTTCAAATTTGATCAAAAGTTAATTACAGGGGCCGCCCGGTGGCGCAGCGGTTAAGTTCACGCTTGGCAGCCTGGAGTTCGCAGGTTCGGATCCCGGGCGCCTGCCGACGCACTCCCTGTCAGCCATGCCGTGGCGGCATCCCATATAAAGTGGAGGAAGATGGGCACGGATGTTAGCCCAGGGCCAGTCTTCCTCAGCAAAAAGAAGAGGATCGGCAGTGGATGTTAGCTCAGGGCTGGTCTTCCTCCCAAAAAAAAAAAAAAAAAAAAAGTTAATTACAAAGAGAGAAACTGGGTTTTGGGAAAGGGACGGTAAGGAGAATTTTAATTAATTTTTTTGAAGTTATCAGAATGTTCAAGTATTTTTTATAAAACTCTAATATATTTAAAATTGGTGTAAGCAAATGATTCCTCACTGCTCTCTCAGGTCCAATCCTCTCTTCGCCCCACCACCTCAATGCTGCACAGCCTTCACCCCAGCCTCCGTGACACTGGATTGATTGAACTCATTTGATAAAATATCTCCCCCCTGCTGGAATAGAACCTTTACTCTTATTCATCTCCATGCCTGTGTTAACCACATGCCTAAGGCCACTGTAGAAACTAACATGATTAACGAATGAGTTATTTCTCCACCAAGGCTATGGGCTGGAAGAGAAAAAAAAACCATTCACATCTCTTCTCTGCAAGGACATCCTTAATGGAGAATTGACTGAATCAGTGTAAATGTAGGAAGGAGGTTATTTACCAGTCCTGGACTTGCCATAATCCTCCTAGAATCCCAGTGAAATATAACACACTAATATTTCCTGGGTGCACTTAGAAGATCCAGGTCAACTGGAGAAACCTGCCCATCTGCTGGTAACAGAAGTATCAATTCAATAATAAGAGCAAATTCCTACTTACCTGTGGTTGCATTCTCAAGAGCTCAGCTATTCCATCTTCCTTAGAATTCTCCCCGAGGGGGGAATGATGTCAGCATCATGGCAGAGTGAGCTTTTCCCTTTGAATCTCTGCCCACAAGACATAACAAAAACATCATTTGCATACCAACAGAGGACAATCAAACACTACGAAGGACTTCTAAGAGACCCACACATCTGATGGTGGAGGCATGGGGAGTCCCAAAGGACTTGAGGAGAGGTAAGGAGATTTACTCCCCCCCCCCACTTGATCGGCAAAGCCAGACAGCACAGCTCAAAGACCAGGGGGAAAGGGTGGCCCTCTGCAGGAAAACTCTCACCCTCCAGGTGCTCTTACAGACTGTCAAGTGATTCCCATGGCGGAGTGACAATGAACTATTGCGGGGGTGCGGGCAACGTCCAAGTACCCCAGGAGAGCAGGAGAGCAGATAGCAAGGGAAGAAGGAAGCCCCCTGGACAGGCAGGTGAAATACAGAGCTCCTCCCCCAACATGCCCTGCGCTTCAGCACAATCCCTCTGGGGACTGCAGCGGGCTCCCAACACACAGCTTGTGACCTCCACCCAGTGGCAGCAGGAGGAAACTGCAGGACCAGATATCCTTCACATGAGAAACAGCAAAGGAAAATCTGCCAACTCAATGCAAAAGTATCTTAAGTTTCCAGACCAAGAGGAAAATGACAAACACCCAGAAACCAACCCTGAAGGCACAGGAATCTATAACCTAAATGACAGAGAATTCAAAATAGGTATCATAAAAAAACAATGAATTACAAGAAAACTCAGAGAGACAATTCAATGAATTCAGGAATTTCTTCACAAAAGAGATTGAAACCATAAAGAAAAACGAATCAGAAATATTGGAAATGAAATAAAGGATGAGATAAAGGAAAACCTGGAATCTTTTAAAGAGCAGAACTGACAACATGGAGGAAAGAATTAGCATTATTGAGGATAGCCATGCAGAAACACTCCAGATAGAGGAGGAGAGAGAACTATGACTAAAAAGAAATGAAGAAATTCTTTGAGAAATATTGTACTCAATTAGGAAAACTAACTTAAGGATAATAGGTATTCCAGAAGGAGAAGAAAGGGAAGAAGGAACAGAGAGTTTGTTCAAAGAAATAATAGCTGAGAACTTCCCAAACCTGGGGAAAGATTTGGAAATAACAGTGAATGAAGTCAATAGATCACCTAAATATATAACCAGGAAATGACAAACTCCATTGCATGTAGCAGCAAAGTCAATGACAAAGTAAAAATATTAAGGGCAGCTAGACAAAAAAACAAAATAACATAGAAAGGAAACCCCATTAGGCTCTCAGCTGACTTCTCAACAGAAACTCTGCAGGGTAGGAGAGACTGGAATGATATATTCAAAATCCTGAAAGACAAAAACCTTCAGCCAAGAATACTTTATCCAGCAAAAATATCCTTCAAATATGATGGAGAAATAATAACTCTCTCTGATAAACAAAAGTTAAGGGAGTTCATCACCACAAGAACCCCACTACAAGAAATGCTCAAGAAGGCCCTTATGGCTGAAAAAAACAAAAGAGAAAGGGGACACAAAGTTTTGAGCAAGGAGAAAAACAAGGAGACTAAACCAGAAATATTACAGTTGGAAAACACCAGAAATGAATATAAACTCATCACTTTTAACACACACTCACAACACAAGATGGAATAAGTAGTGACAACAAATTAGAAGGGGAAGAGGAAAGGCATAGAATTGACGTAGTCTAAGGAAACAAAAGGCATCAGAAAATGGACTGTCTCATACATGAGATTTTTTAATATAAATCCCATGGTAACCACTAAACAAATAACCAGAATAGAACCACGTACGACAGATAAAGAGAAAACTAAGAGAATCATCATGCAGAACAACCAAACTTAATTGACAGTCCAAAACACATGGGACAAGAAATGAAGGAAATGCAAAAGAACCAGAAAATGAACGATAAAATAGCAACATTAAACCCTCATATATCAATAATCACTCTACACGTAAATGGATTGAATTCTCCAATCAAAAGACACAGAGTGGTGGGATGGATTAAAAACCAAGATCCAACAATTTGCTGCCTCCAGGAAACACAACTCTAAAGACAAACCCAGACTCAAAGTAAAAGGGTGGAAGACAATACTCCAAGCTAATAGCAAACAGAAGAGCAGGAATTGCCATACTTACATCAAAGTAGACTTCAAGACAAAAAAGGTACGTTGAGAGACAAAGAGGGGCAATATATAATGATAAAAGGGACACTTTACCAAGAAGACATATCACTTATGAATATCTATGCACCCAATACAGGAGAACCAAAGAACATAGAACAACTATTAAAAAACCTAAAAGGAGATATTAATGACAACACAATAATAGTAGGGGATCTCAACACCCCACTTACATCAATGGATAGATCACCCAGACAAAAAGTCAATAAGGAAATAATGGACTTAAACAATAAGCTAGATGAGATGGACATAATAGATATATACAGAGCACTCCACCCAAAAACAGCAGATTACACATTCTTCTCAAGTGCACATGGAACATTCTCAAGGATAGACCATATATTAGGAAACAAGGCAAACCTCTATAAATTTAAGAAGATTAAAATCATAACAAGCATCTTTTCTGATCATAATGCTATGAAACTAGAAATCAACTGCAAGAAAAAAAACTGTTAAAAGGACAAAGATGTGGAGACTAAACAACATGCTACTGAACAACAAATGGATAGTTGATGAAATTAAAGGGGAAATCAAAAACTATCCAGAGACAAATGAAAATGAAAATACACCATACCAACTCATATGGGATGCAGTGAAAGCTGTCCTGAGAGGAAAATTCATAGCAATACAAGCCCACCTCAACAAACAAGAAAAATCCCAAATAAGTAACCTTAACTACACCTAACAGAGTTAGAAAAAGAAGAACAAACAAAGCCCCGAATCAGCAGAAGGAGGGAAATAATAAAAATCAGAGCAGAAATAAGCGAAATAGAAACCAAAAAAACAGTAGAAAGGATCAGTGAAACAAAGAACTGGTTCTTTGAGAAGATAAACAAAATTGAAAAACCCTTAGCCAGACTCACTAAGAACAAAAGGGAGAAGTCTCAAATAAATAAAATTAGAAACAAAAGAGGAGAAATTACAATGGATACCACAGAAATACAAGGGATTATTACAGAATACTATGAAAAACTATTTGCCAACAAATTGGACAACCTAGAGGAAATGGATAAACTCTTGGATGCACACAATCTCCCAAAACTGAATCAGAAAGAAACAGAGAATCTGAATAGACCAATCACAAGTAAACATTTTGAAACCATAATCAAAAACCTCCCAAAAAACAAAAGTCTAGGACCAGATGGCTTCCCTGGAGAATTTTACCAAACTTTCAAAGAAGATTTAACACCTATTCTTCTCAAACTATTCCAAAAACTAGAGGAAGATGGAATACTTCCTAAGACATTCTATGAGACCAACATCACCCTGATACCAAAGCCAAACAAGGACAATACAAAGAAGGAAAACTACAGGCCAATATCAACAATGAACATAGATGCAAAAATCCATAACAAAATATTGGCAAACCGAATACAGCAATATATCAAAAAGATCATAGACCATGATCAAGTTGGATTTATGCCAGGGACACAGATATGATTCAACATCTGCAAATCAATCAACGTGATACACCACATTAACAAAATGAAGAATAAAAACCACACGATGATCTCAATCGATGCAGAGAAGGCATTTGACAAGATCCAACATCCATTTATAATAAAAACTCTCAACAAAATGGGTATAGAAGGAAAGTACCTCAACATAATAAGGGCTGTATATGACAAACCTACAGCTAACATCTTACTCAACAGGGAAAAACTGAAAGCCATTCCTTTGAGGACAGGAACAAGACAAGGGCGCCCACTCTCACCACTCTTACTCAACATAGTACTGAAAGTTTTGGCCAGAGCAATTAGGCAAGAAAAAGGAATAAAAGGACTCCAAATAGGCAAGGAAGAAGTGAAACTCTCACTATTTGCAGATGACATGCTCTTACACATAGAAAATCCCCCAAAAATCCATTGGAAAACTACTAGAAATAATCAACAACTACAGCAAAGTGGCAGGATACAGAATCAACTTACAAAAATCAGTTGCATTTCTATACACTAACGATGAAACAACAGAAAGAGAACTCAAAAAGACAATCCCATTTACAATCGCAACAAAAAAATAATAAAATACCTGGGAATAAATTTAACCAAGGAGGTGAAAGATCTATACAATGAAAACTCTAAGACACTATTGAATGAAATTGATGAACTCTAAGACACTATTGAAGGAAATTGATGAAGATGTGAAGAAATGGAAAAATATTCCACACACAGGGATTGGAAGAATAAACATAGTTAAAATGTCCATACTACCTAAAGCAATCTACAGATTCAGTGCAATCCCAATCAGAATCCCAATGACATTCTTCACGGAAATAGAACAAAAAAATACTGAAATTTGTATGGGGCAACAAAAGACCCTGAATAGCTAAAGCAATCCTGAAAGAAAAGAACAAAGCTGGAGGCATCACAATCCCTGACTTCAAAATATACTGCAGAGCTATAGTAATCAAAACAGCAGGGTACTGGTACAAAAATAGACACACAGATCAATGGAACAGAATTGAACCCCCAGAAATAAAACCACGCACCTATGAACAGCGCTAATCTTTGATAAAGGAGCAAAGAACATACAATGGAGAAAGGGAAGTCTCTTCAATAAATGGTGCTGGGAAAACTGGACAGCCACATGCAAAAGACTGAAACTAGACCATCTTCTATCACCATGCACAAAAATGAACTCAAAATGAATTAAGGACCTGAAAGCGAGACCTGAAACTATAAAACTCCTGGAAGAAAATATAGGCAGTACACTAATTGACGTTGTTCATAAAGGGATCCTTTCAGATCCCGTGTGTACTCGGACAAGGGAAACAAAAGAAAAAATAAACAAGTGGGACTTCATCAGACTACAGAGCTTCTACAAGGCAAATGAAACCAGGATTAAAATGAATAGACAACCCACCAGCTGGGAGAAAATATTCACAAATCGTATATCCAACAAGGGATTAATCTTCATAACATATAAAGAACTCACATAATTGAACAACAAAAAAACAAGCCACCCAATCAAAAAATGGGTAGAGGATATGAACAGACATTTTTCCAAGGAAGATATACAGATGGACAACAGACACATGAAAAGATGTTCAACATCACTAATCATCAGGGAAATGCAAATCAAAACTACACTAAGATATCACCTTACACCCGTTAGAATGGCTATAATCACCAAGACAAAAAACAACAAATGTTGGAGAGGTTGTGGAGAAACAGGAATCCTAATTCACTGCTGGTGGGAATGCAAACTGGTGCTGCCTCTACGGAAAACAGTATGGAGATTCCTCAAAAAATTAAAAATAGAAATACCTTATGATCCAGCTATACCACTACTGGGCATCTACCCAACAGACAAGAAATCAACCATCCCAAGAGGCTTATGCACCCCTATGTTCATTGTAGCATTATTCACTATAGCCAAGAAGTGGAATTGGCCCAAGTGTCCCTTGACTGATGACTGGACAAAGAAGATGTGGTATGTATATATATATATATATATATATATATTTCAATATGTATATATATATATATTCCATTGTGTGTGTGTGTATATATATATACACACAATGGAATACTACTCAGCCATAACAAAAGACAGAATTGTCCCATTTGCAACAACATGGATGGGCCTAGAGGGTATTATGTTAAGAGAAATAAGCCAGAGAGAGAAGGACATACACAGCATGATTTCACTCATATGTGGACTATAAACTAATACACAGAGAGAACTGGTTGGTGGTTACCAGGGAGAAGGGGGGGGGGTGGACACAAGGGGTGAAGGGATGCTTTCATATAATGGCAGACAAATAATAATGTACAACTAAAACCCCACAATGTTATAAACTCTTAAGACATCAATAAAAATTAAAAAAAAGAATTCTCCCCAAGGGACAGTCTGATAACTAAGCAGACAAAGCTGAGGAAAGAAAGAAGTTATGAGACTCTAGTCTTTTCCACCAGTACCTACACCAGCCAAAAATCCTAAACCTTCACATGGTAGTGAATCTGCCCACTCAAACCACACTTGCTTGCATGAAGAATAATCTAAGACAAACAGGCAAGCAGTCTCTTTTCCTAGGGTCACAGTGAGAAGGCTTTAGCTACTGCTGATCATAAAGGAGATATTAATATTCTCATTTTACAGGTAACAAATTGAAACTCATAGCATTTTATGGTTTTATACTTTCATTAGACCTGGTAGAGGTACTATTTAATTCCTTCCCTGATGCCAAATCCTAGAAGACGCTGACTTATGTTACATGGAGATTCTTGTATCCACAGCCAAGGGCACCATTATAGGATTTCTAATTTAATACTTCTTGGTTAGGTGCCTTAGCATTTCTTCCTCAATACCTACACTATCTTTTTTGGTCCACACCCTCCCTCTGTACTCTGTCCCCACCCTTGGCATATACTTCCCCTTAATCAGCCTCTCCACATGGGGATTCAGGCATATCAGTGCAACCCGAGCTCTATCCTCCACATCCTTGGATATGTGATCAGGCTACTTTGGAGTCTATTGTGCAACAATTCAATGATTCATCTCTTCTTGGAGGGTTCAATGACTCTCATCATGTAAGTATAGCTCTAAAAATCCCTTGCACAGGACAGAAGCCACAATACATACATGATAATGCTACTCTTGTGTCCCACATTCCCCAAAGGGCAGGAAGGCTCACAAATCACAGAGTGAAGGAATTTTAGTTGACTGTTTCAGATATTGTAGTGAGGTGGTAGCTGGAGCTGTGCCCTAGTAATTATCATCAACGGGAATATCCATTCATGGCATAATTTATGTCTACAGAAGCATCTTTCAACTGCAAAGTATTACCAAAAACACTGCTAATAAATGTACTGCATGGACAAATTATGATAATACGTCATGAAGAAGGTTAGGATTACAACTCTTTGAGCCTGAGGTCCAGAGTAGAAAAAAATATTATCTGATAAATAAAGTGAGACTCTGCAACTGCAATTACATAGACTTGCTTATTTAGTGCCCATAATAACACTACTGTTTATGGGTTAGTTACCTATTTACAAATGACAGCATCTGGTTCAGAAAGCTTCATGAGGAAGAGAAAATCACATGGCTACAAAATGACAAAGATAGAATTTTAACTTAGGTTTGCGTGTCTGTGAATCTCAAATAATTAAATGTGCTCATCCTGTGGAGTTTTACCTAGACCCAGACCCAGGTTTTACCTGGATTTGTCACCAATTAGATCAGTGACCAGAGAACTCTCCCTTTTCTCACAACCATTCTCCTTTCAGCCTGTTCTCAAGATTACTGCCCATGCCAGGTCCTCTCACTGTGGGAACCTCCAGTACACTGACCACCTTCCCAAACATCAGCCCCCACTTTTCCTCAGTTTTACTGACCCTGTTTAACACATACTTACTCATTTCAACATATTTGTGCCAAAACAAACAAATCTCATACCACCTAACTTTTCACCGTGTTTTCTGATCAAGACACCAATCCCAGAGGACCCCAGATATCTCCCTTTCCCATGGCTGCATCTGTCATAGCACAGGATTAGGAAACTGTCCTGGTCTAATTACAGTGTCCCAAATCTCCCAATGGCTTTTCATAATTATCTCAAGTCATATATATCATGATAATTAAATTCTTCCATGACTTATAAATGTTCAGGCCTTGCCCATGCCTTATGAGTTTCAAAAATTCTCACCTTTCCCTTCAGTTTCTACAAAGGGTATCATCTCCTATTACACAAATGAATTAGATCATTAGAAGGTATATTTCAGTTCTCTGTCATGAAATCCACATATTTTCCTGAATTTCTACCCACTGGTGACCCCCTCACCTGTTAAAATTGAAAGTTCATCTCTATCCCTGGCTGAGTTGATCTGTACATAGTTTTCATTTCTCTGGGATAAATGCCCAGGAGGTGATATTTCTGGGTTGTGTGGTAGTTACAAGTTTAGTTTTAGAAGACCCTGCCAAACTGTTTTCCAGAGTGGCTGTACCATTTTATATCCCCACCAGCAAT
Organism: Tapirus indicus; assembly: GCA_031878705.1. Classification (NCBI taxonomy): domain Eukaryota; kingdom Metazoa; phylum Chordata; class Mammalia; order Perissodactyla; family Tapiridae; genus Tapirus; species Tapirus indicus. The sequence continues at coordinate 150,804,709 of CM062920.1, read as the reverse complement.
GCTGGAGAGATCCAGTTCCTCCACATCCTCACCATCAGTTGCTATTATCACTCTTCTTTTACCGTAGCCATTCTGATAGGTATATTGTGACATCTCACAGGGTTTTCAATTGCATTTCCTGAATGGCTAATGATGTTGAACATCTTTTCATGCGCTTATCTGCCACCTGTATCTCCACTTTGGTGAAGTGTCTCTTGATAACATTTGTCCAGTTTCTAGTTGAATTATTATTTTTTTTTTACTGTTGAGTTTTAATACTTCTTCATATATTCCATTACCAGTCTCTTTTCTCAGATATGTGATTTGCAAATACTTCTTTCAGTCTGTAGCTTGTCATTTCATCCTCTTAACAGGTTCTTTTGTAGAGAAAAAGTTTTTAATTTTGATGAAGTCCAATCTATCAATTTTCCTCTTTTAGATGATGTTTGGTGTCAAGTCCAAGAACTCTTTGCCCAGCCCTTGCCCTAAAATATAAACATTTCTCTTTTTCCTAAGTTTTATAGTTTTGCATTTTAGATTTGAGTTTGTGATCCATTTTGAGTTTATTTTTTTATAAGTTGTGAGATTTAGATTGAGGTTCTTTTTTGCTTATGGATGTTTGATTTGTTGGAAAGCCTATACTTTCTCCATTGAATTGCCTCTGCAATTCTCAAAATCATTTGAGAAAATAATTTCTCAAAAATCATTTGGGCACGTTTCTGTGGTTCTCTATACTATTTTCTATACTAGTTTCTATACTGTTCCACAGATCTCTGTGTCTATCCTTCCAACAATACCACATAGTCTTGTTACTGTGGATATAAAATAAGTCTTGAAATTGAGCAGACTGATTCCTCTCACTTTATTCTTCCTTTTCAACATTGTTATAGCTATTCTAGTTCCTTTGTTTTCCATGTTTATTTTAGAATCAGCTTGTATATATATCTACAAAGAGTTTTGTGATGATTTTAACAAAAATTGCATTAAACTTGCATAATAATTTGGAAGAATTTACATTTTTGCTATGTTGAGTTTTCCCATACGTGAACATAGTAAGAAATACTTTCATCAGGATTTTGTAGTTTTCAGCATAAAAGTCCTATAAATGTCTTGTTATATTTACATCTATGTGCAGAAATTGTATTGTTATTTTTAATTTTGGCATCCACATGTTCATTTATAGTTTACAAAATAAAACTGATTTTTGTGTGTTTATCTTATATTGTGCAACCTTCCTAAACTCATTTATTAATTCTAGAAGTTTGTGGGGTTTTTTGTAGATTCCTGGGGATTTTCTACATAGATAATCATGTCATCTGCAGATAAGGACAATTTTATTCCATCCTTTCTGATCTGTAAACCTTTTCTTGCCTTATTGCAGTCTAGGACTTCCAGCACCATGTGGAAAAAGAATAGGCATCCTTGTCCTGTTCCTGATCTGAAGAAAAATCATTCAGTCTTTCATTATGAAGTATAATGTTAGCTGTAGTTATTTGTAGATGCTGTTTACCAAGCTGAGTAATTTCTCCTCTATTCCTAATTTTCTGAGAGGTTTTAATCAGATGCTGGATTTTGTCACATGCTTCATCACAATGAGTGACATGATCACTTGGATTTTTCTTCTTTATCCTGTTCATATGGTGTATTCCAGTAATTGATTTTCAAATATTGAACCAGGCTTGCATCCCTGGAATAAATTCTATTTCATCATGGTGCACAATTCTTTGTATTTATTGCTGAATTCTCTTTGCTAATATTTTGCTAAGGATTTTTGAATCTATATTCATGAAGGTTGTTGATTTAATGACTTTTTCTGGCTTTAATATCAGGTTAAAACTGACTTTTTAAAATGAACTGGGAAGTGTTCTCCCCTCTTCTATCTTCTGGAAAATAAAATAAACAAAATAAAAAACTCAATGGATGGCTCGATAGCAGACAAGAGGGGTCAGAGGAAAGAATCAGCAAAATGGAAGATAGAAGAACAAAAATTACACACTCTGAACAACAGAGAGAGAACAGACAAAAAAAAAGGAACAGAGGCTCAGAAATCTGTGGCAGTATGGCAAAAGAGCTAATCATCATGTCATCAGAGTCCCAGAAGAAGAGAACAAGAGCTCAGCTGAACAAGTACTTGAAGAAAAAATGGCTAAAAATTTCTCCGCTATTTGTCTAGAGTAGAATAGTTATTGTCTAAAAGTTTTTTGTCTTGCTAGCCTGTCTCTCTCCTGGACCTTTTGCCAGAGAGAGCAGGTTTCTGCTGCAGTTTTTTCTTTTTCTGAGCCCATTGGTATTTATGGGTTGCCAGCTTTTCAGGGTAAGTCTGTGACACATGAGGCAAAACAACACTCAAGGAATTCACTATCAATTCATTCCTTGGGTCCCAAAGTCCCTAGCAGGTCTGCCTTCTTCTCACCATCTTCCAGAGTCTACATTTATTTTATATATAATGTCTAGGATCCTTTGTTGTACTTAGTGGGAGGAATGGGGAAAAGTACATCAACTCCACCTTCCCAGAAGCAGAAATTAACTTACATTTTTAGAAAGATCATTCTGACTACTGTGGGAATAATCACATGTAACTGGGCAAAAAGCTGAAGCAAGGAGACCTGTTAAAAGGCTAATGAAATTATCCAGGGGAAAGATAATGGTGGCTTGGGGCCAGGGTAATAGCAGTGGAGGTAGTAAGAAGTTGTTAGATCTTCAATATATATTGTGAAGAAAGTGCACAGCAAATTTGTGAGTATATGAGACATGGGATATGAGAGAAAGAAAGGAATCAATGATGATTCCCAGGGACAACTGGAAGAACAGAGTTGCCGTTAACTAAATTAGAGAAAGCTGAGGAAGGAAAAGGCTAGGGGAAAAGAATGATAGTTGAGTTGATTTTAAATGTGAAGTAAGAGATGCCCATCATACAGCCACATGTGGCAGTGTTAGGTAGGCAGATGAATATAAGCCTGGAGTTTAAGGGCTGGGGTTCAGACTACAAAGATATCCTTAAGATTCATCAGGACATAGGTGGTATTTAAAGCCATGAAACCAGGTGAGATCACAGAGGAAATGAGGTAGAGAAGAGTACCAAGGATGTAGACCTGGGCTCTCCAACGGGGACTGGGATATGAGAAGGAGCCAGCAAAGAGGTATTGGGAATAAGCAGTCAGAGAGCTGGGAGAAAAGCTTGGATAGAGGTGTCCTAGAAGCCAAGTAAAGAAAGTGTTCTAAGGAGGAGAAAGCAATGACCAGGATTCAGATGCAGCTGATAGATCAAGTAATATGAAGACTGAAACTTGATCACTGGATTTACCAAAGACGAAGAGGACTTGGATGATTCTGACAATGCTGTTTCTGTGGAGTAATAGGGAAAGTTCAGATACAGTGGGTTCAAGAAAGAATACAAGGGAATTAAAAAGAATAAATGTAGACCTAAGACTTAGATGATTCACTAACTTCATCTACAATTGAGGATAATGACACCTTTTCTTCCTTAGATTAATCTTTACTGAGGACCTACTTTGGGTTAGACACAGCAAAATAATGAGATATAAGGGGAATAGGACTTGTAAGAAGAGACATAAACATAGTAAGTAGATTGGATTTTAAGAGGAGATCATAGAAAAATATCTGAAATACCAAAATGGAATGGTCAATTCTACACTGGATGGGAAATCATGACAGAATTCTCCAAGTAGGTGACGCCATGTGTTGGAAAGGGCTATCATGAGAATCAGTGAAGCTCTTCATGTGAAAGCTGTTTAAAAATAAAGTCCTGCAGAAGTATGCATGATAAGGAGGGTATTAAGTATTAATGAAACTTAGGCTGTTCTGATGGTATCAATCACAGGGAAAGACCTAAGAGAGATGGAGAATTACTGAGTTCAGTGAACATACAATGTCCTTTAAGCCAAAAGAATATGAGTGGGCAGTCCTATAGTTTAATTCTCCATCACTAACATTTATAAACTGTCTTACAGGAGGTTAAATGCATGTCAAGCTATGGAATAAACACACAAGTCTATCCCCCCACCAAGAAAATAAACAAAAACCACCAGAGTATATCCCTCCCACTCTCCACCATAGCAGCTTGCTGGTTTAAACATTCTGAGTGTTGCAAACCATCATCCTAACACTACAAGCAAAGACCAAATGATACACTTTTTTAAAAAAAAGCAGTGAAATAAGCCAGTCACAAAAGGGCAAATCCTGTATGATTCCACTTATATGAAGTACCTAGAGTGGTCAAATTGATAGAGACAGAAAGAAGAAAGGCAGTTTCCAGGGTTAGAGGTGAGAGGAGAATAGAGAATTATTGTTTAATGGGTACAGAATTTCAGTTTTCCAAGATGAAGAGTTCTAGAGATGGATGGTGGTGATGGTTGCACAACATGAATGCATTTAATATCACTGAAGTGTATACTTAAAAATAGTGGATTGTAAATTTTATGTTATGTGTATTTTACCAAATTTTTAAAAAATAATAACAAATAAAAAAAACTATGAGAGGAGACTTTTGCTTCTGCTCATGATGATATAACCAGAATATGACATCCTCTTGCTGTGAACCAGAAAACTGGAAAAAGAATGTATATGAAACAACTGATTTCAGACCTTGGACAACAGGCTGCACAAGATTGTGATAAGGATAAGCCCTATTACTGCCCTTTCTTAGTGAAAGCACTTTCCAGACTGCATGGCAAGGAGGGGGAACCCAAGGAGACCACCACAGCGTACTGAGTTGGTGAAATATATCAGAGCTCAGGGAGGCTGAGTGAATTGGAGATTGTGAAAAGGAGATATGTGGGAAGGCTCTGAAGAGAAGAGAGCTACATCAAAAAGAGCTCCAAAAAATCTGCAAGGGGGTCCCTTTCATCTGTTGCCAAATTCTAACCAACACATGAAACTCAATGAGGTGAGGCAAAAACTGATCAGGGAGTTTAAGTTGAACAACTTCCACTGCTCAACAGAGGGTTGGGAGACATCTGGAGTTTTGACCAGAGTGGAGAGTCCCAGTTGAACCACCAAGGCGATAAATAGAGACAACATAAAAGTGGCACCTCAATAGTGGGGTGAAATTAGCCCTAGAGTAAAAGATACTCTGCATCTAACCTAAAAAGCTTAAACAAAAACCTTGAAAAATACCAAGCTGATCCATAAGTAATTTATCTTCCTGAAAAAAACAAAGTCCAACACGCTTTAAAGAAAAAAATGACAAAACCCAGACATTTACTGTCATAGTCACAATGTCTACCATCCAACTAAAAGTTACCGGACCTCCAAAAAGTAAGAAAATAAGACCAAAAACAAGGGAAAAGGTAGTCAACAGGAGGAGACCCTGAAAAGCAGAGATGATGAATTGTCCAAATAAGGATTTTAAGACAACTAGTATAAATATGTCCAAGTATTTAAAAGACAATATGAATATACTAGGAGATAAACAGAAGATATGAAAAAAAAACCCAGATGGAACTTCTAGAGGCAAAATAAATACATCTATGTTGGAAATGAAAAATTCAGTAAATGAGAATAGCAGCTAATGAGATGTGCAGAAGAAAAGGAGCTGGACAACACAAAAACAAAAATATTCAAATTAAAACACAGAGATAAAAAAGACTGGGAAAAAGAGGATCACTGACCTGTGGGACAATATCAAGTAGTGTAACATGCCCAGAAATTCCAAAAGAAGAGAGGAAAGTGCATAGAAAATATATTGAAAGAAATAATGGCAAAAAATAGTCCAAATTTGATAAAAACAAGAGATCCACAGATTTAAGAAGCTTAATGAAACATAAAAAAGATAAATGCAAAGAAAACGATACCGAGACACCAAAGAATGAGAAGAGAATCTTAAGTAGAGAGGAAGAAGTATAAGAATGAGCACAGATTTCTCATCAGAAATTATATAGCCAAAAGACAATGGACCAAAAAAGTTTTAAGTGCTGAAAAAAACCTGACCTAAACCTATCAACCTAACCTAAACCTATCAACTGAATATTTTATTTTAATTTTTTCTTTAAAATTAAGGAGAAATAAGGACCTTTCTAGATAAACAAAAACTGAAAGAATTTGTCACCAGCAAACTTAACCAAAAAGAGATGTTAGAGGAATTTCTTCAGGATGGATTAAAACGATACTACATGAGTAACCACCAAAAACTAAACAACAAAAGCTCCCTACTAAAATAGATAAAGACAACACAGTGATGTTGTCAGTGATGGAAATAAAATGGAATGCTAAAAAACACAGAGCTAATAAAAAAGAAAGAGGAAAAAAGACTAGACAAAAAAACAAGTAGCAAGACAGTAGATTTAAGCCAAAACATATTAATAATTACAATAAATGGAAATGATCAAAATGTTCCAATTAAAAGGAAAAGACAGGGTAAAAATAAGACCTAACAATATGCTCTGTATAGTAAAGCCTACTTTAAATATAAAGACAAAAATAGGTTAAAAGAAAAAGAACAGAAAAAGATAAACAATGAAAACATTAACCAGAGATAAAGAGGGACATTTTATAATGATAAAAATGTCAATCTCTTAAGAAGACATACCAAACCTACATGTGTGTGCACATAATAACCGACAGAATTAAAAGTAGAAATAAGACAACACTCTTCACTCTGTACTAGATAAATCAAGTAGACATGAAATCAGTAAGAGAATGGAAGAAGACTGGAATAATACCATCAATCAATTTGTCCTTATTGAAACTTTTAGAACACTCCAGCCAATAACTGAAGAAGACAAACTAATTTCAAGTGAACATGGAAAAGTTTAAAAAAATACAAAATATTTTCTGACTACAAAAAATTAAATTAGAAATCAGCAACACAGAGGTATCTAGGAAAACCCTAAATATTTGTAAATAAAAAGCCATATTTTTAAGAGACTCATAGGGCAAAGAAGAAATCACAAATAATTTTAGAAAATATTTTAAGCTGACTGAAAATGAACATACAAGATAGCAAAATATGTGGGATGCTCATAAACTTCCAGAGGTAATGTAAAATAATACAGCCAATCTGGAAAATCATTTGGCAGTTTCTAGTTAAATGTGCAACCACCATATGACCCAAAAGTTGTACTCGTGGGCATTTGTTCCAGAGAATAAAATTTTATGTTTACAGAAAACCCTGTACATGAATGTTAATAGCAGCTTTATTCTTAGTAGCAGTACTGGAAGCAATCCAAATGCCCTTCAATAAGTGAATGGTTGAACAAACTCTGGTACATCAATAGAAGGGAATACTACTCAGCAATACAAAGGAATGAACTATTGACTCATGTAGCAACCTGGAGGGACCTCAAGAACATTACCTTTAGGTAAAAAAGCTAATCCCCAAAGGCTGCATACTATATGATTCCACTTATATAATATTCTCAGAATGATAAAACTATAGAGATGGAGAACAGATTAGTAGTTTTCAAGGGTCAGGGACAGCGGGTGGGATGAATAGGTGTGAATACAAAGAGGTAGCACAAGGAGTTCTTTTGTGATGATGAAACAATTTTGTATCTTGACTGTTCTGGTGGTGGTTACACAAATCTATACCTGGAATCAAACTGCACAGAACTGTATACACACACGGAGAGAAATATGCTGGATAAAAATATGATGAAAGCTGAATGCCTGTGTGTTAGTAACAGTATGTCAATGTCAATATATCAACATCAATTCCCCGAATTTGGTATTGTACTACAGTTATATAAGATGCTGCCATTACGGGAACGTGGGTGAAGAGTGCCCAGGATTCTTCATGTTATTTTTGCAACTTCCTGTGAGTCTATAATTACTTCAGAATAAAAAGTTTAAAAAACATGTGTGATACACCTAAAGCAGTGCTTAGAGGGAAATTTATAGGTCTAAATGCTAATATCATAAGAGAAAAAAAGTCCAAAATCAATTATCTTAGCTTCTACCTTGAGAAATTAGAAAAAAAAAAAAAAAGAAAGAAAAACAGCAAAGCATAACCCAAGTAAGTAGAAGGAAGAAAGTAATAAAGAATAAAAATCAATAAAACAAGGGGCCAGCCCGGTGGCATAGCAGTTAAGTTCGTGCACTCTGCTTTGGCGGCCCAGGGTTTGCAGGTTCGGATCCCGGGCACAGACAGAGGCACCGCTTGTCAAGCCATGCTGTGGCGGCATCCCAGGTAAAATAGAGGAAGATGGGCACGGATGTTAGCCCGGGGCCAGTCGTCCTCAGCAAAAAAAGAGGAGGATTGGGGGGCCACCCGGTGGCGCAGCGGTTTAGTCCGCGCTTGGCAGCCCTGGGTTCGCGAGTTCGGATCCCGGGCGCCCGCCGACGCACTGCCTGTCAGCCACGCCGTGGCGGCGTCCCATATAAAGTGGAGGAAGATGGGCACGGATGTTAGCCCAGGGCCAGTCTTCCTCAGCAAAAAGAGGAGGATTGGCAACGGACGTTAGCTCAGGGCTGGTCTTCCCCACAAAAAAAAAAAAATCAATAAAAAGAAAAACAGACAAAACAATAGAGAAAATCAATGAAAGCAAAATCTATATATTTGAAAAAGTCAATAAAATTGATAAACCACTAGCTAGACTGATCAAGAAAAAAGAAAAAAGACAAGTTATAAATCTCATTACTGAAAGAAGAGACATTATTATAGATCTTACAATAATGAAAAGGATAATTATGCAATATAAAAAACTTTATATCCCCAAACTTGATAACTTAGAAAAAAATCAATACCTTTTAGTTTTAAAAAACTAAATTCTTAATTAAAAATCTTCCTACAAGAAAGACTTGAGAACCTGGATGAACTCTATCCAAAATTTAAGAAAAAAAGAATACAATCCAACACAAATTCTTTTCACAAAATGGAGGAGGAAACACAGCCCAATACATTTATTCCATCACAAACCCAAGTAAACATACTACAAAAAAAGAAAACTACTGGGCAACTTCCCTTATGATGAGAGATGTAAAAGTCCTTTAAAACGGAACACCAAATCAAACTCAGGAAGATAGATAGATGAAAAAGATAATCCATTAGAACCAAATGGAGTTCAACCTAGGAATGCCAAGGTTGGTTTAACATTCAAAATTCAATAAATGCAATTCAAAATATTAATAGAACAAAGGAAAAATAACCTATGATTATCTCAACAAATGCAGAAAATCGTTTGACAAAATTCAACACACACTCATGATAAATTTAAAATTTAGAAAACAAGAAAAGGAAAGAAATTTCCTCAAGCTGATAAAGGGATCTATGAAAAACCTACAGTTAACATTTTAAGTAATGATGAATGACTGAACGCTTTCCCCCTAAGATAAGGAACAAGGCAAGAAGATCCACTCTCACCGTTTCTATTCAGTATTACACTGGAGGTCCTAGACAATAAGGTGGGAAAAACAAATAAAAGGCATACATGTTGGAAAGGAGTAAGTAAAACTATCTTTATTTGCAGATGACAAGATCATAGGGAAAACTACTAAGTGACTTGAGCTAAGTTGAAGATATAAGATCAATATGCAAAAACAAACTGTATTTCAATATACTAGCTGACAATTAGAAATGAAAATCTTCTAAAACTACAATTTATAATATCATCCAAAAATATGAAACATTTGAGGGATAAATTTAACAAAATACGTGCAAGATATGTGATTCCACTTCAAGGAGCTAAAAAAGAAAAAAAAAGGAAGTTGAAGGAAAAAATACAAAGGAGCAGAAATCAACAAAATTTGAAACAGACATGGAGAAAAATAACCAAGCTAAAAGTTGGTTCTTTGAAAAGATCAACAGAATTTATACATGTATGAACTCATAGCTAGAATGATCAAGATAATAAATAAAGAGGGTGTAAATCATCAATATTAAGAATGAAAGAGGAATTAACTCTACAGGTCCTACAGACAATTAAAGGATAATAAGAGAATATCCTAAACAACTTTAGCCAACAAATTCAACAATTTAGAAGAACTGGTAAAATTCCTTGAAAGACAACTCCCAAAGCTCATTTAAGAAAAAACAGATAACCTACAGAGGCCCATATCTTACATAAATTGAATTCCTAGTTAAAACCTAAGCTCAGAGGGCTACACTGGTAAATTCTACCACACATTTCAGAAAGAAGTAATACTGATTCTACAAAATGAGGTCTCATTTTATGAGACTATTTTATGGATTTTGATATAAAAACCAGATGACGATATTATAAGAAAACAAATCTACAGACCAATATCCCTCATGTAACTAGACACTAAAATCCTTAAAACATGCTCAAATCAAATCCAGAAATATTTTAAAAGAATAAACATCACAACTAAATGAGGTTTATCACAAGAAGGCAAGGTTGGTTTAACATTCAAGATTGTTATTAACAGAATAAAACAGAAAAACCACATGATCATCTCCACAGAAGTAGAAACAGTTGACAAAATTCAGCACCCACTACTGATAAAAATTCTCAGCAAACTAGGTACAGACAGGAATTTTCTCAACCTGGTGAAGGGCACCTACAAAAAACCTTCAACTAATTTCATACTTCAAGGTGAAATATCGAACACTTTCCTCCTAAGACTAGCAACAGGGCAAGGATGTCCACTCTCACCATTGCTATCCAACATTGTGCTGATACAACACGGATGACTCTCAACATTATCACACTGAAAGAAAGAAGCCATACAGAAAAAGAGCACACAGGGTATGATTACCTTAATACAAAATGCAAACTACTCTAAAATGACAGAAAATATGTCTGTGTTTCTGGGGGACTCAGAGGCAGAGCAAGGAACGGACTGTAAAAGGACAAGGAATCTTTGGGGGGTGATGGAAATGCTGTCTCATGGCTGTACACAACTGTCAAACTCATCAAATCCTACACCTTGAATGGATGTCATTTATTTTATGGAAATCATTCCTCAATAAGTTTGATAAGAAAAAGTGATTCATATGTTTATAAACAGGAAGAAAGAAATAAATGGATGAAAAGATGAATTTCAACAGTCATGAAATATATAGAAAAGTAATCCAGTAGACATTCTATCATTGAAACATATAACATCTGCAATTAAGCAGTTATTGGATGCCTTAAAAGTAAAGTAGACAGAACTTAAGACATAATTAGAAAAATTCAGCCAGGTCCAACAGAAAATGTCCAAACTTCCAGATATTTGGATCTGAAACTGAATTTCACAGAGAAGAGATTATTTTTAAAAAAAGAATAAAAACAATGGTATAGAGCATGAGATATGGTACAGGGTCAACAAGTCTCACATCTCTGTAACCAGAAGGAGAGGAGGAAAAAGGATGGGGCAACAGCAGTATTTGAATGAATAATGGCTGAGAATTTTCCAAACCTGATGAAAGACTCGATGCACCATTCAAGAAGTTCTGTGAGCCCGAGTAGCATAGAGAGAAAACACGTGCACATGCACGTCTGCATGCACGTGAACAGGCACCGAGACGGGAAATCTTAAAAGTGGGCAAAGAAAAAGCACAGGACTTTTATAGGAACAACAAAAAAAACGAAACACTGACTTTTCAACAATTTTTCTACCTCCGACCCCAGCCCGAGCCACCAGCCGCTGCCCCTGACCTCGACCACGACCCCGACCCCGACCCCCGATCCCCGATCCCAGGCCCGGCTCCCACCTCAGCTCGACCCCTGACCCTCGATCCCAGGCCCCGCTCAAGAACCCGGCTCGACCCTGACCCCAGACCGGGTCCCTGACCCCCGCCCGCCCCCGACCCTGCCCGCGCGCACAAACTCACCTGTCCCGCGGTAGAGGGAGTGTCCCCGGGCCGGCCGGCAAGAGGCCTGGGTCGGCCGAGGGCGCGGAGATGGGGCGATGGGGTCGGCGGCGGCAGAGTCCGAGGCGATGGAGGCGGCAACGGAGCCTGAGTCCAGCGACTCTGAGGCGACTGAGGGGATTGGGGTGACGGACGCGACCACCGCCTCGGTAGCGGCAACTCACCCTTATGCCGAGGCGCGGCGCGCGGCAGGAGCCCGCCCTCTCTGCGCCGCTGACCAATCCCGAGCCGCTCCCCGCCGCTGGCCTCGCCCCCGGCCGAGCGGAAAGAAACCAATGAGCGTCGAGGGGACGGGGGCGGGGCAGTGCCAAAGGGGATGGGGCGGGACCGACAATTGGGGCGGGGAGGAAGCGGGGTCTTGGGCCGGCTGCTTCAGTGGCCATGAGAAGGGCCACCGGCGGGTCACTGATCATAGACCAGGCCGGTGCAGGGGAGGAGCCCAAGGCGTGGCCAGGCCGTACATGGAACGCCTCGGGGCCTCGTGCGGGGGGCCAATGGCAGGGGCATGGCCTGGGCGGTCCCACCTCCTCCTGTCCCTGCACGCCTGGTGCTGCAGTGACCAACAAAGCGGGTAGTCCTCCCATCCTGTGGGGCCTGGTCCGGGACCCCGCCCCGCTGTCCTCCTGATGGCTGAGCTGCCCCACCCCTTCCCGGGTCAGGCTCTGATATCCCCGCCCAGAGAGCCCGGCCTCCCACCTGTCCCGGCTCCTTGGCGGATGCCCCTTCTTTTCTCCATGCCGCGGAATCCGTGTGTCCGGGTGTCCCTGCAACTTTACCCTCCCGGGCCAACCCAGGGCGCTGGTGGGCTTGTGCAACCACCTTCGCAGGTGTCTGGTCAACACATCTGTTCCCAGGTGACCCCAGGACCCTGACAGAGACCATCTGAAGATCTGGGCTGTGCTCAGGGGAGAGAATGTCTGAGGTTTTCCCTTTCATTATCCTTGATTTGTTTCTATTCTCATCATTTTCGTGGAACTGAACCCAGTGTCTCATCTGTGCATTGTGGCCTATTCTTCCTCCTCTGTGTCCCAGAGTGACTGTCCTCTTTGAGAAGAACAAGCTGTGATTAACAAATCGGTCTTGTGTGACTACGTGTGAATGGCAAATCACTCTTTACAGAAAACATTTTACCTGTGAGGAAACTGAGGCACAAAGATGTTGACTAAGCATGCCAACATAGTAAATGGCAAACCCAGAGTTCCAGGAGGCATTCCGTCTCCACGTCTCCTGCTCTACGCTCCTATGCTGTATTGCTCGAGTTCTAGATTTGATCCTTAATGCCCTGCCATTGTGTACATTGCCCCTCCTGGGGCCACGATATTTTTGACTGGTATATAGGATTCTCAGACTCTTACTGCATCTGATCATCCTTTAATTTTTAACAGCATACTTTCTCATTTTGCAGGACAGAGTACAAACACGTTGAGGGAGTCTTTGTCCATACCTAAACTTAACCACTCTTTGTTTGGTGTACCTACTGTACTCTGTACACAATTCTATCATAGCAGCAGGCCCAGGGTTTGGAAACACACCACTGTAGACATGAGATGCCAGCTAAATCAGTGCTTAGAGGGAAATTTATAGTCTTCAATGAGTAAGTTAGAATAGAGAGAAGACTAATATCATTAATTTCAGCTTTTTTCCCAAGAACTAAAAAAAGAACTGTCAAACTGGAAGAATACAAGAGTAAGGCAATAAATATAAGAGCAGAAATCAATGGCATAAAAAAATACAATAGAAGCAAATCAACAAGGCTAAAATTTGTACTTTGTTGATATTAATAAAATTAATAAAACCCTAGCAAAACAAAAGAAAAGAAGAAGAAAAGCCAAATTACCAATATCAGGAATCAAAACAGGCATCCTCTGCAGAACTCACAGACGTTAACAAGATACTAAACGGATTTTATGAAATATTTAGGATAAGAATTTGACAACAGAGATCAAAATGGACCCCATTTTAAAAACAACTTGTCAAAACTGACACACACATACACAAAAACATAAAAGGGGAAAACTTCTCTATCTATTGAATGAAGTGGATCAATTATTTAAAAATTAAATCAAACAACCAATCAACAACAACAACAAAAGCCTGCCAAGGAAACCTCCAGATGAAGACTATTTAAAGATTCCAAACATAAGGAAGAATAAAAATCACCTAAATTTTCCAACCTCTCCCAAAGAGGAGGAAATACTTTTCAATTTATTTCAGGAGGCCAGCATCAAATTGATACCACGATTTGACCAGTTCATTAGGAGAAAATAAAATTATAGATCATCTCTTTCATAAACAGAGATATAAATGTTCTAAGCAAAATATTATTGTATGAATTCAGCCATCTATGAAAATAGAATACATCAGTGCTAAGTGGATATACTAAAAAATACAACAGTGATTTAGCGTTCAAAATTAAATCACAGAAACCATCCCATTAGCAGAAAAGTAAAAGAGAAAATTATATCATCATCTAGAATCAATGTAAAACATAATGTAATAAAATTAAATATTGATTCATTTAAAAAATCAACAAAATAGCAAAAGTAGGCAACTTTCTTAATCTGATTGTTTGTTTAAAATGAACCTATAGCAAACAACATACTTAACATAGAATTATTGAAAGCTTTTGCCCCTGGGATGAAAATCAGACAAAGATGACTGCTATCATTCATTTGTTCAACAGGAAGGGGAATCAGGTCATTAACATAGTAAAAAGAAATCAAAGGCATAGGGATCAACAAGCAAGAAGTCAAACTGCCAGTATACATGGATGGTACCATTGCATGAATGGGAAATTCGCCATAATCTACAATTATTACAATGAAGAAGTGAATCTGAGTAAGGTCGCTGGAGATAAGCTCGATATTGAGAATTAACTTATTAATATATGTCAACAACCGAAAAATAGAAAATAAAATACAAGGGCCAGAATAGGATGAAATATCTACAATAGATGGGAACAAACAAAAGATTACTTTATAGAATAGCTTTAAAAAAATCTTTAAATCAGTAAGAAAACACAAAAGACCCAACAGAGAAATGAGCAGAGAGTGATTATAAAGAAATAAAAGGGGCTGCTGCCTGTCTGTATTTGGGAAACTGTAGCTCAACAGAAGCTGGGAATTGCACCATCCAGGTGACAGGATGCACATGGGGATGCTGATTCCATCTAGTCAGCAGGGAGAAGCAACTCTTCTAGTCTTATTGGTAAGACTGTCTGTCAGAAGGTAGGAAATAAACTACTGACAAAAATTCAGGGGCTACCCCCTCAGTGAAATTTCTAGGAGTCAGAGGTGTTGGGCATGTTCAGCTATCACTTTTAAGGTGAAGGATAAGTTGCACAATCTGGTCCCTTCCCTCCTGTCAACAAAAAAGAGGCATAATGCCTAGTGGGCCTCTTTGCAGTTTGAAGTCAACAGAATCCTGATTAGGATGGATCACTCAAGCTCGTTGACTGAGTGACCCAAAAAGCTGCTGGTCTTGAGTAGGGCCCAGGACAAGAAGGCCCTGCAACAGGTCCAGGCTGCTGGGGAAGTGCTCTGCCACTGGGGCCGTGTGATCCAGCAGACCCGATGGTGCTTGTAGTGTCCCGGCAGGTGGAGATGTTGGGTGACGCCATTAGCAGCCCCAGCTGAGGAATCACAATACGGACTGTTAGGACTTGGAAGCACAGCCTGCAGATAATACTCTCCTTTGGAGAAATAGCCTTTTACTTGCTACTGGGCCTTAGTAGACACTGAATGCTCAACTATAGCAACCAAGTGACCATGTGACCTTGGCTGTCCGTTTTGAACTAGGTGTTACCTCACCTACTAAACCAGAACATTCAGTGTGCACAACAGCACGCCATCCTCAAATGAAGTGGTGTCTACGAGATCAGGCTGGAGCAGGCACTGAAGGCACAATTAAGTTACATGAGGATATGGCCGAAATGTCCACGACCCCTACTCAGGCTAAATTACCTCCATTCTCCCAGGCCACGCCTAGGGAGGGACAGGAGTTCCCACACTGAACAAGGTTCTAGGCTTTAAAAGTACAGTCTGAGTTTGGGTGGGGGAAGACTACGAAATAAGTTCCTTCAAGGCACTTTTTTAGCTGGGGAGCAACAGACCGCCCTGTGTTGAGCCTATATGAAGAGCACCATCCCAGTGAATGCTCAACAAACACCCCCATTATAGAGATAAGAAAACAGAGGCTTAGGGACGCCAAGTGGCTGCTCAAGTTCATGTGGGTCAGAACTGAGAACTGCCCCAAGCTAGGGCTGCATGACATTCCTTCTAAACTGCCTGAGGCTTCCTCTGCCCCTGATAATGGAGGGAAATGTTCTAGGGGAACCTCATCCCTCCCCAGTTTGGAAACAGTGTACAGGGCAGATACACCCTATGAGAATCCTGTTGATTTCCAAAAAAGACACTTATTTTTCTTTCTTTTAAAGGGAGTTTAGAGACCCTCATTATGGAGATCCCAGATTCAGAAAAAGGCAAAATTCAAAGATACTCACAGCTTACTGTGAAGTGAACACAACATAAATTTTTTCTCTAATACTCCTAGAAATATGCAAAGAGTGACTTTCTACGCTCCTACATAGTTGGTGGGGAGTAGCGGCGTCCAGATTCCTTTGGGAGTGGGACTGTGGGGAACTCTAATGGGAAAGCCCTGGGAGGGTCCCAGGGGAGTCTCAGATTTGAGTTGGGATTCTGGACCCATCCTGGTCCTCTCAGGGTCCTGGGTGTGGAGACCTCTCTGTGCCCACTTTCGTCTCAGAGCAGCCCTGGTATACCTGCCCACTGTCCAGGGAGATGGAGTAGTTGAACCTATCCACCATCTCCTTGACCATCTCCTTTATGGAGCTCTACAAAGATAGTGCCTAATAGCCAGGCCAGGAGGTATCACGGGCCTGCCTGGACTTGGCCACAGAGGAAACCCTCACCATAGATCAGGAAAGAGGGGCATGTGCATAGACCTCCAGCCAGGGAGGGAATGAGATGAAACCCAGAGTGCTCAGAATCAACATATGGATAGAGGAGCTTGGTCCCCTGCACTCACCTCCCCATCCCATCAGCCATGACCTGGGGTATGCACATGACACACCACCTGGCTTCCAACACGTAACAACTTGCTCCTGCCCAGGGTGGGCCCCCCTCATTCCTGCCTTCCCTCACTCCACTCCCCCACGACACACAATGAGGGGAACAGGGTATGGGGTGCCCAGGTGGGATCACATTTGTGACCTGACCTGGAGTGGCCTGCCCTGGGCTGCCCTGTGTTACCTGAGGGTTCCTCCTGCCAAATGGCCAGAGGCGTTGCAGGTAAGGGCTGAGCCAATGGCTACAGCAACTGAAAAGCCTCTCATTCTTGCCTTTCCAGAAGCCAGAGCCTCGACAAGTTGGGATACAACATGAGCACATCCTGCTGGGTTGAGAGTCTCCGCTCAAGTGAGCTCGATGGGAGGCTGTCTCTAGAATGTGGGTGCTTGGTGACCAGAGTGCTAAGTTCTGTTGGGGTCTGTCACCAAGGAAGTGAGGCCACTTCTCCAAGGTTCCATCACGTGGGCCCCTTCCTTCAATCACACCCACCCAAACCCCCTCTGGGCTGTTGCCTGCTCACCCTCCTTGCCCGTGTCATCTTTGTAACTGTACACAAATATCCATCACAGCACTCCACACAGCTCTTTGGGAATGAAGCCAGGGTTCCAGCTTTAAGGAGACAGAGCTGAGTTCAGACCTCTTTTTTCCTACCAGTTCTGTGTCCTGGAAAAACCATTGTGCCTCTCAGGGCCTCCCCATTCTCCAAACCTGCACAATGGGGATGATGCTACAAACAGCTGCCTAGGGACATGGTCGGGTGTATAAGAGATAATACCTACAACACCTGTGGACTGGTGTCACATGTGTCTGATGCACAAACTTAGATATGAAAGAATTACAAGAAGGGGTGGGATGTAGCATGGAATATTTCTTAAAACAGGTCTGGGTCCCAGCCTTGTGATCTTGGGAAAGTCACTGCCCCTCTGGGCCTGCACCTTTAAAGGGTTGAAATTAAACGAAATTCAGATATTGTCATCCACTGGCATTAAACCTTCCATGTTCTCCTGTTTCACTTAGAACCAGACCCTAGTGCCTCATGTTGGCTGTTTGGTAAGCAGCCTCCACAATGGCTCCCTATGCTCCCTGCCTCCTGGTGTGCACATCTTTGTGTAACCACTGAGTGGTTAGTAACTGGCTTCTGAACAACAGGATACAGCCAAGGTGATGGGATGTCATGTCCAAGTTTTCATTACAGAAACTCTGTCACTTCCCTCTTACTCACTTCCTTGAGTCCCCGCCTCTATTCCTCCCTCTGTTTCCATCTCTCTCTCTCTCTCACACATCTCTGGAACTGGGGGAAAAAGTGGCCATGTTTTCAGTTGCCCTATGTAGAGGCTCCATAGGAGAGAACTGAGGGAGTGCCCGGTCAACAGACAGACAGGAACTCAGACTCTCAGTCCAAATAATCCTGATGCGTGTGAGTGAACTTGGAAGCAAGTTCTCCCCGAGTCAAGCCTCAGTAGAGATTGCAGCTCCTGCTTCAGAGACACAGTGAGGCAGAGGCACCAGCTAAGCCATGCCTGAAGCCTGACCCACAGAAATTATAAGATGTTAAATATCTGTGCTTTATAGTTGCAAGATTTTGGAGCAATGTTGTCAGGTCGGAACAGAAACAAACACAGTCTACTGGGTCCCATGATCCAGCCCTGCCATCCTCCCCTCTCTCCTCCTCTCTCTTCTCAGGCTCCCTCCAGCCACACCTGCTGCCTTTCTGACCTCCTCTGGTCAAACACACTTCTTCCTGTGAGTCTCTGCACCAGTGGTGCTTTCTCCCTGACACACTAACTGTTGCCAGACAAAGGCAGGGGTGGCTTACACTTATCATTCTGGTCGCAGCAAACGTCACCTCAGTGAGGACTTTCAGAACCACCTAGCACAGTCTCTACCACCACAGATCTCACATCCAGGAGAGAATTAAATTATTTCCTCCTTCTCGGTCCTATTTAGCTAAAATGAGTCCACGAGGAAGGGCTGCCTGCTTTGGCTGAAGCAGATGCAACTCCTGGTTACACCAGGCACACAACTCTCTCTTCCAGGCCCAATTTTTCTCACTACAAGTCCATTGTGAAAGGAAGCCATCATTTCCTCTCTTTGGGTTTCCACCAAAACACAGTGAGCCGTCCCCTCTCCCTGTGATGCAGCACCAGGCACTAAACCCACAGCCAGAAAATGAGCACCCAAGTTGAAACTCCACCAGATTCTGAATTCAGTTACTGCTGAGACCCTTCCATCCATTTTGTAATTCAATGGTAACTCCTGAGGTCACCCTTCCCCTGAGACCCAACTCCCAGCCTGCCCTTGGCTTATTAGAGTAACAGTGAGAGCCCTCCCAGCCTGGGCAAGAAATGTTTTGAAATGTTCTCTGTATTAATTTTCAGGGACAGGGGATATTAGTAGAAGCAATTTGGGTGTGTATGTGCAATAGTTTCTATGCAGATAATATATCTTTCAAACACAGATAAAATAGTGGAACTATTGCATGTACCAAGAAAATGGGTAAGTTGATCAGCTATTTCATTGTGTGAAGTCTTTAGAGAGCACATATCATGGTTAAGAGCATAGAAAATGGAGGCAACATCTTGTGTTCAATTTCTAGCTCAGTCACTTACCAGATATTTGTATTGGGCAAGTTACTTACCTTATTGGTGCCTCAGTTTCTTTATCTATTATTGGCAATAAGTGTACCTACTTTGTAAGGTCATGGAGAGTATGAAAGGAGTTAATGTTTAAAAAATGCTTGGAAAACCTAGCATATCACAAGCACTGTATATATGTATCATGAATAAAATTTTAAAAATCTTCTGACACAGTTCGTAATCTCCAGAGGGTTAGACTAGTGTCTGGATGTATGTAGAAAGCAATCCGTGACATATGATGAATAAATGAATGAACAACATTGTTGAATGCATTACCAATGTCACATACGTCATCCTACAGGCATTACCAAGCACAATCACACCCAAATATACCTGCTCTGTCCTGCATCATCTTTTTTGATTCTATCCAGGAATCACTGGGGCTTCTTAGACCCTGGTAACCATGCCCACTGAAGGTTCTCTTCTCTCTGTAGCAAACTCCAGTCCTTGTCCTAATTGCTGCAGCTCAAAGGGTCTGCACTCTGATCCTTTTCTTCACTTGAGGGAGAAGCGTCATCTCCAGAACTGTGCACACACAGAGCATGAGACTTGGAGAAAATGTTTCCCTCACCCGTGGCAGGTAGAAGAGTGCAATGACACGGAGGGATTTTGGGAAAACCCTCAAGGTGTTGTCAAAAGGGGAGGAGACAGGGGATTTGTCAGTAAGGACTGGCCTGGTCGGTAGGCCTTGATGGTTGAATGGGGGTCGAGGGGGCGACATGTTTCATAGGTCTTAGCATAATACAATCAATATGATGGTCATCAAATCAGAATTACCCTAATGAGGTACAAATTAATCCATTGTCATCTGTTCCCTGACTGACTCACTGATCCAGTAGTGATTTATAGTAATGATATTTGTGTTCTATCATCTCCTTTTCATTGATTGGCTAGTGTAATTATTCAATTATTCTTTACATATCTTACATATACTTACATAGTAAAGAAAAAGTTAGTTTTAAAACAACTCTCCTTGAAAGAGTCTCCCTAACATATTGAATTAATAACAGAAACCATCGGTGGAAAATTCACAAAAAATTTTGACCCATAGTCTCTGGTTTTAGATCTTCCTAATTGGTAAATTATCCTGATTTCTTACTTCCTTGTTGAGATTAGTCCAGTTAGGACTATGTAGGAGTGCAACCTCATGCCTCTTGAGAAGTAGTGGTGGGACTCTAGAATGTTCATTTCATTGTGTGTGTGTGTGTGTGTGTGTGTGTGTGTGTGTGTGTGTGTGTGTATGAGAGTTTTTGCTGCATCTTGCAGTGTGGGCCAGTGTAGACTCATTTTCTTGGGAAAAATATTCCCTCACCACCTCCTCTGGGCCTTATTTTCACTCATGGCTTGACCAGTGCTGTCCAATAACAGCATTAAGCACTCTATATTATGAAATTAAAACTTTTTTAGTAGCCACATTAAAAAAAATAAAAACAAATAGGTGATACTAATTTTAATAGTATATTTTAACCCATTATAGCCAAGATATTATCATTTGGGCATGCAATCTATATAAAAATTAATAATGAGATAGTTTACATTCTGTTTTTTTTTTTTTTTACTGGGTTCCACAAATCCAGTTTGGACTTTCCAGTTACAGCATAATCTCCATTTATAAGTTGAATTTTTTTCAGATATACATTCTCTATGTTGAGATATTATATTGTTCACAGTTGTAACAGAAGATTCACATATCTAAGTTTTGGCAAACATACTTAAAAGTTTTCCAATTCAAGATCATGTCAGATGAATAATGAAAAGTTCCCATTGGGTCTAGTAAGAAAGGAGTCAGTGTGGCCTTACCAAAGGAAGCACCATAGAATGGTGGGGGCAGATGGAGTGTGGGGTGGTCTGAGGAGGTTGTTGGAGGTGAGGCCATGGAGACACATGATCTACATGACCTTCTCTCAATGGTTCACAACTAAGAGGAAGGAGTAGAGAGAGCACTTTCTCTGTGAAATATCAGGCAAGTTAAGGGACCTTGAATGTATATTAAGGAAAAAGAAATGTGGGGAATATTTACAACAAGCTTTGTGGAAAATCATGGAGTAAATATACCAACACACAAAAAGAAAGTAAAATTTCCAGGCATTATGGATGCTTCCCATTGAGGCAGATGATATTGGATTTACAGTGGCACCGACAAATCATGTTGTGTGCTTTTCTTAGCAGTTATCATAAGACCAGCAGTAGCTAAGGCGTGGCAGACAATCAGGATCTTCTGGGTTTGAAGTTTTATAAGGCAGATGTAATAAGCAGTAAGGAATTTTGGATTATTCCAGGGAATTATTGAGATCATAGACCACGGAATCCAGGAATGATAAGAAGAGAAGAGAAATTAAGGTGAGGCTATGGTGAACTAGCATGACTTCCGATCTTGAGGAACAGGTATCTATCATAAGAATGTTTGAGTAAACACCAGAAGTCAGGAATTTGTGGTAGGCAAATATGTTTTCTGAATTATTTATTTTTGCACATGACCAATTGGTTTGATGGAAACATCTGGGGTGTGGGAGTGAGTCACTAAGAGTGGAGTGGATGATAATTTTGCTATTAATTTAAGCTCTAAAGGAGCTATGAACATCAAGTGGTCAATGGGAGAAAATATTTGCAAAACATATCCCTAGCAAAGCACACATGCTTATAATATATAAAAACTCTTACAACCCAATAGTAAGAAGACAAGCAACACCTCCTTGGTACCAGGAGACAGCAGATCAGGCCTGTGATGAGCACCAGGAGGCCCACCAAGCAGATGAGGATGATGGCCCAGAAGGGGAGGCCTGGGGCGACAAGTGCTGGTGTAAGCCACCTCCTATCATTCCCCCAGGGCTCCTGCTGTCTCCCCACTGTGCTCAACAGCCGTTGACTTGGGTTGGCCAACTTTCACCATCATCCAAAACACTGAGTGCATGGTTCTCTTTGTTGAGGCACAGCATTAAGATATTTCCTCCCCACCCTGGGCTGAGCCTTCTTGAGGCTTACCTGAATTCTCAGTCAAGGCATCTTTTCTGTGGGGAGAGTACCCTGCAAGCGAATGAAATGGAGAATTCATGTGTGTGTGTTTTGCTTTTTTAAATAAAACTTTTCAAACACACAGAAAAGTAGAACAATATCAGAAACATCCATTACCTAGATTTAACATTGTATATTTCAACCAATTAAAACAATATTTCTTCCAATGTGTAAATTATTAACACGTGCCCCTGAAACCAGCAAACAGTTAGCCATTGATGATTAAGCAGCTAGTAACTAGGGGGTACCGGAATTGGCCACCTCAAAGTATGTCTCTGCCAGAAAGACACTTTGACCCCCACCCCCACTAACTGACCAAAAAAGTTTGGTATGGGAGGCTTGCCCCCAGAACAAGCTATCACCATAGACATCTCTGGATATCTGGGAAGATCCTTGCTAAGCCCATTCTTAGTTCTGGTTACCCCTTGCAAGAGACATTTACATTTGTAAAGGAAATCTCCATTTGTAAAGGTATCTTCTTCCCTGTACCAGGAAGAAGGCAGGGATGGCCTTACCTAGAAACTTGTCAGAATGGAAGATGAGGACTTAAATCTGCATGATAAACTTACCCATTGTTAATTGCGCTGTTCAGGCAATATGCTATCTGACTGCCACTAGGTGCCTATAGATAACATCTCCCTGGAACCGGGGTCACCATGGTAATGGGTGTTTGAGCTATTTTTTTCAGGAATTGGAACACCTTGCCCACTTCAGGCTGGTTGACACCACCAACCCATCAACTGGGCCCATGCAGATGTGTATCCGATAAGCGACCTTTTGATGTCAAGAGGTTAAAACTCCACCCTCAGGGCATGCTGATGGTGCCATTTAGTGGACATGCATCCTATGAGGAGGCATGAAGCCTGCCTATGCTTGCTCAGATCATCAATTACCTCATCTCTCCTCACCTCCAATCATTTCAGACCACGTTGCCCCCTACCGCATAAATATCCCTGAGTCCCTATTTTCAGGGAAGTGGATTTGAGATTCATTCTCCCATTTCCTCACTTGGCTTCCTTGTGATTATTATACCCCCTCTCTGCTGCAATCTCATCATCTTGATGTTTGGCTTTCTGGGCAGTGGGCAAAAACGGACCTGGTGTGGTAACACCACCCTTGCTTCCTCCCATATTTTCACTGAAATATTAAAGACAAGTAGACATCATGTTTCACCCCACTTCAGTTTGCATCTCTTAAAAATTAGGACTCTTTGCTACATAATGCAAGGCCATTATCACACTACAAGTGTGTAACAAATTAAATCAAATTTATAACTCTGGACATGGAGGACTGAAATTGGGCTGGGCCATGTTATGATGGTTAGGGGGAGTATGGGTCATCACAGTTGGGAAGTCCATGGGATCTCTCTCAATTTGTAAATTCCCACTCAAACACTTTCTTCTCTGCCTAGAAACACATTCATCCCCTTCTCTTTTACCAAGTTGTTTTATACTCATTTTCCAAGATTCACCTACAATGTAATTTCCTCCAAGAAGCCTTCTCTGATTACCATTCCCAAGTATATTTTGGTTCACATCAAATAATTTATCATTTTCAATCACTTATCCTTGTTGTTACCAACTACAGTGTAAACTCCAAGAAGGTAGGGACGCAAAGCACCCACTGAGCATGGGGGAAGGGTTGCAGGTCCCCCACTTGTACAACCTCTCCCCAGCCAACTTCTTATAGATTTGCTGTTCAATGTGGAGCAGGAACAAGTGCCTTTTTAAATTAAAATTAATTTTAATTAAATGAAATAAAAAATCTGGTACCTCAGCAACATTAAAAATCAGTAACCATAAAAACCAGTCACAACACCATACTTAAGTACTCAGTAGCCACAGGGGGTATGCACTTGAAAGCACAGATATAGAACATCTCCATCATTTTGCAGAAAGTTCTAGTGCATGGTGCCGATCTAGAACAGGATTTGGCAACCTGCAGCCTGTGGGCCAAGTCAGGCTCATTTCTACTTTTATACAGCCTGTGGATCAGAAAACAGGTCCATCTTGCCACACTTGTCAATGCTGGTTCACGCACAGGCAGAGGCCCTCACTGACCATCTGGCCAAGTGGCTTTTAGTCCAGAGATAAGAAAACAGAAGTCCAGAGAGGGGAGGTGACTAGCCTGAGGTCACAGAGCTGCCTGGGAGAGGGCAAGTGTCTCTTATATTCCACTGGGTGTCCTTTTCTCTACCTGGGTGAAGCCTGGGGGACTATGCCACCTCCTGCCATCCTGAGAAAGTTCAGTGCTATTTCAGCCCCACACCTCCAGATTCCCAGGAAAGACCGCAGGTGTGGAAGTTGGAAACCCCACTCCTGCCCCAATGAACAGGGAGCTCTGCTATCCACAGGGACACTGTTCTTGTCCAGGGAAAAGTGCTATAGCTGAGTCAGTCACAGGAATTCCTCACAGATGGCAAATCCACCCAGTCTTCATGTCAATGGTGAGAAGTTACACAGGGAGTCCCCCCAGTGTTATTACTGTGTGGGACAGACCTGGACGGGCACAAGGGATGAATAAGGGTGTCTGAAATTCTACCCTGATTATAGGTCCTGTTCAACAGAACTTTCTGTAAGGATGTAAACATTTGTGTCTGCCCTATCCAATACAGTCATTATTAGACCCATGTTATTATCTAGCACTTAAAATGTGCCTACTGGGTGTGAGTGAGGAACTGAATTTCTCATGTAATTTACTTTAATGTAATTGATTTATAAATAAATAGCCACAGGGGAGTGTGGGAGAAAGGATTTCTGAAAATCCATGAGAACACTGGTAAAAATGGTCGAAATTAACTCTTTCAGAAGTCTAGAAATTAACCAAAGGCTTGCAACAATCTGAGGAGTATTTAGTTAAGAAAAATGGTTGAATCTTGGTAAAAAGGAGTAAATTCTGTGGCATTATAACTTGCACTATTCCCATCCTGCTCTCACAATATCCTCAGTAACTTTGAAAACCATCACTCTCAGAACCATGGTAGCTATGAAAACCAGCAGCCTAGCAGCTGCAATGGGTTTGGACCCCCCAAAAGACCCATCCCCATTGAAATGTCACCATTTGACCTGTCTGGCCATTCCTTGAAAAGCCCCATTTTCAGGGCTTGTCTTTATTTGACTCAGAGCACACTCAGTGAGGAAAGCTTTTCCCCAGGGCACTTGCAACAACAATCAGTGGTAATTGTTTTACATTGTAGCTGCCAGAGTGAGCTATATCAGTTGAGGCAGGCAAAAGGTGAGCAAAAGCTTAAAAGAAAAATTGGGGGAATAAGATGTCCACAGGAGGCTTTGAAAAGCTCCAATGTATTTGTGGGGAGCTAGAAGGCACAAGTGTGCAGGGCTGTGTGCATGCTTAGGAAAGACTTGATAAGGTCTTAATCTCTCACCTTTAGCTGAAATGTTGGTTTAATATCTGAAAAACTGATTAATGTAATATACCATATTAATAGAATAAAGGACAAATAACACATAATTTCGATACACACACAGAAAAGAGAATTTCACAAAATACAACATCCTTCAGGATTAAAAAAGAAATCATTCAACACATTAGGAATAGAAAAAAACTTTCTCAACCTGATAAATAGCATCCTTGAAAAACCCAAAGCTAACATCCTACTCAATGGTGAAAGACTGAAAATTTCCCCCTAAGACCAGGGACAAGAAAATGATGTCTGCCCTCATCTCATATGTTAATCACATTGTACTAGAGGTTCTAATGAGGGCAATTAGGCAAGAAAAAGAAATAAAAGGCATCCAGGCTGGAAAGGAAGACATAAAACTATTTCTTTTTTGCATATGCCATGATATTGTATGTAGAACATCCTAAGAAATAATCACATGCACACAGTTTGTGAATCATACCCCAATAGGTGTATAAAAACTTAAATTGCCTCATGTGATTAGTGGCTACACTATTGGACAGCATGGTTAGACTGCTGGATTCTAAGTGAACTGGTTCTAGACCCCATCTTCCTTGAATCTTGACTTCAGAGGCTGATTTCTTAAGGCATGGTTTCTACACACCATATTCAATAACTCCCAGCACCAAGCACCTCCACGTCTCTGAGTTGACACAAACTCGCCTGAGGTTCTAAACCAGTTGAGCTCACTGGTTTAGGAAGGAGGTAGATTTTAAGTAACAGTTCTATATTCCAAGGGCTCTCTTCCATAACAGCTAAGAACTGAGAGACTATGGAATGGGGATACTTTCACTTAGAAGAACTTTCCAGAGTCATTAGGTCCTGAATTGAAACTCACCCAAATGCTGAAACTTGGCAGTCATAAAAATAACTCCTGATGCTGCTGTTTCAGCAGAACTGGTTGAACTGAAATACAGGGCAATATTTCCAAGGTCAGAATCCCAGGCTCAGTGGCCTCAGAGGGTTTTCAGCAACTGAGTGCACTTCCCCATTTATCTTTTCTTGTCTCAACAAATACTAGACAAGGTATGTGTACCAAAGGAATTCTTGTCACAGGGTATGACAACTATGTGACCCTGGGCCAGCTGCTGAGCTTCTCAGTTCCTATTTCTTAATTTGTAAAATGGGAGTAAGAACCTGTCTTCATGAATTGTTATAAAAAGTTACCCTCTGACTACCCAGTGTCCATGGGTCAGTTCCTAGATGGGAACAGAGTAGACACACAACGCCACTCTCATCACATCCTCAATTCTTCTCTCATTCCACTGGTGTTGAGTAGTGCCTAGCTGGGCTAGCTCCTGGGAATAGAGTAGGTTGGTGACAGTGAAATTCAGCTGGAAGTGCTGGGGGCTGGGACTGCTTGTTGGCTTGTCGGTAGGTGAAGTGGTGGCTCCACTCCTAGAATAAAGAGAAAGTATAAAAGCCACCTATCAGGAGAAGATTTTAACAAAGAAGTCATTTAAGCCAGTCTACTTATTCCTGGCAATGTGACCTGAGCTGGGTTTTTAAAGGAGGGGTAGAGAAGACCCTTTATCTGCCTGTCCACCTTGAATCCATTCATGTATCTATCTGTCCAACTCCCCAGCAAGCATTATGAGAGTTCACTAGGATGGGGGAAGAGGAGATTGGGCCTCTCAGGGGCATAGTCAGCAAGTGCAGTTGCTGACCACCCCAGTGGACATCTGTCACACACCTTTGCTGTCCTAGGTTCCTAATGGGTCCTCCTGCCTCTGGTCTTCTTCCCCTCCCAGTACATTATCCAAACATCACCTAGAAGATGAGCTTTCTAAAGCAGAACTCTGAGCATGTCATGTTCCTCCACAAACCATTCCAGTGCCCAACAAAGTCCCTGACCACATCTTTGGCCTCAACTGTCACCTCTCCTATGTAAAAATATATGTTTCAGCCACTCCAAACTTCTTATAGCTTCCCCAAATATGCCCTGATCATTGTCTCTTCTAGGTTATAGACACATGTAGCACCACTCCCCATCTCTTCCCCCTTGCTAGATTCTGTTCTCCATCACGTCTCAGTTTCCTCATCACTTCCTCCGGAAAACTCTTCAAGATAGGGCTGTGTGTCCCTCCTTGAGGTTCCCAAAGGCTCTTGAAATTCCCTGATTATAGCAATCATCAAAATGTTCCATCAGTGCCTATTTACTTTCATTAAGTATTTGCGGAATAAATGAATGGATGAATGAATCAATCAATCACTCAGTGCATGACTCATAACTAGAGGGCCTATGAAATCAATTTGGGATCCTTCACATTTTGTGTTGGAAAAGTTGACGTGTAAAAATAACCATTCCCTTGGGTGCAATTGCTGCATGTTCTCTTCCTGCCTCCTGTTGGATGACACACTGCCATGGGTCATCAACATGGGCCTCTAGAAAGCCCCCCATTTCCCTCCAGAGCCTCCATCCATTGCATTGCTACTGAAAAGACCCATCCTACCTCACTGCCTCATCTCTTCAAGCCATGAAACCTCACCTGTCACATGCACATCCTCCGACTTGTAGGCAGCACCCAGCCAGTGGGATGTGGTCTTCAGGGTGTTGTCCAAAAGCACCTGCTTCACCATTCTGTGGTCTAGATTGGAGGAGGACAGTGCCTCTATGGTGGCCAACATGGAGCCCAATCTAGAGACAGAGCCCAAGGGAACTCAGTTAGTGCCCCACACCAGCTATGTCTCCCAAATTCCTGTTTTATACAGCCAGATACCCAGGGGCAAGCAGTGGGGGATTATCTGGCTGACTCTTCCCCTAGAATAGGGAAGAGACCCTGACCAAAAAGAAAAGGCTTCCTGGTGTTGGGAATAGAAGCAATAACAGTAAAAGTAATGAACATCCATTGAGCACCTCTAAGAAGTGACTTACACATTCCCCCACCATCACTCTGGTGGTAAGAATTATTATAATTATCCCCATGTGAAAGACAAAGGAACTGAAGTTTGGAAATATTCAAAGTAAGCACTGTGTCCCATGATCTCCCTCTTCCCCAGTGTAGATGTCATAGTTCCTCCACTCATCCCTTAGAGACCTGGGTTCAAACTCAGGTCAAAGGCAATTCTTGGGCTGTTCACTTCAGTTCTCTGAGCCCCAGTTTTCCCATCTGAACAATGGGGATGATCATTGTATCCACCTCATGGGGGCTGCTGTGAGAATTAAATGAGATGATCAGGCATGAAAGTGCTCAGTAGGGAGCCTGGCCATGGTCAATGTTATTATTGGGCTGATATTTGTTGAAAGTGTCCAGAAGAGGAGAAGGAGGTAGCCCCATGAGGTTAACGCTTTTCCCACCCCCTAAGACCTATGGAATGAGGTGGTAAGATTAGCTTACAGGGATGTGGGGGAGAATGGGCACCATGTTAGTGACTTCCAGATCAAGGATGTTTCATGGCAGCTCAGAACCACCAGCTGCCAGCTCAGACAATGCTTCCAATCTCCTCAACTTACATCAAGTCAGTGACCAGGCAGGAGTAGAAAATTTCTCATAGCTGGTTTCCCCTATAGAGCTTGGTGACCTAAAACAAAGGGTAGGGAGAGTGGGTGAGATGGAGGTCCTGAGGCTGGAGGGCGCCACTGGAGCCAGTGAAAGAACCCAGGCCCTGGAGCAAGGAGATATGAGTTCAAATCCTGGCTCTGCCCCTAAGTCATTGTGTGACTTTAGGCACACCACTCCCCCTTCTGAGCCTCAGTTTGCGCATCTGAGAAATGGGGAAGGCAGCTAGGGCACCACTGCTGGAAAGTGAGAGGACCCAGATTATGTCGGCAAAGTGAAGGGTTGAAACAATCACTTAATAGATGTAAGTCAGACTGAGAAATGAGAGGGGCCCCCAGAGCAAGGAGAGATGGGAAGGGGGAGCGAGACTGCATCTTGTCCTGGACGTCCCTCATCGGGGCAGTGTACTCTGAAGACATGGGCTCCAGCTGATGATGCAGAAATTTAAACTCTGGGTGCACAGCCTGCAGCCATTGAGAGGAAGAAAAGACAGGGGGAGACTCCCAGCTTTTGGCACAGAGGCATGGTGGCCCAGCGGGCCCTGCCTACTGTCAGAATTGGCCAAAATCAGGCCCACATGCTGGGGTTGTGGGGACTCCCAAATAGAAAGTCACTCCCAAAAGGGGGAAACTGGAATTTTACAAAGATTGTCCAGAGCTGAGCTATTCTGCAGGTGCTGATGCAGTTTCCACTTCCTTGAATGCTCTTCCACCCTCTTCTTTTCCTGGAAAACTCCTATTCATGCTTCAGGAGCCCAATGAGATGGAGCTGCAGGAGCAGGGACCCATGGCACCCTGTTAATAACAGTGTCTCTGCCTTTTTTGTGTCCCTAAGTAATCTTTAGTTCACTTGACTGTGAGTTTTTCAGGGACAGAAGCTGTGTCTTCTCTTTCTGTACCCAGCACATGGCTTGGGACAGAATGGTCATGCATATTTGTTTGTTGAATAAATGAATGTGAGCTGCAGTGGATCCCCAAATATGGGGAATGGAGATACTCATCTCTCATTTGTTCATTCATTCACTCAGCACTACATGTTAAGAACTGAGAAAACAATTAGGGTTTGTCTCACTAGACAAACCCTAATGTTACAAAGCTCAGAGTGTAGGGGAGGAGTTGGATAATTAAACAAGTAATTGCAGTAAAGTGTGACAAGTGTCGATCTGGTGCCCATTGAGTAACTGTGGGACCATGTACAGCAGAGTTTTTCACCCTCAGAACTATTGATATTTGGGGAAGTATAATTCTTGGTGGGGGGGGGTCTCCTGTGCATTGGAGGATATTAGCAACATCCCTGGCCTCTATTCACTAGATGCCAGGAGCACCCTCCCAAAGTTGTGACAGTCAAAAATGTCCCCAGACATTGCCAAGTGTATCCTGGGGGGGCATAATTGCCCATAGGTGAGAACCACTGGCCCAGAGGAAACTTACCTAGAAGAACCCCTGTCCCAAGAGATCCCATGGGTCAGACATTTTGGTTTTGAACTAAAATTCATTACATTAAATTGGTCAAAGAATTTCATGTTATTTACTTAAAATAACAGAAGAGACCCTCCTCATGGGGGTTTGAGGATGGTGTCCTCCAACTGAGTAAACTTGGGCTTACTTGTTAAAGAGGAAATAAAATAGAACAGGGACAAGTAATGGTCACTGAAATCCAAGTTCAGCATTGAACTGGACTGCACTCACCATTGAACAGCAGTCACCACTGACAAAGAGACTGTTCCTGACCAGGGTGCAGAGGCCCATCTGGGTGATACCATGGGTCAGCCAGTTCAGCTCCCAGTAAATCTGCTGTCTGTCACACAAGGTCTCTGTCACACTCTTTGTCATGGCCCACGGGGTCAGCGTGGTAGGTAGAGATGGCATCTACACTGGTGGTTGCCCCATTTTTCTCAGGCCAGGGGAGAAAAGGATGTGGGAACTCTAGAGAGAGGTCCTGAAACCTCTGGGGTGGGGGCCAGAAGGAGGGAGGAGTGAGTGGGAGGTGAGTGGGAAGACTGAGATAGGAGTGGTCACCAAAGGTGGTCATTACTGGCAAATGCTCAGGGAAGGGTCTTGCCTGAGGGAGATGGGTCTGCAGTCAAGTAGAAGAGCCCCTGGTTGCTCTTCTTGAACAAGGATCCAAGCTGGGGATGAAGGAAGAGGAGGATGAGCAAGAGGGGAGAGTTTGGGGGAAGGGCTGGCTGAGATTTATCCCGCAAGGAGCTGCTGGGATCAGGGTCTCACCAGGCGCTGCAGGACCCTCTCAGTGGAGTTGAACATGGCTGAGCCCTTACTCATGTCTGTTGAATACCGGAGGTTGGAGATGGTGAAGCTGAGCGTGTGGGTCTCCAGGCTGTGCCCCATAGCTACAGGAAGAGAGAGGGAGAGATGACTATCACTGGGAACTGGCCTGTTATCAGATCGAAGTCCTGCACTATTGTGATCTGTTGTCTTCTCTCCCAGTGGCACCCCCATCTACCAATGTGGTCATCCGAGTCAAAACCAGCGTATCTGCTCAGCTCCTCCTCCCTCACCTCCCAGCAATACCAATTCCACTTGCAGAATTGTCCTCACATACTATTCCCTCTCTTCATCCCTGTCCCAGCTCAGGCCTTATCTTCCGCTGACCCAACACCCCAGCAGTTTCACTGGATGCCCAGTCAAAAGGGTGTTCTCTACATTTAACACTAGAAGAATTTTTCTGAAATGAAAATCTCCGTAGGCTCACCCCTCCTCTAGTTACCACCCATGTCTCCCTGTGGCCTTCAGCCTTAAGTTCAACCTTTTAGACTTGGCATACAAGGCCCTTCCCAATCTGACTCCTGCTGACTTTTTAGCTCCATTTATCCATCCACACTGAGTTAAGCTTTCTGCTTCAGGCAAACCAAATTCCTCTCAATTCCCCCCATACACTACACTGTTTCTGCATACTGGGCGTTTGCTCATGGAATCCCCTCTACCAAGAACACTCTTCCTACCCTATTTGCCTGGATTATTCCTTCTTATTCTGAAATACTCCATTTGGGTGAAACTTTCTCCAGAAAGCTCTCCCTCTCCAAATTGTACAAGGTACCTCTCCCCAAAACATCCCACGTTGTGTTATAATGGTCTGATAATTTCAAAACTAGGAGCTTTCTGAGGGCTAGCATGACAGTGAATTGTTGGTATAATCTTTGTGATCAGCATGATTGCCCTAAAAGCAGAATTTTCACACCTTGGCTTCCCAGCTCCCATGTTATAATTGGCTGATAGAGGTGTGGGGCTGGAAAGCTCCTCTTGGGAAGGAAAAGAGTTAAGTTTGCCTACTAAATCTTTTTGATAATATTTGTGGAGGGGACCTTTAAGATTTTCTTTTTTATTTGCCAAATTTCCAGATACTTCCTCTCCTTTTTTTTATAAGGTTCTACCAATTGAGCTAGCTGGGCTCAGTGTCAGGCCACTAATTTTGTAGATATTTGTAAGACAAAGGTAGTTCTGTTTAATTTCCCAAATAATTGGGTGGTAGCCTGAATGATATCAAAAGGCTGATTCATTTATCCAACTACATTTTCTTTAATTTGCTTTGATAAATAAATGGCAAGTGATAGGATATATTGGAGTATATGAGGAAGCCATTTGGGGTAAAACTAATTTGGCCTGACCTTGTTTTTCCAAAAGGGCCTGACATGGCCTTTGAACATGCATTGTACATCTGCTTTAAGCATTTACCATGTCCCAGAGATGAGAACAAATGCCCTTAGGATAAGGATGTGACTTGCCCCACATTGGCCTTTCCTTAAGGATAAGCATTTCTCCCTAGGCTAGGATTTGATTGCTGTGCTCATCTTGTGACCACCCAACTTGAGACAACAGACCTGCTACCTGCTGTGCCCACTGAGACAGCAGACCCGATACCTGCTGTGTCCATTAATCACTGTGCCTGCTGGGCAGGCTAGGAACTCTCATGACTGTTGTAAAAGAGACATTCCAATCATATGTGATACATGCTCTTTGATGGTATATAACCACTCTGTACACCTCACTTCTTTGGTGCCCTTCCTTCCTTGGGGAAGGAAGGCCCCGGGGTATATGGTCCTCAAATTTGGCTCATAATAAACTCACCCCTATTTTGATTTATAGATTGATTATGGATTATTTGCATTGACAGCTTCTTTATATCAGTGAGATTTTTAAGAGGTAAATCAAAAGATTTTCATGTTTAAAACTTCAGGACAATGTACCACACATTTAAAAGTCTGCACAAAGTGTTTAATAACTTTCTGAGTGCACAATTCAACCATAGAACAATTTACCTTGCAGGGGGGCTTCCATTATCTTTTCTATTCCCCCAAATGTCAGTCACCAGTTTCTGTCTCACACTGTGTGGGCTCAGGCAACCCTATTGACTCCCTTCAGCATGTTTAATTAACATTGCCTGAAGTGTGGATTTATATGCTCTCTGTTTTACAATATCAGGCAGGGAGAATGTTCCCCAGTGAGATACAATGTCTGTCCCCATAATACAATCAGGCAAAAGAGATGTAATCATTTTATATAAAACCTGTTCAAAATGCACCAACTTTCCTACAAACTTGCATCTTATTTCCATCAACTCTTATACCTCTAACTATAGCTTCCATTAGGACCCCATTAACAAGTCTAGTTTTATAATAATGAGTAGAGGAAGGATTCCCAGCCAGATATAACATCCATTTCTATAAAACACTAATGCAAAGTTGACATAAACTCTTCATATGATACTAGCTCAAACATTCCAACCTTTATAATCCTATCAACCCTTTCACTTTTACATTTTCTTAATCTAATTGTAGCCTGAGTCAGTGGCCCACCAATAGGTTTTGATACTGTCACCGACTAATTGCCCCAAGGAACTCAAGGGTGTGTTCTGAAGCATTTAACTGTTTCTCCAAATTGTTTTCTTTCCTGTTATGTTAAGGAGATCCAATCACCAACCACCCTGAACTAGACCAAGCCTCACCACAAGAGCTGTGCCTATGATCTCTGCCTTATTTTTAATGCTAAGATCTCTCCAGGAGGAGCTCAGGCCTCATTACTGTAACCTGCAGTGTGTGTGTTGCCAGAAAACCAGGACCTTGTCACCACAGCCAAATCAATGAACACAATGACAAGGGATTGAGGAAGAGAAAAAAAGTTTAATTTTGCTAGCAAAATGAGGCTGTGACAGGCTCGTGCCTCAAAGCCCACAGTCCTCCTGAGGCCCCAGGAGCTGGGGTTTTTAAATGAAAATCTGTGGGCAGGAATGTGCTATCTATGTGACTTTAACCATCTGGTGAGAGAACATTTATGAGGGTCCCAGACGTTCTGGTGCCGGGCCAGTTGTTATCCCTATAGCAAGAGGTTTAGGGCTCCATTGATAATCTTCCAGGGCCACCTGAAATCAGGCCTGGGGAGAAGAAAGAAACTGCCACCTATTACCAGTTACAAAGTTCACAAGGTTTTAGATAGGGGAGGGGAGCTGTGGCCTCCTAGTTCAGCATCCTTCCATCAGCCTGCCTTTTGTGATGATAAGAGGAGCTGCAGGTGTCAGCCTCCCTGATGAATGGTGGATCTCAGCTCCAGGAAGCCAAGGAGTTGGGGAAGCTTCAGCTTCAGCTGTTTGATATTCTCTGGACATCAGTCTCCCTGTAACGAGACTTCAAAGGACCCTTAACTAACCGAACTTCAGTGAGCCCCGCCCCCCCCATATAAGGCCAGCTGGGCTGTAACAATTTGTTGCTTCTATTTGCCTTATGAAGTTCAGGAATATGAAGCTTTAAAACATCAGATATTTACATGTCAATGTAACTTAGAGGAGCTGGGACAGGGAATGAGTCCTTTTGGTTTTAACTCCATATATGCTGGGTTCAACATAGGGGAACTGATATCAGGGCTGGCATCATGTGGAAGCATGCTTTCCAACTGAGCCTGTGCAAGCGAACACCCTCCTCTCCCTTTTGAATATTCATTCCCCATCCAAAATAAAGGGTCCTTGCTCCCCCTTGTCCAGGGATGCCATGACTTTGGAAATGAATCCTAATGGCCCCCTATTTGCTGCAAATATACTTTACTTTGTATGACAACTACTTCTGGTGGAGAGTCTGATTTAATTCACCAGGAGGCAAACCCACTTTGGTTTCAGTAACAGGACCACAGCTCATGGGATTCCTGCATTAAGGAGTCTTGGAAATTTCTCTTTTTCCATATCCTGGTCATTTTACCCATTTCTGTGCAAAAGGCCTTGAGCCCCCATTGAGAGGTCAAGCCAAAAGACCCTGATCCTTTTGTCAATCTTTAACTTGATTAACTGGCCTAACTGTTGCCCCAAGCAATTGTTGGTCAGGTTTATCATTGTGATCTGGGGTGTCTCTGGCAAACACAATACCCCACTGTCTCCCACCAAGCCAAGAATGGCTTCCAAGATACCAAGAGATCTCTCTCCCTGATTTCACAAGGTCTGGCATCAAGGGAGTTATAACTCTCTGTTGCTTCTGAGACCCCACAAGGTCTGCCTCTCTGACCCATGAGATCTGACATTAAGGCAATTAGTAAATCTCTGTTGAAGTCAGAAAAACCTGACAGCCTGGATTACCCCCCAGAAGATATCTTTACCCTAGGCCTGTCTGGCAATCATAATTCCCTGCTGTCTTCCTCTTTGTGGAGTCCTGGTCAAGCCTGAAATGGTTTCTGGGATCTCTAGATCTGCCTCCCTGATCCTGTGAGTTCTGGCATCAGAATTAGTAACTCTCTGTGGCTTCTGAGACCCCAAAAGATGTGCCTCTCTGACCCACCAGATGTAGCATTAGGGGATCAAAGCTATTGGAGGTGGGGGGGGCCTCTGGAAGCCTAGATTCTCCCATGTTAACTCTTTCTGGTGGGTCAGACTATCCCTATGTGTCCCATAACCTGTGGCCATTACCAGGGAGCCTGGAAGCCTATTTAGTGTGGCATGTTCATGTGCATTTGGCTCTTGCAGCACCTGCCTTCAGCCATCCAGGTCTCCTTGAACCATCTTCCTGGGGCAAGTGGTTCCACCCCCTGCTCTCTTGGTCTGGAGTGGGAAAGATCACTTGAGCCAGATTCTTTATGGTTCTGTGCCTAGATGATACACAGGGTTCCTGTGGGGGTGAGAAACACATGAAGTGTTTCTCATAAGCTGAATTTTGAGAACTGCACAGGATGGCAGAGCTGAGAAAATTTTATGAGATATGGTTTCAGGAGAACAGACATCTCTTTTTAGGCATGTGCTAGATACCGGCAGTGCTGGCCAGTGTGGCTTTTGGTCTGTCCATATATGGCTGGGACCCAGGAATTGAACACAGAGTTGTGAGTCAAGCTGAGTCAAGTTGCTGAGTCAAGCCAACCCATGTATATGCATCTTGCAACCGAGCACCTGCCCTCAGGCATTAGGCCCTCCACGCTGTTGGATAGAGCCAGCCTAACTCACCAGGCCTTATCCTAGGGCCAGCAGTTACCTGCTTTGGGCAGTTGAAGAAGTTTGAATTGTGGTTACCCTCAGACCCCATAAGGCCCGACACTCCTTTTTCTCTGGAGTCTCTTTGGCAATCATGTTTTCCAGCTGTCTCCCATCAAGTCCCCAGTGACTTTTTCCCCCATCAACAATGTTATTTATTCCATAGTGAAAACTATCATTGCCACAATCATTTTAATTTTACCAATTTATTTTTGATTAACTCCGTCTCATATAAATTCTTAAAAATACAGTCTTAGTATTATACACCAATTAATTAGTATATATCACATACCAACACATCCACAATCATATCTGTATAGGATGCACATTATCTATACTACTGTAGTATTGGGACTCACTCTTTAGAAAGCATTTCTTCACTTTCTGCATTCCTTCATTTAATAGACACCCAGAAGAATGATGTACATATAAAATGAAATCAGTACTTCAAAGAGACATCTGTGCTTCTGTATTCATTGTGGCATCACTCACAAGAGCTAAGATATGAAAACAACCTCTCTATTGATGGATATAAACATCATGGTGTGCATATATACATTGGAATACCACTAAGCCTTTAAAAAGGAAATTCTGCCATTTGCAACAACATGGATAAACCTGGAGGACTCCATACCAAGTGAAATAAGCCAGACACAGAGGACAAGTAGTTGATGAGCCCACTTGTTTGTGGAATCTAAAAAAAGTTGAATACATAGAAGTAGAGAGCAGAACTGTGACCACCAGAGGCAGGAAGGTGGGGCAAATGGGGAAATGTTTTTCAAAGGAAACAAAGTTGCAGTTATGTAGGATGAATGTCTAGAGATCTAATGTACGGCATGATGATTATACTTAATAACAGTGTATTACATACTGAAAATTTGCTGAGAATAGATTTCAGGTGCTCTCATCACAAAATAAATGGTAACTATGTAAGGAGATATGTTAATATATGTTAATTAGTTTGACTCTAATAATCATTTCACTGTGTATATGTACATCAAAACATCAGGCTGTAAACCTTAAATATATGCAATTTTTATTAAAAAATAAATCATGAGTGTTTATACAAATGAACTGAAGTGCATTTTATGCTAATGGGGAAAGAATCACCAAAAATAATTGGAAAAAAATAATGTTCCATTAAGTTTATCCCACATCACATCACTCTGACACTTTTTCTTCTTTGTCTCTCTTTCACATTTGAGTACTCTTCTAATTACGTGGGGCCCACCTTATCATAAAGTCAGCTAAATATCAACCTTGATTCCATCTGCACCTGAATTCCCTTTTCTCTTATTACCTAATATTTTCTCAGGGTCTGGGGATTAGGATATGGACCTGTTTATAATAACTGTATCTCCTCAAAATGATCCCAGCTCTCTTCCGGTTTAATTTCCCTACTGAAGACCACTTATGTAGACTCTCTTCATCTCGGTAGGGATTGTAAAGTACTGCCCTCCATTTCAAGAGAACAAACAATAAGTTTCTGGACTTTATGACATTCAGGAGGTTGCATCAAAATGTACACATGGTGATTTTTTTTCTTGAGACTTCACTTATTACAGGAAAACTCTCCCATGCCTTGAAAAAATACTTGTCCCCAATACTAAAGATATTTCCTCTCATGTTTTAAACAAGAGATATTGTTACCCAACCAAGTGGGCTCACCTCCTGGTGAGTTAAATAAGACTCTACACCAGTGGAAGCTGTCTCACAAAGCAAAGTGTATTTGCAGCAAATAGGAGGCCATGAGGAATCATTTCCAAATTCATGACGTCCCCAAACAAAGAGAAGCAGGAACTTTTATTTCAGTTGGGAAATGAATATTCAAAGGGGAGAGGTGGGTATTTGCCTGCACAGGCTCAGTTGGAGAATGTGTTTCCACATAATGAGGCCTAAGCTCCTCTTGGAGAGATCTTTGCATTAAAAATAAGAAAAAGGTCACCGGTACAGCTCTTGTGGTGAGGCTTGGTCAGTTTCAGGATGTTTGGTGGTCACATCTCCCTTTTCTCACTTGGTCAGTCTCAGGATCGTAGTGGTTACATCTCCTTAACATACAAAAGGAAAAGAAACAACTTGGAAAAACAGTTAATTGCTTCTGAACCCACTTTTGAGTTTCTTGGGGCACCTAGTCAGTGACAATATCTTTATCAAAATACTTTGTAAATTTTTACTTGATATTTGTTATGGAAGAAAAAAATGGCCCGTTTTTATTCAACATAATGTTTCAAGGTTTTGTCAAGACAGATAAACACACACTTAATTATTCTGCAACAACTCTTACTGTATGCATATAAGCAAGTATAAGTCTATGGAAGTTGGTTTACCTTGTTGATTATTACTTGTTTCAAAATTGTGCATTTAGCATTTTCATGAACACTTTAGAATTCTACACCTTTATTCTACAATTTCAAATAATAGATGATCAACAAAATCCAAATTATTTTCTCAGTTGTGTGCTAAAGGAGTCTTTACAGAGTGTCTTCCCAGTATAAGTTTTCTTATGTGAACTCCAGCTGATGGCCTTGTCATATTGACTTAAATTCTGCTATCTCCGCAGTGTGAGATCATTGTTGATTGAGGAGGGAGTGATCATTGAAGACTTTCTTCCATTTATGACACTGAGAATGTTTTATGCAGTGAGAGTCCTCACGTATCCTACAAGCATTGCTGTATGAGTAATAGATTTCCAACATGTAATTGACCGAATTGTTTCTTCATTATAAATTGTTTGGTGCAATCTAAGAGTTCCCTCCTAAAAATAAAGACTGTTCTCCCTTCTTTCCTGTTTTAGGGACTATTTCTATGTATTGTTTTGGTGGGTTTTTTTGCACACCAGGGCTGCAGCTTGGACGAAGACTCATCCAGAGTGATTACAGAACTGTCTTTGCTCAATAATGAGAGAGCATCTTGGTTGCAGAAATAAATTATCAATGACAGCTTTTTCATGTTGATTGCAAACATTGAGTTTCTCTACTGTGTGAGTTCTTCTTTAGTATGAATAAAGGTTAGCTCTTAGGCTACCGTTTTTCCTATGTTCACTCCATTTATATGGTTTCTCTAGAGTAGGCTGGATTTGGGTATTTCTCTTCCCCCAGGTCAGTTATGTTCTACTAAAACCCCAGTTGTTTAGCGTTTGGTTAGTTTCTCTTGAGGGCAAGCCTCATTAAGAAGAACAGAATGTTCTGGCCCATTTCAAAATAGTTACTTTTTCCCTCCTCTGCTGGAATTAGAGCAGATTTTCTCTAATTCTTAGGGTGAGAACTTGGCAGGGATCCTGGAGGTAAGATTCACAAAAGGGTGAGGACCCTTCTTATATGGAGCTCCCCCTGGAATTTTTAACTCCTGAATTGTCTACATTGAGCCTCGAGCAGTTTGTCGATTACAGTTTAGATTTTTCTACCCTAGTTTTCAGGGAGGTTTCTGCTTGTGGATTCCTGCTCTGGTAAATGAAATTCTTTGTATTCATCTGTCTCCCCAATTTTGGGGACAGCAATTTGTCCTGTGACCTCAATTCTCTGATTAATCTGAGTTATTAGTTTTTAGTTTGTTCTGTTTTTTAATTGTTGTTAGATGGTCCAATAGCTTATGAGATCTGCCTCCCTGATCCCTCAAGATCTGGCTTCAAGGGAATAAGTAACTCTCTGTTGCTTCCAAGATCCTGTGAGATGTCCCTCCCTGATGTATCAGAGCTGGCATCAGGGAAATTAATAACTCTCTGTTGGAGCTGAATGGGACCTAGCAGCCTGGATTATTCCACAGAAGCTCTTGCCCATGGCCAGGACTATCCCTACACATCCCAGACATGATGACCCATACCAGGGAGCCTGAA
Source organism: Tapirus indicus (assembly GCA_031878705.1). Classification (NCBI taxonomy): domain Eukaryota; kingdom Metazoa; phylum Chordata; class Mammalia; order Perissodactyla; family Tapiridae; genus Tapirus; species Tapirus indicus. Next base: position 150,764,014 of record CM062920.1, on the reverse strand, counting down.
TTCTTTCTTTGTCTAAAAGCTCTATAAATAGCCTACTTTGGTCAGTTCTTGGGTCCCTCCTTGCACATGTAACTAAATTTGTTTTTCTCCTGTTAATCTGTCTTGTGTCAATTTAATTACTAGACCAGCCAAAAGAACCAAGAGGAGTGGAGGATAATTTTCACCTCCCTGATGTGAGAAATACCTAGGATACCTCACTCCCACAGAGTCCCAATGTACATTCCTGGCACAGGGCCATAAAGGGTCTGGCTGAAACAACCTTCCCCATTTTGCATCAATAGTGCAATGTGTGGAAACCAATGCCCCAAGAAGACAGCTTCCTGGACTAGGACAGCCCCCCTTTCACAGGCCTACAAGCTCTAGGAGTCTGAAGGCAGATGCTGCAGGAGTCAAGTGTGCATATGCACGCTGCACTGACTAGACATCCAGACCCCCTGGTATCAGTCCGTGCGTCAGCGGTATGTAGGAACAGTCCAAGCCACAGGTGGAGGACCCTAGGGGACACTCTAGGTTGCCAGAGTCCTTCTGGGTAAAAAGCAAAGTTACTAATGCCTGTGAAGTCAGATTTCATGGGATCTCAGAAGCTGTTTTGGGCCTGACCAGAGCTCCAAGAGATGAGAGACAGCTGGGAATATGACTGCCAGAGAGACCCCAGGGAAAAAGGACAGCAGGGCCTTCTGGAGTCTGATGGTAAGCAATTCAAATCTCCTCATCAATGGCACAATGTGGGAAGCCACTGGCCTCAGGGCAATGCCTGATGAACTAAGGCGAGCCTTGTCCAACAGGCCTGGGGGGCCTGATGACTGAAGGCAACTGCTCAGGTGCAAATTTGCATGCTCAGGCCAGCATTACTAAGCATCCAGGCTCCCTGGGATCTTTCCCCAAGTCCCATCCACGTAGGAAATGACTGGGCCGCAAGCAGCTACTTCCAGGGGATACCTCATACTGCCGAGATCCAGCAACTTCCAAAAATTAGGTGCCTGTTTCCCTGAAGTGTGATCTCATGGGAATTTCTTAGCTTTGTCTTTCCAGACAGTTCTAGGAAGCAATCTCATGAGAAATGTCTGGGAGACCTCACGCCCACAGAGGTCCTGTGTATCTTCCCCTCACAGGGCCATAAAGGGTCTGGCTGAAACTTCCTTCTTTGATCCACATCAGGAGTGCAGTGCAGTGAACTGCTGGTGCCAAGAAAATGGCTGGCTAGGGCGGCCCCCATGTCACAATCTAAAAGTCCTAAATGCTTTAAGGCAGGTGCTTTGGAAGCCAACTGCACATGCCTATGCCTTACTGACGAGGCATCCAGGATTCCTGGTGTTAGCGCCTGGGCCTGGGCCATGTAAGGATAGTCCAAGTCACAGATGGGGGTGATAAAGAAAGAGATAAAGACAAGGCTAGAGTCAGCATGATGGTTACCATGACCACCTCAAGGCTGAGCTATGGACAGAAATAAAAAATACATTTTAACCTTGACTGTCACCAGATTGACGCCGGCTCTGATATCAGTTTCTTTACATTGAACCCAGCATATATGGGGTTAAAGTCAAAAGCACTCATTCCCTGTCCCAGCTCCTCTAAGTTACATTCGCATGTAGATATCAGTTGTTTTAACCTTTGTGTCCCTAAATTCCACAAGGTAAATAGAAGTTACAAATTGTTAAAAGCCCAGGTGGCCATATGTGGGGGGGCTCACACTGGAGTTTGGTTAGTTACGGGTCCCTTGAAGTCTTGTTACAGGGAACCTGATGTCCAGAGAATGACAAGAAGCTGAAGCTTCCCCAACTCCTTGTCTTCCTGGTGCCGAGGGTCACCATTCATCATGGAGGCTGACACCTGCAGCTCCTGTTATCTCTGCCAAATGCCAGCTCCCCTATCTAAAACCTTGTAAATTTTGTAACTGTTAATTGGCAACAGTTTCCTTTTCCCTCTGCCCCTCCCCACCCCATCTTGGGTGGCCTGGGAAGATTATCAGTTGCGCCATGAACCTCCTGCTGTAGATAGGGATAACAGCTGGCCTGGTGCCAGAATCTCTGGGACCCTCATAATTTTCCCCACCAGATGGTTACAGTCACACAGATAGCACATTCCTTCCCACAGATTTTCCTTTAAAAACCCTAACTCCAGGCTGGCCCAGTGGCACAGCAGTTTAGTTCGTGCTTGGCAGCCCGGGGTTTGTGGGTTCAAATCCCAGGCACCTGCTGATGCACTGCTTGTCAGCCATGCCGTGGCAGCATACCATATAGAGTAGAGGAAGATGGGCACGGACGTTAGCCCAAAGCCAGTCTTCCTCAGCAAAAAGAAGAGAATTAGCAACAGATGTTAGCTCAGGGCTGGTCTTCCTCACAAAACAAAAACAAAAACAAACCCTAACTCCTAATGCCTCAGGAGGACGGCAGGTTTTGTGGTATGAGCCCACCGCAGCCTCATTTTGCTAGCAAAATTAAACTTTTTTTCCTCCTCAACCCCTTGTCGTTGTGTTCATTGATTTGGCTATGGTGACAAGGTCTTGGTTTTCTGGCAACAAGATGGCCAAAGAACAATGCAGTAGTCTTTCCCTGCAGTTAGGACATTTAGAAAGCCCCAGGCACAAGATACACCATAGATGGAAGGGGCAACCAATCAGAACAGGACTCAGCCTTAACCTTGCAAACTCTGCACCTTTTGCCTTTAAAAACCAGCCACCCTGAGATGGGAGGGCATCACCTTTCAACCTGCAGATTGGGGTGTACTTCCCCCATTTGCAAACATTTTTTTTTAATAACGCATCTTTTTTCTTTAAAGTTTCATTTTTACCTCATAAAGCTGTTCATTTTGGTTAACAGGGGCTTCTGGGGGTCACCTGGGCTGCCATCTGACTTCAAAGAAGAGTTACTAATAGCCCCAAAGCCGATTTCATGACATTTCAAAAGCCATTCTGAGCCTGACCAAGACTTCAAGGGATGAGAGACAGGTGGGAATCATGATTACTGGATGGGGCCCAGAGAGAAAGGACAGGAGGGCCTTTTAGATTCTGAGTAACCAAAATTCAAACTTCTTCATCAATGGCACAATGAGTGGAACTGCTGGCATCAGGATAATGCTGGGTGGGCTAGCACCTGCCCTAGAGGGCCTGTTGCTGAAGAGTAGGTGATTGGGTGCCAACTGTGTATGTGCAGGCCTGTGTAACTCATCATCAGGGTAGCTTTCCTAGGCCCCAGCCATGTAGGAAATGACTGAGCCACAGGCAAGGACTTCCAGGGGAGCCCTGCACTGCTGAGGTGCACTGAAGGGAACCTCTGACCCCAGGTAAATGATCTTCTGGGCTGGTGAAGCCTTATTTTACAGGCCTAGAAGGCCTAGGCACCTGAGGCAGGTGCTGTACGAAACAGCTGCACATTCACGTGCCCCACTGATGAGGCATCCAGGCTCCCTGGTATCATACCTTGGATCTGGGTTGTGTAGGAGTCGTTTGGGCCACAGGCATGTATCTCTAAGGGACAACCCAGGCTTCAGAGGTCCATCAATTTCCAAAAAAGGGATACCTGTTTCCCTGAAGCCCAATCTTCCTGGAATTTCTTAGCCTTACCATCCCAGACTATGCCAAGGAGTCAGCTCATGAGAAACACCTAAAAGACCTCACTCCCACAGAGGCCTTGCATATCTTCCCAGCACAGGGTCATAAAGGGTCTGGCTGAAATGGTCTTCCCCACTCCCCATCAGAAGTGCAGTGTGGGGAACCACTGGCCCCAGGAAGATGACCTGCTGTGCTGGGGTGCCCCCAATTCACAGGTATAAATGTCCTGGATGTCTGAAGGCAGGTACTGCAAGAGCCAAGTGTGCATGTGTGTGCCTTGCTAACAAGCATCAGGCTTCCTGGTGTCACTCCCCATGTATGGGCCGTGTAGAGATAGTCTGGGCCAGAGAAGGGGGCTTCTATGGATACTCTGGGCTGCCAGGCTCCATAGGGCTCCAAAGCACAGTTACTAATTCCTCTGAAGCCAGATCTTGTGGGATCTTGGAAGCCATTCCAGGCCTGACCAGGGCTCCAAGGGATGGGAGACAGCTGGGAGTCATGAGTGCTAGACAGGCCTCAGAGGAAAAGGACAGCAGGGTCTTATGGGGTTTGAGGGCAACCATATTCAAAGTTCCTCATTATTGGACCTTGCAGAAAATGACTAGCCCAAGAATAATGCCTGGTGGCCTAGGGCAGGCCCTATCCAACAGGCTTGGAGGGCCTGAATCCTGAGGGCAGGTGGTCGGGTGTAAACTGTGCATGTGCAGGCTGGCATGTGTCACATTCAGGCTTCCTGGGATCTTTCCTCCGGTCCCAGCAGTTTAGGAACAGACTAAATCTGCCTGCCACAGTCAGGGATTTCTGAAGGACACCCTGCACTGATGAGGTCCAGCAATTTCCAAAACAGAGATGCCTGTTCCCCTGAAGCCAGATCTTATGGGAATTTCTTAACCTTGCCATCCTGGGCAGTGCTGGGTAGTTAGTTCATGAGAAACCACTGGGAGATCTCACTCTCACAAAAGCCCTATGTATCTTCCCAGCATGAACTATAAAGGGGCTGGTTCAGATGACCTTTGCTTCCCTGCATCAAGAGTGCAGTGGTGGGAACTGCTGGCCCAGAAAGATAGCCTGCTGGGCTGGTGGGCCCCATTGCACAGGCCAAGGAGCCCTGGCCACCAGCAGGCAGGCACTGTGGGAGTGGGAGCCAACTACTCATGTGCATGCCACACTGTCTAGGCATCCAGGCTCCCTGGTCTCGTTCACCCAGTTTGGGACCTGTAGGGATAGTCTGGGCTAACGGCAGGAGCTTCCAGGGGATAGTCCAGGCTTCCAGGGTCCTTCTGGATGCATCATAGAGTTACTAATTCCCCTGAAGCCAATTTTCATGGGATCCGAGACCCCAATGTTGCTGGATCTCAGAAGTCCTTCCAGGCCTGACAAGAGCAACATGGAATTGGAGACACTGGAATGGAAAGCCTAGTGAGGTCCTTGAGATCTGGTTCCTGGGGAATTGGCATCTATTTTTGAGTGGGCTGGCCCATGATGGGAGATACTTTCCCCAGAAGTCTCTGCCTGTGGCCTCATCTATCCAACTTGGTTCAGACACAGGGGCTGATCCCAGGTCACATGACATGTGCATGCATAATTTGTTCCCAAACACCTGCTCTCAGACATTCAGTCACTCTAGGCTTGTGTGGAGAGGAGCAGCCACCACCCAGCAGTCCATCTTTTGGGGGAAGTGTTTTCCTGCACTTCACTCCTGATTAAGAGCCTGGAGAGGTCCTTACTGCCAGACTCCTTATGGCCCTGCTACCACTCCTGAGCAAGGGCTCTTGCTAGCAGTCAAGCTTCCAGGTGTCCCTCTTCTCCCGACTCTGGGGCCAGGTCCAGCATGGCATGGCTTCAGAGATCCCTTGAGATCTGGCTTCAGGGGAATTGGTATCTTGGTTTTGGATTACACTGAACCATGGAAGATGGGTGCAGCCTCCCAGAATGCACACCTGGAACTTGGCCTTTGGCTACACAACCCAGACGCAGGGACTGATCCTTGGACACCCTGGACGTCCAGTCCATGGCATGTACATGTAAAATTTGTTCCTCTGCATCTTCCCTTAGTCATCTATGCCCTTAAGGCTTTTGTGGATAGAGTGTGCCCCAATCACCAGGCCTTCCACCTGGGGAAAGCAGGTCCCCATAATGCAGTCCTGGAAAGGAGGCTGGAAAGGTCATTTATACGAGAGTCCATATGGCCCTTTTCCAGTAAGGTACATTGGGCCTCTTCAGTAACCAGGGCTCCCAGGCGTCTGTAATTTTTGGATTCTCCCACACTGTCTAGCATGGCATGGTTTCTGAAATCCCATGAGATCTGGCTTTAGGGGAATTGACATCTTTCTAGGAGCAGATTGGACCTTACAAGCATGATGTGTTGCCCAGGCCAAGCCTGTGATCTGGCTCATGTCTTGGCAGCCCAGACCCAGATCTGTTCCTGGGAGCCAAGGATGCTGAGGCCAAGGAAATGTACATGTGTGGTTCTTTCCTGTGCACCTGCCCTCAGGCACCGGGCCTTCTAGGCCTGTTTGAAATGGTCCTGCCCTCGCCCATTAGCCACTCTGCCTGACTGGTACATTTTATGTTATACATATTTTACTGCAATAAAAAATGGAAAAAAGTTCTGTCTCTTCTCTATCCACCTGTCTTGTGACTTGTTGGGTATAGATTGAGGCAAGGAAGGAGGTGAGTAGGCCAGTCCTGTAGAATAACCAGTACTGGTTAAAAATTCCAGACCATATTTCATACTCCTGAGCAAGAAAACCTTCTCTTTTGTGGTTATAGTAAGATTGATCTCAATCATTTAATTCCTCTTTTCTAGAAAAATTACATTAAACCACCAAAAATTTGGAATCGAGAAGACAATTATTGGCTTTGGAAAACATAAAAGAGGATTAGCTATGGAAATAACTCTGAGCAATTTATTCCCTAAGAAGAGATGTTTTCTGTTGGACTAACATTCCATGTCAATCCAGCACATCCTTCAACATCCACAGAAAAAGGACAAAGGGAATTTGAAGAGAATATACACTTGGTTGGAGTCTTTCACTCTCAGCCCACTAATTTAACAGATTATATGAGAAAGAAAATCTGACTGTTTAGTTTCTTACTGTTAATATTAAAAAAACCATCAATATTATTACTAAGTTCACAATAAAGTAGTGTAAAATTACTTACTACACTCCAAAGAACATTTTCAATATACAAAAAAGACTAGAAAAGCATTAAGACTTCAATCTAAATCTGACAGAATAAATTTAAAAAGGAAAGTAATTTGGTAATATAAAAGCATCTGTATTAGGGTTCTCCAGGGAAACATAATCAATAGAATATACATAGACACATAAAAAGAGATTTATTATGAGGGATTGGCTCATAATCTAAGAAGTCCCATAATCTGCTGTCTGCAAGCTGGAGTCCCAGGAAACTAGTGCTGTGGTTCCAGCACAAACCTGGCCCGAGAACCAGGAGATCCAATGGTGTAAGCTCCTATCTGAGTCCAAAGGCCCCAAATCCAGGAGCAGCAGTGTCTGAGAGCTGTAGAAGATAGATGTCCTAGCTCAAGGAGAGAGAAAATTTACCCTTCCTCCACGTTTTTATTCTACTGAGACCCTCAATGAATTGGATGATATCCACTCACTTTGGTAAGGGAAATCTTTATTACTGATTCAATGCTGATTCATACTGATTCAAATGTTAATCTCTTCTGGAAATATTTTCATGGACACACTTAGAAATAATGTTCTACCAGCTGCCTGGGCATCCCTTAGCCTTGTCAAACTGACACATAAGATTAACCATCACAGCCTCTAATGAATTTGGATCTACCCTTCAGTTGCCCACATTGCTAGTGTTGGTAAAGGCACACTTCTCTGTTCTAAATTCCTCTGTCTCTCTGCTTTGCCTATTTTCATTTCTCATCTCTGCTTTTTCCCAGGTCATTCTCTTTCACTATAATTGTGCCTTTCCAAATCAATCTCACCCAGCCCATCCCTTACCCTCTACTTTACCTTCTGTTTCTCCCAGCTCTCCCTTAGTCACTCAGATTTTGTGGTTTTTTTGTTGTCTCTTCTCTCCTTATCTCTCACCCCATCTGGACATTCATAAGTATGAAATAAAGATGTGACCTGCGCAGGAAGGCACACTTTCCAGTGGGGCATCAAGAATATAAACACACCCAGGTAGGTATAGTTAGTGGGATGGGATTTGAGACAGAAGAACATAGGGTGTCACAGGACAGGAGCCATCATCTCCCCCATCCAGGGCTCAGGGGTCCCCCTGAAGTGGTGACTATAAAGGGGAAGTCTAGGGAGTGGCAGGGCCCAGCTGGACAAGGAAGAGAATGGGAGTCACAGGAGAGGACTGGGGTCTATAAAATTCCAGGTTGGAGGTGAGCTAGGCATCCTAGGGCTACTCTGGAGGGCCATGAGGGGAGAGGCTGGGGCCCTGGGGAGAGAGCCCACCTCCAAAGTGGGAACTCAATAGGGTGTGGGATGGGGAGTGAAAACAATAAAGTATTTTAAGCAGGAAAACCAAGCAGCAAGTAGCCTATGTGTGCAAAAAGCCAAAAAACCTGGTGGGGATTTTAATGGAAAGGGACTTGGACCTAGAATCAGGCAGTAGAGCAACCCACCTGGAAGCGTCTCAGGGTTACACCAGGCTCCCTAAAAGCAGGATGGGTGAGGGCAGGGATTGTAATATCCAAAGCAATTCCCTGACCCTTGATGTGTAGGACATGGAATGGGGGTGCCAGGAAAGACAGTTTTGAACTGGAAGAAAAGGAAACACATTTCCCTGAGAGTGACCAGCTCTTCTTGAGACTGCTTTTGGATAAACAGTAAACTGAGTTAGGTAGGGCAGGACCTTAAGATGGTAGGAACTTAGCCTCCCACATCCACCCTGGTTGTCTCTGGGTCTGTCCCTCCTTTTCTCCAACAGAATTTTAGTCCCCTCAGAGTCAGATCCACCTGGATGGTTTGGTATCCAGTGGAGCTGCACTGCTTTCATCATACTCAAGTTAAATATTTCAACCAATGCAAGATAAAAGCTTAGAGTTGTGAGGGCCACTTATATTAAATGCTGAGATGTTTTCTTCTTAACAAGTTGCAAACAGTTTAAGTTAAAAGCCCTTTTTGTGATGGGTAGAGACTGATAAAAATTTTCTCCTTGACCAAACTCTGCTTAGACTCCTCTGAGCTCTTTTTCAACTAAGCCATACTTTTGGGCTTCCATGTTTCTTTCTTCCCTGTCCAGTTTTAGCAAGAATCCTGCTAAGAGAGTTTAGCCAAAACCCCTCACTTTTGCTATGTAATCAGGTTTCTCATTCTCCACCATCCCCCAAGTCCTGCCTTCAGCAACAATCCTATTAGGTAAGTTTGGCCGGAATTCCCCCTCACTCCTGATGTTTCATCTTAGTAATTTTTCATCCACTGACTCTCACACTGCTCCTTGGCTATAAATTCTCACTTTTCTTTGTTGTATTTGGAGTTGAGCCCAATCACTCTCCCCCACTGCAAGACCCCATTGCAGTGGTTCCTGTACCTATTGTGATAGTCCTCCCATGAATGAACTCATCCTTACCATGTCATTCAATATTTTTTTCTTTAACAGGATCCATGTTCTCTGAGTACCCCAGGTGTGATTTGGCCAATGTGGAGCACGGTTGAACCCAGGGACACACCTCATACCTACTGTGTGACTGGAGCCTTTGAATATGGTGGGATATTACTCTCCTAATGAAGTTATGTTATATGGAAAAGGCAAGGTGTTTTGCAGATGTAATTAAGGTCCTTAATCAGTTGACTGTAAGATAATCAAAATGGAGATTTCCCACAGGGTTAGCTTTTATAAAGAGGGTCTACAGATCAGACAAAAGGGAAGTCAGAAAGATGTGAAGCCAGAAACAGTCTCCTGCTGGCCTTGAAAAAGCAGTCAAAGGAAGGATAACCAGTAACTAATAAAATAGATTGACTATAAGAGTGGAAAGAAATAGAGTGAAAGTTATAGAAGGGGTGACACTTCTGAATATATCTGTTTGTACACTTTTGATTTGGACCTTTTAATATATTCAAAAATGAAATTAGATCAACAAGGATGGAAAAAATCTTTGAAAACAAAGGAATAAATAAGCCTAATTATATTTTAAATAAATATCATAATTGTACAAATAACAAAGCAACAACAACCAATTTGAGTAAATTTTGAACACGGTACTTTCACTGTATACACTCAGGCTAAAGACAGTAGTAACTGCAAATAATTCGTAAGTCTACTTAACAAGTTAAATTTTTTGCAGTGGTGTGGGTGTAGCAATCCTGAAACTATTTTTGGGCGTATTGTGTGACTGAGCAGATGATTAAATACGTTGAGGTTGTAGAGCCTAGGTTTCCTAGTAGTGGAGAAAGGAGGTACACATGCTTAAGGGGGAAGGAGAGGATAAGTTCCAGTATACTGGATTGCAATCACAGTTATTAGCATGAATTCATAGTTTGTATATGTGTCTGTGTGCGTCTATTTCCTAGCCCTGTCTACTAAAAGGGCCTAGAAAAATGATACCTAAGTAACAATGAGAACACATACAATGCAAATCTTGGTTTCTAAATTTTATTCCCAGATAATAGGAACCAGCTTTCTTTGGAGAAATTGTTGATTGGGGCAGACAAGTACAAGATTGAGGCTGGGGGAAGGGAATTACAAAATAAACCTAGGGCATATTTAGCTAGAAAGCAAGGAAATACTCACAAAAATTTGGATAGGTGAAGAGAAAACAGGAGAGTGATGTCAGCTTCATGGCAGAGTGAGTTGTTCCCTTTGTCTTTCCCCTCTAAGTTACAACTAAAGGGACATTCATTAACCAGCATAGGATTCCCTTCACAGCACAACAGGATGCCTGAGAGACCCATGAAGCCATGGAGCTAAAGGTAGGTGGAGGGCAGGCCTGGTGTTGTAGTGGTTAAGGTCATGTTCTCCACATCGGTGGCCCAAGGTTTGCAGGTTTGGATCGTGGGTGTGGACTGATGCACTGCTTGTCAAGCCATGCTCTGGCAGGTGTCCCATATAAAGTAGAAGAAGATGGCACAGATGTTAGGACAGGGCCAATCTTCCTTAGCAAAAAAGAGGGGGATTGGCAAAGGGTGTTAGCTCAGGGCTGATCTTCATCACAAACAAACAAACAAACAAATAAATAAAGATGAGTGAAATGGATACCTGGGAGGCAGTGGAACTAGGTGAACACACTCCTCCCAGCAAGTTAGGTCACAGATCCTCACACACTGGCTGCCACACCTGTAAGAGGAGGTGGGGATGGCCTGGCCCACATGAATGCTTTCAGAGTTGTAGCCTGGCCTGTGGGAGCACCCACCATGCCATGGTAGCCCCACCCATGGGAACACTCTACACCAAGTGGCAGCAGCTCAGCCCCCATGAAGGCACCCTGTCCACTCAGAAAGCACTCTGCCCACAGAACACAGCAACCTGCAGAACCCACTGAGTGGTAGCTCAGCCCCCACCTAGTGAGAAGGCACCCCGCCTGCTCAGAAGGAGACCGGCCTGTGGAGCACAGCAACCTGTGGAACCCACTGAGTGGCAATTCAGCCCCTGTGTAGGTGCCCCTCTTGCCTAGCATAGCAGCTCAGCCAGTCCCTGCTGAGTACAGCAGCCTGGCCCATGTGACAGCGACCCATTCACTGAGCACAGAGGCTCTGCCTGTAGTGCATGACCCACCCACCCAGTGCAGAGGCCCTTCCCACCTGAGTGTAACTTGCAGTGCAGCTGTGGCCAACCCATGCAAATGCAGAGCAGCCCTACCTGCACAACTTCCAGCAGATGGGGTGGGATCAGAAAATACAGCTCCTACTCCCCCAGAGTGGTGGCAGGTGGAATCTGTGACCTGATACTACCACAAATGTACCAGCAAAGGCTAAAATCATCAAACACAATGGAGAACTACAGTAATTCTTCAGAGCAGAAGCAAAATGACAAGTCTCCAGAAACCAATTCTGAAGTCACAGAAATTTACAGTCTAAACGACAGACAATTCAAAATAGCTGTCATAAAGAAATTCAATGAATTACAGGAAAACTTAGAAAGACAGTTCAATGAGCTCAGGAATAAAATTAATGAGCAGAAGGAATATATCACCAAAGAGATTGAAATTCTAAAAAAAAAAAAAAAAAACCCAACAAATTCTGGATATGAAGAACACAGTGAATGAAATAAAAAAATAACCTAGAAGCCATGAAAAATAGAGCTGATGTTATGGAGGATAGAATTAATGAGTTAGAGAACAGAAATATAGAAATGCTTCAAGTAGAGGAGAAGAGAGAAGTAAGATTTTAAAAAGTGAAGAAATACTTTGAGAAATATCCAACTCAATTAGGAAAAGTAACATAAGGATAATAAGTACCCCAGAGGGAGAAGAGAGGGGGAAAGGAGCAGAGAGCTTGTTCAAACAAACAGTAGCTGAGAATTTCCCAAACCTGGGGAAGGAACTGGACTTACAATTACATGAAGCCAATAGAAATCTTAATTACATCAATTCAAAAGGAGCTTCTCCAAGGCATATAATAGTAAAACTGACAGAGTCAATGACAAAGAAAAAATATTAAGGGAAGTAAGGCATAAGAATATAACCTACAAAGGAACCTCTATCAGGCTTTTAGCAGATTTCTAAGCAGAAAGCTTATAGGCTAGGAGAGAATGGAATGACATATTCAAAATACTGAAAGACAAAATCTTTCAACCAAGAATATTCTATCCAGTGAAACTATCCTTCAGATATAATGGAGAAATAAAAGTTTTTCCAGATAAACAAAAGCTGAGGGAGTTCATGGCCACTAGACCTCCCCAACAAGAAATGATGAAAGGAGCCCTCACACCTGAAACAAAAAGGCAAAGGTTTGCAAAGCCTTGAGCAAGGAGATAAAGACACAGACAAAAATCAGAAAATTGCAACTCTCTATCAGAACAGGTTAGCAAACACTTAATTATAACTTAAAAGATACATGGAGGGAAAGCATCAAAAATAATTATAAACACTTCAATTTAGTCACAAACTCACAACACATAAAAAGAATAACTGTGACAACAATAACTCAGAAGGGGAAGATGAACGAGGGAACCTGCTTAGGCTAAGGGAGATAAGAGGCTATCAGAAAATGGACTACCTCATCTATGAGATCTTTTATACAAACCTCATGGTAACCACTAAATAAAAAATCAGAGAAGAGCCACAAACCATAAATAAAGAGAAAACCATCACAAAAACCCACCAAACTGAAATGGCAGTCAGAGATACAAGGGAAGAGAAACAATGGAAATATAGAACACCAGGAAAACAGAGATAAAATGGCAGTGTTAAGCCTTCATGTATCAGTAATCACTCTAAATGTAAATGGATTTAATTCTCCAATCAAAAGACACAGAGTGGCTGGATGGCTTAAAAAGCAAGACCCAACAACATGCTTCCTTCAGGAAACACACCTCAGCTCTAAAGACAAACAAAAGCTCAGAGTAAAGGGATGGAAGATGTTACTCTAAGCAAATGGCAAGCAGAAGAAAGCAAAAGAGAAAACAGGAGACAAATTGAATGGGCTCCCACTGGCCAAGTTTGAAACAATTTTAGCATCAAAATGAAAAATGAATTTTTTCTGATGGCGTAAAAGGAGACTGGATGTCATAACTTTCATCTACCCAATAAGAAAAAAAACCTGAAAATTAACGATTCTTTCTTCTTAGATCCTTCAGAGAACTGAGGTAACAGTACAAACCACTGTCCCCAAAATTAGAGAGAGATAGGTGATACAGACAATTACAACTTTTTGCAGCAGTAACACATGAGCAGAAACCTTGGTGGGAACCAGTACCAGGGTAGGAAAAGCCAAATTAAAATTGACAAATTACATAATGTGAACAACTTCGAGATTTAAAAACTCCAGGGGACCCATGCATTTGTGGGTTTTTACCTCCAGGAGCCCTACCAGGTTCTCACAGTGATTATCCAAGAAAAATTCCTGCTTCCAGCCGGGAGAGGGGAAAAGCAGCCATTTTGAAAAAAGGCTGAAGCATTCTGTTCTTCTTCATAAAGCCTGCTCTCAAGAGAAACAATTTTACTAAAGCTTAACCAAATGGGGTTTTACCTGAGCCTACTGACCTAGGGGAAGGGAAATAACCAAATCTAGACCCCTGTAGCCTTTTCCTTTAAGTGTGGGAGGTACTGAGAAGCACGTATGAAGGTCACAGTCCAGGGGCACAAGCTCACTAAAGACTGAGAGTTAATCAGATGACTATAGAATATTTCCCTTCCCCAACACCTTACTATCACATCAACAGGGCTTATGTGCAAGAACAGAGAAATACAATGGAAAGAAATGCACATTAGTCCTTATTTAAGAAGTCTCCAGGAAACTTCAAGTCAACAAGTGAGACAAAAACAAGGACATCAGAGGAAAATTTATCCTCTGGCATCTACAGCTACAGAAAACAGTAAATACACCCTAACTCCTAATCAAATTAACATACAACCTTACACTAAAGGCTTATTTACTTCAGTTCCTTTAGATAGCATGTTCAGTTTTTAACAAAAAAAATTACAAAGCATACTAAAAGATAAAAAATACAATTCGAAGAGGCAGAGAAAGCACCAAACCCAGACTTAGATATGGCAGAGATGTTGGGATTAAAATAGGGAATTTAAAACAACTAAGATTAATATGCTAAGGCCTCAAAGAAAAAAGTGCACAACATGCAAGAACAGATGGATAAGATAAACAGAGACATGGAAACTCTAAAAAAGAATCAAAAGGAAATGCTAGAAATCAAAAACACTGCAACAGAAATAAAAAATGCCTTTGATGGGCTTGTCAATAGACTGGGCATGACCAAAGAAAGAATCAATGAACTTGAATAAATGTCAGTAGAAACTTCTAAAACTAAAATGCAAAGAGGAAAAAAACAAAAGAACAGAATATCCAAGAACTGTGGGACAATGACAACAGGTGTCACATATGCGTTATGGGACTACCAGAAGAAGAAAAAGAGAAAGGAACAGAAGAAATATTTAAAGTAATGATGACTAAAATTTCCCCCAAATTAACAATAGACACCAAACCACAGATTCAGGAAGCTCAGAGAACACCAAGCAGGATAAATACAAAAAAAAAAAAAAAAAACCAAAAAAAACATTTCTAGGCATATTATATTCAAACTTCAGAAAATGAAAGTCAAAGAGAGAAATCTTGAAAGGCATCAAAGGTGAGAAAAATCTTACCTAAAGAGGAACAGAAATCAGAATTACATTTGACTTCTTTTCAGAAATCATGCAAGCAAGAAGAGAGTGGAGCAAAACACGTAATGTGTTGAAAGAGATAAAAACACCAACTCAGAATTCTATATGGAACAATATTATCCATGAAAAGTGAAGAAGAAGTAAACTTTCTCAGACATACAAAAATTGAGGGAGTTTGTCTTCAGTAGACCTGCCTTGCAAGAAATGTTAAAAGAAATTCTTCAGAAAGAAGGAAAAGTATACAAGTCAGAAACCTGCATCTACATAAAGAAAGGAAGAGTGCTAAGAAGGAATAAATGAAGTTAAAATAAAATCTTTTATTTTCTTATTCTTAATTGTTCTAACATGTAAATTTGTTCAAAATAATAATAGCAAAAATGCATCCAATGATTACAGCTTATGAATAAGTAAAATGAAGGACAGCAATATTATAAGGAATGGGAGGAAAGAATTGGAAATACTGACTTAAAAGTTACTTTCACTACCCATGAAGTGGTATAGACTTATAAAAGAGAACTTGGAGTAGCTATAAATGTATACTAAAAAACTGAGGACAATCATTAAGAAAATTTTTCAAAATAAGTAATATTAATATGATAAAGAAGAGAAAAAGTTGAATCATATCAAATACTCAATTAAAACCAGAGAATTCAGAAAAAGAGGGGAAATCAAAAAGAAGAAACAAAGACCAGGGGCAACAAGCAAAAAACAGTAACAAATATGATAGATATTAATCCAACTATATAAAAAATTACTTTAAATGTCAATGGTTTGAATACACCAATTAATGGGCAGATACTGTCAGAGTGGATCAAAGGCCTATGCATAAGAGCTAAAACTCTAAAACTCTTAGAAGAAAACATAGAGAAAAAATCTTCATGATGTTGTGTTTGGCAATGATTTCTTGGATATGACACCAAAAGCACGGGCAACAAAAGAAAAAATAGATAAATTGGACTTCATAAAAATTAAATCTTTGTGCATCAAACACTTTTAACAGAGTGAAAAGTCAACTCATGGAATAGGAGGAAATATTTGCAAATCAAGTCTCTGATAAAGGGTTAATACACAGAATTTAAAAGGAACTCCCACAACTCAATGACAAAATGACAATAAAATTTTAAAAATGAGCAAATGAATAGGCATTTCTCCAAAGAAGCTATACAAATGATAATAAGCACATAAAAATATTCTCCACATTATTAGGAAAGTGCAGATTGAAACCACAATGATATACAAGATTACACTCATTCAGATGGCTATTATCAAAACACACACACACTAAAAAATAACAAGTGTTGGTGAGGGAATAATTTGAATCCTTGTGCACTGCTGGTGGGAAAGTAAAAAAGTGCAGCTGCTGTGGAAAAGAGTATGGTGGGTCCTCAAAAAATTAAGAATAGTATTACCATATGATCCAGCGAGTCCACTTCTGGTTATATACCCAAAGGAACTGAAAGCAGGGATTCAAACAGATATTTGTACACCAGTATTCATAGCCATATTATTCACAATAGTCAAAAGAAACAACTGTCCATTGATTAATGAATGGATAAGCAAAATGTAGTATATACATATGATGAAATACTATTCAGGCTTAAAAAGTAGGAAAATTCTAACACATTTTACAACATGGATGAACCTCCACCACATTATTCTAAGTGAAAAAAGCCAGACACAAAAGAAAAATATTGTCTGATCCCATTGATGTGAGATACCTAAAGAAGTCAAATGCATAGAGAAAGAAAGTAGAATGGTGGTTGACAGGGGCTGGGAGGAGGAGAGAATGAGAAGTTATTGGTAAATGAGTATTTAGTTTTAGTTTGGGAAGATGAGAAAGTTTTGGAGATGGATGGTGGTAATGGTAACATAACAATGTGAATACACTTACTGACAGTCAATTGTACACTTAAAAGTGGCTAATGTAAATTTTATATGACGTATATTTTATCATCATAAAAATCTAAAAATATAAAACTTTTTAAAAAGAGTTTATCACTCATAAAAGGCATGATCTCTACACTTCTAAACATAGTGTTTTACACAGAGACACTATGCTCTCTCACTCTTCCACCTAACACTATTACTTTGTTTACACATCTCACATATTAGAATAAACTATGAGCCCTGCAAATTCTAAACACAGTTTTTACACATGTGTATCTGTTGAACAGATTTTAAACATGTTCCAAAAAGACATGACCCACTCACTTCAAAACACAGTATATCACAGAGATGACATTTTGCCCTTTTACTCATATGTCTGTCTGTTAAACAGAGAATCTAAATGTTTCTCACCAATGAGTATAGGAAATGAGCCATATATTCCTAATCATAGTGTTTCTCTGAGGTAATCCTGTTTTCATTCACACATACATTGCTCTGCAGAAAACTTGTTTAAAAGTGTCACAAAGTAGAAGGAACAAAAAATCTCACAAACTTGTAAACATATTGTGTCTCAGGGATCACCATGCTCGTTCACTCTTTCACCTTAATCTGTCAATCGCATTGTTCCAAAAGATCTCCTTGCAGAAAGAATTACAATGACACACTTCTCAACAATGTGTTTCACAAAGATAACACTTTGCTCCTTCACTCATGTACCTGTGAGTGAAACAGTGTTTTACATACATATCCCAAAACACTGTAGCACATGTACTTCACACTAAAAATAGTGTTTCACTCACATATCACTAACTACAATTGCACAGCCATCACACACCACAAAACAGTTTTTTAAACATATATTAGTAAATAGTGTAGACCCATACCACATGCTTCACAATGTTTCACACATATCATTAACCACAATAACACATGTGCACCACATTCCATTAAATACAGTGTTTCATGCATATATCACAAACACAATGTAACATGCACTATACCCTATGTAACTGTTTTCATACATACATCACTAAGGGGAGTAGCACACTAACAGTAAACACTAAACACAATGTTCCACACACACTCACACTACTAAACACGGGGTCTTACACAAATATCTTTAAACATATTATCTCATACACAACTAAGCACAGTTCCTTTCTCACATAAAACACCCCTGTAAACACTTTGTTTCACCATATGTACACCACCAAGCACACAGTCTCACAAATCACAACACAATTCAATGTCTTTTTCATATACACCAATAAGCACACTGTCTTGAGCACATTTACAGCACCAAATACAGTATCTCAAATTCCCAATGCTAAACACAGGTCTTACACATTATTAACCATTGTGTCTCACACATGCATGCATCACAAAACACAGTGTTTTATACACACTCAAACTAATATAGTGTCTCCAAAACACAATGCTAAACAGTGTCTCACACACCCACATATTGCTAAATAGTGTTTCCTACACTGATCACTAAAAGTGTCTCATTCACCCTCACATCACTAAACACAGTGTCTCATATACAAATCACTAAGCACTGTGTTACATACTTGTCAGCAAACACAGCATCTCACACCTTCCACTACACAGTGTGCCACCATACTCACATTAGTAAAGAGTGTCTCCCACACACATAAAGATCATTAAATAGAGACATACAGACATCATGACCATGTCACACACACACATCATTTAGCACAGTCTCATACACATCACTAAACAAGTGACTCACACACACAGTCCACTAAACTCCTTCTCTCTCATACACAGCTCCACATAGTGCATGATACTTGTCTTACTAAGCACAATGTCTAAAAACCACATCACTAAACAACTTCCACTCCTTACACATTCACTCAATTCCATTCAACAATTAATCCTCACACACTCACTGTGTGGTTTATAACAAACACTATTTGCACCCTCACCATGTACAACTTCACAATCTTCACACACTCGTGCTTAATCCATTTATGATCTTGAAGACCAATCATTTGCCCTTCAACTGTCTTGATATCACACTCACTGTGTGTCATTCTACAATAAGTCTTTGCATGCTCACCTCACATCATCCATCTTCCACTCCTCACGTAACCATGCTGTGCCATTATACAGTCACTCCACACACACACCCTTGTATTCATTAACACCTCTTGCACACTTACTGTGTGAGGTGCAATAACTCTACAAACTGGCTTTCTCTGTTCAACTTCCCATCCTTGCACACCCACTGTAACATTCTTTTGTTACCAATTTTGAAACTCACTGTATGCTGTTCCATAACCCATCTTGCCACAGATTCTGCACTATCCAAATTCCACCTGAGGAGTGACATCACCAAGAAGGCGACATAAGTCGTTTCCAATTTTGCTGCCCCTCACAAGTAGAACAACTAAGAATGGTTTATGGACAAGACACAATTGTGAAAATTTTAGAATGCATGGTCAAGGCTAATGCATTCCTTCTGCACCACAGATACCAAGACGTACTACATTAGAAGTGTAACAGGTGCGGCTTCACTCTGACCTCATTGCCCCTTCCACAGGCCAGCACAGCACTGCAACAAAAGGGCTCCCCTGAACCTATGTTTTTTCCAGTGGGTAAAAACATAGGATGGACATCCAGCTCTCTCAGCATTGTGAGTCATTTCTCAGGAGGCCCACTCTGGTCTTGCCTCATGGGAATCATGGGGAAATCTGCAGGGCTTGACTGCTGGAAATTGGATTGTGATGGAGAATGAAAGAGGGGTTTGCAGCAACCAACACTCAGATCTCAGCAGACTGAGTTCCTACTTGTAGCACTCAAGTAGAAATCCCAACCAGCATCTTTGCTTATCTTCAGAGTAAAAACACTGGTGCAGTCTAACCAGAGAACTTGGTGGGGTTAAGGTTATCCTGATTTGGGACCTCAAAGAAAGAGTCTTGCCAGACTTGGAGCCTGGTCTGTCCTCCACCCAGGCAGGGGAACTAAATAATAACTCTACCCATTTATAAGTGTAGTTCCCAATTACTGCCCAACAAGGCAGCCTTCCAGAGCACCTGGGAAGCTGCTTAATCCAGCAGCAACTGAGAAGAGAGCCTGGGCAGCAGCAGTGCCAATCAACAGAGAAAAGAAAGTGGTCCCATTTGGCTGGGAAACCTGGGACACAGTTCTGCCTGAGTCAAGACCCCAGATGAAGAGACTTGCTGGCCTCAAAGACAATTTTACCACTTCACCCAAGCAGGAGGGGGCTAATTCATTGCCCTACTTACTGCAGAATGTAGCTCTTGGCCTTTCCAACCAGGAAGCCTGGACTGAGCACATGGTAAGCTGCTTAACCCAACAGCACTTGGGTGGAGAGCACAGCCAGTAGTTCTGCATGACTGTGGAGCTAGGGCTGTGCCTGTATTTGGCCAAGAAACTTGGGGCACAGTTCTGTCTGAGTCAAGACCCCAAAACAAAGAGCCTTGCAAGCCTTGGAGCCAGTTCTGCCGCTCCATCCAGACAGGACAGCTAATTCATAGCCCTGCCCACTCCTGGCAATCCCTGACCAGGAAGCCTGGCCTGAGCACCTGGGAAGTTGCTTAACCCCAAAGCACTCAATGGAGAGCCTAACCAGCAGTGCTGTATGTCAGCAGAGCCAGGATTATGCCCCTGTTTGGTGAGGGAAGTTCAACAAAGAAATAAAAACCATCAGAACAAAACAAAACAAACAAACAGAAGTTCTAGAGCTGAAGAATACAATAACTGAACTGCAAAATTCAAAAGAGAGCTTCAACAGCAGACTTGACCATACAAAGAATCAGCGACCCTAGAAGACAGGACATTTGAAATTATCCAGTCAGAGAAGCAAAATAATAATAATGAAAAAGAGTGAAGAAAACCAATGGGACAAAAGGGAAACCATGAAAAGAAACACTATCTACATAATGGGAATCCCTGAACAAGAAGAGAAAGAGACAAAAAGTAAATTTAAAGCAATAATGGCTGAAAACTCCCCAAATCTTGGGAGATAAATGGACATACAGATCCATCAGGCCCAAATGACACCAAATGGATTGAACCCAAATAGGGCTACACTTAAATATATTATAATTAAATTGTCAAAAGACAAAGAAAAAATTATGAAAGCAAGAAGAGAAAAGTGACAAGTCACATACAAGGGAACCCCATAAGACTATAAGTGGATTTCTAAACCAAAACTTTTAAGGCCAGGAAAGAATGGGATAATATGTTCAAAAATATTCAAAGAAAAAAGTGTTGACCAAGAATGCTATACTTGGCAAAGCTGTCCTTCAGAAATGAGGGAGAGATATAGCCTTCCCAAACAAAAAAAAAGCTAAGGAAGTTCATCACCACTAGACCTGCCTTGCAAGAAATGCTACAGGGAGTTCTTTGAGTGGAAGTAAAAGGACTCTGGTAACGTTGTAAAACCATATGAAGGTAGTGTACAAGTCACTGGTAATGGCAAATATATAGTTGAAGTCAGATTCTCTAATATGCTAATGTGATGTGTAATCCACTTACAACTCTAGTTTAAAACTTAAAAAACAAACATATTGAAAGCAACCATAATTACAATAATGAGTTATTAGAAACACAATGCTAAAATATAAGTAAACTGTAACAGGAGAAGTGAAGTGTAAAGTTTAGGAACATTGTCAAAGTTAAGTTATCAGTTTAAAATAAGATGTTATAATTTTAAGATATTTTATATAAGCCTCATGGTAACCATAAGGGAAAAAACTGTAGTAGTTACACAAAAGAACGTGATAAACAAGTCAAAGCATACTGATACCAAAAGTCATCAAATCACGAAAGAAGACAGCAGGATAAGAAGCAAGGAACAATGGGTCTACAAAACAGTCAGAAAACAATTAACAAAGTGGCAATAGTAAGTCTTTACCTATCAATAATTAATTTAAATATAAATGAATTAAAATATCCAATCAAAAGACATAGAATAGTTGAACAGATTAAAAAAACAAGATATAACAATATACTGCCTACAAGAGATTCACTTGAGCTTTAAAGACACACATACTGCTCTCAGTGAACGGATGGAAAAAGATAGTTCAAGCAACTGGAAACCAAAAAAATAATAATAATAAAATAAAACCCAAAAGGGATGGCTATACTTATATCATACAAAATAGACTTTAAACTAAAAATGGTAAAAAGACACAAAGAAGTTCACTATATAATGATAAAGGAGTCGATTCATCAAAAAGATGTAACAATTGTAAATATTTATGCACCCAACATCAGACCACCTAAATATATAAAGCAAAAACTAACAGACCTAAAAGGAGAAATAAACAGCAATACAACAATACTTGGATACTTTAATACCCCACTCTCAATAATGGATAGATCATCCAAAGAATCATTAAAGAAACAGCAGATTTGGGGCCAGCCTTGTGGCACAGTGGCTTAATGTGTGCTTTGGCAGCCCAGGGTTTGCAAGTTCGGATCCTGGGCGCCAGCCGATGCACTGCTTGTCCGCCATGCCGTGGCGGCGTCCCATATAAAGTAGAGGAAGATGGCACAGATGCTAGCCCAGGGCCAGTCTTCCTCAGGAAAAAGGAGGAGGATTGGCAATGGATGTTAGCTCAGGGCTGGTCTTCCTCACACAAAAAAATAAATAAATAAAAAATAAAGAAACAGAAGATTTGAAGAACGCTATACACTGAATGGACTTAACAGACATATATGGAACATCCTATCTAACAACTGCAGAATGCACATTCTTCTCAAGCATACATGGAACATTTCCTAGGATACACCATATGTTAGGCCACAAAACAAGTCATAGCAAATTGAAGAAGACCAAGTGTCTTCTCTGACCACAATGGTATGAAACTAGAAACCAATAACAGGAGGAAAACTGAAGAACTCATGAATACATGCAAACTAAATAACATTCTCCTAAATAACTAATGAATTAAAGAATAAAAAAGTATCTTAAGACAAATGAAAATGAAAGCACAGCATATATATAACAGAGTACTATTTAGCTATAAAAAAGGCAATCCTGCCATTTGTGACAACATGGATGAAACTTGAGAACATTATACTAAGTGAAATAAGTCAGACTGAGACAGACAAATGCTGTATGATTTCGCTTATATGTGGAATCTGAATAAAAATAAAAATACAAACTCATAGAAAAAGAGATCAGATTTACGGTTACCAGAGGCAAGGGATGGGGATTGGAAGAATTGGATGAAGGTGGTGAAAAGGCATAAACTTCCAGTTATAAGATAAATAAGTACTTGGGATGACTATAGTTAACACTGCTGTATGATATATTTGAAAGTTGCTAAGAGAGTAGATACTAAAAGTGCTCATCACAAGGGAAAAAAACCTTTTTCTTTTTTTTCATAACTATATGAGGTGATGGATGGTAAATAAACTTATTGTGGTAAAAATTTTGCAATATACGTAAGGCAAATCATTATGCTGTATACCTTCAACTTATACAATGCTGTATGTCAGTTATATCTCAATATCAGTTATATCTCAATGTAACTGAAATAAAAAGACGAATTCCACCCTTTGCACATCCATTTTGTGCTATTCCCCCTTTGTACACTGTGATTCTTTTACACCCTCCTTCTGCACCAACCAACTTCCATTCTTTGCACACACAATTTGAGACATAAAAATCACAGTTTTCACACCCTGTGTGCATTTCACACCCTGTGTGTGATTCTTTATAAATGCAATGTTGATAATTTGCAACCTCTCTGCACAGTACTGTGCACCATACAATATCCATTCATTTTTTGACATCTAACAATCACTCTTTGAACACAGTTTGCATATGCATCAATCATTCTGTGCACACTAATTATTCTCCTAATATTTTCCCTTTTGCACACTCTGAACTATTCCACAATCACTCCTTGTGCACTTTTTTTTGGTGGTAACATTGGTTTATAGCATTGTGTAAGTTTCAGGTGTACATCATTATACTTGGATTTCTGCATAGATTACATCATGTTCACCACCAAAAGACTAATTGCAATCCATCACCACACACGTGTGCCTAATCATCCCTTTCACCTTCCTCCCTCCCCCCTTCCCCTCTGGTAACCACCAATCCAATCTCTGTCTCTATGTGTTTTTCTTTTCGTTGTTGTTGTTATTCTTATCTTCTACTTATGCATGAGATCATACAGTTTTTGACCTTCTCCCTCTGACTTATTTCGCTTAGCATAATATCCTCAATGTCCATCCATGTTGTCACAAATGGCTGGATTTCATCCTTTCTTATAGCTGGATAGTATTCTGTTGTGTATGTACAGCACATCTCCTTTATCCATTTGTTCCTTAACAGGCACTTAAGTTTCTTTGGAGTCTTGGCTATAGTGAATAACGCTGCAATGAACACAGGGGTGCATGTATCTTTACACACTCATGTTTTAATATTCTTTGGATAAATACCAAGTAGTGGAATAGCTGGATCCTATGGTAGTTCTATTCTTAATTTTTTGAGGAATCTCCATACTGTTTTCCATAGTGGCTGCACCAGTTTGCGCTCCCACCAGCAGTGTATGAGAGGTCTCTTCTCTCCACATCTTCTCCACTTGTTGCTTCCTGTGTTGTTAATTATAGCCATTCCGATGGGCCTGAGGTGATATCTCATTGTAGTTTTGATTTGTATTTCCCTGATGGTTAATGATGTAGAACATCTTTTCATGTGCCTGTTGGCCATCTGTATATCTTCTTTGGAGAAATATCTGTTCAGGTCTTTTGCCCATTTTTCAATTGGGTTGTTAGGTTTTTGTTGTTGAGATGTATGAGTTCTTTATACATTTTGGAGATTAAGCCCTAATCAGATATATGGTTTGCAAATATATTCTCCCAATTGTTAGGTTGTCTTTTCATTGTGATGATGGTTTCCTTTGCTGTGCAGAAGATTCTTAGTTTGATGTACTCCCATTTGTTTATTTTTTCTATTGTTTCCCTTGCCTGGTCAGAAATGGTACTTGAAAATATGTTGCTAAGACCAAAGTTGAAGAGCATACTGCTTATGTTTTCTTCTAGAAGTTTCATGTCTTACATTCAAGTCTTTAATCCATTTTGAGTTAATTTTTGCATACGGTATAAGATAATGGTCTACATTCATTCTTTTGCATGTGGCTGCCCAGTTTTCCCAACACCATTTATTGAAGAGACTTTCCTTTCTCCATTGTATGTTCTTGGCTCCCTTGTCAAAAATTAGCTGTCCATAGGTGTGTGGGTTTATTGCTGGGCTCTCGATTCTGTCCCATTGATCTGTGTGTCTGTTTTTGTGCCAGCACCATGCTGTTTTGGTTACTATAGCTTTGTAGTATATTTTGAAATCAGGGAGTGTAATACCTCCAGCTTTGTTCTTTTTTCTCAGGACTCCTTCGGCTATTCAGGGTCTTTCGTTGTTCCATATAAATTTTAGGATATTTTGTTCTATTTCTGAGAAAAATGTCATTGGAACTTTGATACAGATTGCACTGATTCTATAGATTGCTTCAGGAAGTATGGACATTTTAATTATGTTAATTCTTCCAATCCAAGAGCACATAATAGCTTTCCATTTCTTTGTGTCTTCTTCAATTTCTTTCAACAATGTATTATAGTTTTCAATGTACAGATATTTCACCTCTTTGGTTGTTTCTTCCTAGGTATTTTATTCTTTTTGTTGCAATTGTAAATGGGATTGTATTCTTAATTTCTCTTTCTGCTACTTCGTTGTTAGTGTATAGAAATGCAACTGATTTTTGTATGTTGATTTTGTATCCTGCAACTTTCCCATATTCATTTATTATTTCTAAAAGTTTTTTGGTGGATTCCTTAGGGTTTTCTATATATAAAATCATGTCATTTAGAAATAGTGACAGTTTCACTTCTTCCTTTCCAATTTGGATCCCTTTTATTTCTGTTTCTTGCCCAATTGTTTTAGCCAGGACTTCCAATACTATGTTAAATAGGAGTGGTGAAAGTGGGCATCCTTGTCTGGTTCCTGTTCTTAGAGGGATAGCTTTCAGTTTTTCACAATTGAGGATGATATTAGCTGTGGGTTTGTCACATGTGGCTTCTATTATGTTGAGGTACTTTCCTTCTATACCCATTTTATTCAGAATTTTTATCATAAATGGACACTGTATCTTGTCAAATGCTTTCTCTGCATCTATTGAGATGATCATGTGTTTTTATTCTTCACTTTGTTAATGTGGTGTATCATGTTGATTGATTTGTGGATGTTGAACCATCCCAGCATCCCTGGAATAAATCCCACTTGATCATGGTGTATGATCTTTTTAATGTATTGTGGTATTCAATTTGCTAGTATTTTGTTGAGGATTTTTGCATCGATGTTCATCGGTGATATTGGCCTGTAATTTTCTTTTCTTGTGTTTTCCTTGTCTGGTTTTGGTATCAGGGTGATGTTGGCTTCGTAGAATGAGTTAGGAAGCTTCCCCTCCTCTTCAATGTTTTAGAAGAGTTTGAGAAGGATCTATATTAAATCTTTGAATGTTTGGTAGAATTCACCAGGGAAGCTGTGGTGAATTTTATTTTTGGGAGGTTTTTGATTACTGGTGGTTTGTCTATTCCTAGCTGTCTATTCTATTCTAAATCCTTACTGGTGATTTGTGTATTCAAATTCTCTATTTCTTCTTGATTCAGTTTTGGAAGGTTGTATGATTCTAAGAATTTATCCATTTCTTCTAGAGTATCCAATTTGTTGGCATATAGCTTTTTGTAGTATTCTCTTATAATCTTTTGTGTTTCTGAGGTGTTTGTTGTAATTTCTCCTCTTTCATTTCTGATTTTACTAATGCAGGCCTTCCTTCTTTTTTTTTTTTTTTTTGGTGAATCTAGCTAAAGTTTGTCAATTTTGTTCATGTTTTCAAAGAACCAGCTGTTGGTTTCATTGATTTTTTTCTATTTTTTTTAAAGTCCCTATTCCATTTATTTCTGCTCAGATTTTTATTATTTCCTTCCTTCTACTGATTTTGGGCTTTATTTGTTCTTCTTTTTCCAGTTCCTTTAGGTTCACTGTTAGATTGTTTATTTGAGATTTTTCTTGTTTGTTGAGATAGGCCTGAATTGCTATAAACTTCCCTCTTAGAACCGCTTTTGCTATATCCCATAAACTGTGGCTGTCGTATTTTCATTTTCATTTGTCTCCAGGTATTTTTTGATGTCCCCTTTGAGTTTTTTCATTGACCCAATCAGTAGCATTTTGTTTAATCTCCACATATTTATAACTTTTCTGATTTTCTTCCTATAGTTGATTTCTCATTTCATACTGTTGTGGTCAGAAAAGATGCTTGGTATTATTTCAATCTTCTTACAAATGGAGACTTGTTTTGTAGCCTAATATGTGATCAATCCTGGAGAATGTTCCATGCTTGCACACTTTCTGTGTGGTAGTCAACAATCACTATTTGATCACTCATTGCTTGCCATTCAACAAGAACTCTTCGTACACTCACTCTACACCATCCAACATCCAATCCTTGCACTTCAACTATTCATTATTCAACCCTCTGTCTTTGCATATTCACTGTATCCTATTCAACAACCACTTTATACACTTTGTTCACTGTGAGCAATTTAAGTCACTTTCCCCATTCAATGTGTGCAATTTAAAATATCTTTTTACTCTGTGTAATAAAAAATCACACCCTTTGTACACCCATTCTGCCCAGTCCAATTTCCACTCCTTGCATTCCAACAATATGCCATTCAACAATCACTCCTTGTGAACTTACTGTATACCAGTCAGCAAATTGTTTGCATATTCACTCTAAGAACTTAAAAAACACTCTTGGAACACTCATTTTGCACCATCCAAATTCTATTTATTATAAACACACTCTGCTCACTTTAAGTGATGCCACAACCAGTCTCTGCACAGTCATATACACAAATCAACTTCCACTTCCTGTAACACACTCTGAGACATCAAAAATCACCCAAAGCACACAAACTGAGTGCTATTCAACAACCTCTCTTTGCATACTTCTGCTCCAGCCAAGCTTTACTCTTTTCACCTCTACTTCTTGCCATTTCACTGTCATTCCTTGCACACTGTGTGCTATTCAACAGCTTATTTGGGCACAATTTCTGTGTGATTCAACAGCCACTCTTTGCACACTCACTATGCACATTTAACAATCACTATTTACAAACTATCCAAGGTTGTGGACTATCCACCTCCAAAGTTGTGCAGGTGACCAACCTCTCAGGTACACTCATTTTGCACAATCTAACTTCCACTCTTTATTACCAGCACTTGGGATTTCAACACTCACTCTTGGCACACTCAATATCTGCAATAAATACTGTACATACACTCATTCTGCTCCATGCAACTTACAATTCTTGCCCACTCACTCTGAGTTGTTCAACCATCTCTCACACATAGCCTGTGTCTTATTTAACAATCACAACTTATCATTCACTCTTTGTGATTTAACAGCCATCCTTGCACATTCATACTAAATAATTCAACAACCACCCTTTGCACATTTATCCTGCTCCATACAACATCTGCTTCTTGTACACTGTTTGCTATTCAAACAGCACTCTCTGTAATTATGCTGTATGCTATTCAAGAACAACTCCATACACATTCATTCATTCTGCACCATCCAAATTCCACTCCTTACCTCCATGGTGTGCCATTCAACAATCATTCATTACACACTCCCTGTGTAAAATTCAACAACCACGTTGTGTACTCTCAGCTAGTCCAATCAACCTCCATTTCTTGCATACTCACTATTTTGCATTCAACAGTCACTCTTCACACACACACTGTATACCATTTGATATCCTCTACGTACACACCTGGTGTTTCAACAACTACTCCTTGCACTCATTATCAGCAACCACTCTTTAGACACTCACAGTATGCAATTCAACAACCACTCTTTGCACATTCATTATGCACAGTCCAATTTTTCTCTCCTCAAATGCTTACTGTGATTCAAAAGCCTCTCTTGACACACTGATTTTTCTCCATCCACTTACACTCCTTACACACCTACTATTGGCCATTTAACAATTATTTCCTCCATACTCACTCCATATGAATCAACAAGCAGTCATTTAAACATATTCTGGATCTTCCACTCTTTGCACATTCATTCTGTGCAATTCAACAATAAATCTTCACAAGCTCACTGTGTACAATTTAACTTCCATTCATTGTGTACTCACTGTATAATCCAACCTCCACTCTACACAGGTGTACCCCATCACCCAACTTCAAATTCTTGCACACCAATCTTTGTGTATTCAACAACCACTCTTTGCACACTCATTCTCCACAATCTAGATGCCACTCCTTTCAATCAATTATTTGCTATTCTACAATTGCTCCTTGAACACACACTGTGAGCTCTTCTTGACCTTGACCTTGATTTTTATTTTGAACGTTATCTTGACAGTGGACTTGATCTTCCCTTTGATGCTGACTTTGAAATTTACCTTGACTTTGACTTGATTATGACTCAAACACCTATTACTGCTTTATGTCCACACCATGTCTTGTTTAAATTTTGAACTTGAATCCTTTACATTTAGCTGGACTCTGATCTTTACCTGAATCATTGCTATGATTCAGACACTCATTCTTTCTTTTCTTTTTAAAATTTTTATTGATGTCTTAATACTTTATAACATTGGGGTTTTAGTTGTACATTATTATTTGTTTATCACCATATGAATGCATCCCTTCACCCCTTGCACACTTCCCCCCAGTAACCACCATCCAGTTCTCTCTGTCTGTGTGTTAGTTTATATTCCACATATGAGTGAAGTCATGTGGTGTTTGTCCTTCTCTCTCTGGCTTATTTCACTTAACATAATACCCTCTAGGTTGATCCATGTTGTTGCAAATGGGACAATTCTGTCTTTTTTATGGCTGAGTAGTATTCCATTGTGTGTGTGTGTGTGTGTGTGTGTGTGTGTGTGTGTGTGT
Source organism: Tapirus indicus (assembly GCA_031878705.1). NCBI lineage: Eukaryota > Metazoa > Chordata > Mammalia > Perissodactyla > Tapiridae > Tapirus > Tapirus indicus. The sequence continues at coordinate 150,734,329 of CM062920.1, read as the reverse complement.
GTGTATATACCACATCTTCTTTATTCAATCATCAGTTGAGGGACGCTTGGGCTGTTTCCACTTCTTGGCTATAGTGAATAATGCTGCAATGAACATAGGGGTGCACAAGCCTCTTTGGATTGTTGATTTCAGGTTCTTTGGATAAATACTCAGTAGGGGATTGCTGGATCATACGGTATTTCTATTTTTAACTTTTTGAGGAATCTCCATACTGTTTTCCATAGAATGCACCAGTTTGCATTCCTACCAGCAGTGAATGAGGGTTCCCGTTTCTCCACAACCTCTCCAGCATTTGTTGTTTTTTGTCTTGGTGATTATAGCCATTCTAATGGGTGTTAGGTGATATCTTAGCATAGTTTTGATTTGCATTTCCCTGATGATTAGTGATGCTGAATATCTTTTCATGTGTCTATTGGCCATCTGTATCTCTTCCTTGGAAAAATGTCTGTTCATATCCTCTGCCCATTTTTTGATTGGGTGGTTTTTGTTTCTGTTGTTCAGTTGTGTGTGTTCTTTATATATTATGGAGATTAATCCCTTGTCGGATATACGATTTGCAAATATTTTCTCCCAGCTGGTGGGTTCTCTATTCATTTTTTTTGTGTGTGTGTGAGGAAGACCAGCCCTGAGCTAACATCCGTTGCCAATCCTCCCCTTTTTGCTGAGGAAGACTGGCTCTGGGCTAACATCTGTGCCTGTCTTCCTCCACTTTATATGGGACGCTGCCACAGCATGGCTGACGTGCGGTGTGTTGGCAGGCGCCCGGGATCCGAACCTGCGAACCCCGGGCTGCCAAGCGCGGACGAAACCGCTGCGCCACCGGGTGGCCCCCTCTCTATTCATTTTGATCCTGGTTTCATTTGCCTTATAGAAGCTCTGTAGTCTGATGAGGTCCCACTTGTTTATTTTTTCTTTTGTTTCCCTTGTCTGAGTACACAGGGAATCTGAAAGGATCCCTTTATGAACAATGTCAATTAGTGTACTGCCTATATTTTCTTCCAGGAGTTTTATAGTTTCAGGTCTCACTTTCAGGTCCTTAATCCATTTTGAGTTGATTTTTGTGTATGGGGATAGAAGATGGTCTACTTTCATTCTTTTGCATGTTGCTGTCCAATTTTCCCAGCACCATTGATTGAAGGGACTTCCCTTTCTCCATTGTATGTTCTTCACTCCATTGTCAAAGATTAGCTGTCCATAGGTGCATGGTTTTACTTCTGGGCTCTCAATTCTATTCCATTGATCTGTGTGTCTATTTTTGTACTAGTACCATGCTGTTTTGATTACTACAGCTCTATAGTATATTTTGAAATCAGGGATTGTGATGCCTCCAGCTTTGTTCTTTTTTTTTTCAGGATTGCTTTAGCTATTTGGGGTCTTTTGTTGCCCCATACGAATTTCAGTATTTTTTGTTCTATTTCCATGAAGAATGTCATTGGGATTCTGATTGGGGTTGCATTGAATCTGTAGATTGCTTTAGGTAGAATGGACATTTTAACTATGTTTATTCTTCCAATCCATGTGCATTGAATATTTTTCCATTTCTTTATGTCTTCATCAATTTCTTTCAATAGTGTCTTATACTTTTCATTGTATAGGTCTTTCACCTCCTTGGTTAAATTTATTCCCACATATTTTATTCTTTTTGTTGCAATTGTGAATGGGATTGTCTTTTTGAGTTCTCTTTCTGTTAGTTCATCATTAGCATATAGAAATGCAACTGACTTTTGTAAATTGATTTTATACCCTGCCACTTTGCTGTAGTTGTTGATTATTTCTAGTAGTTTTCCAATAGATTTTTGGGGGGGTTTCTCTGTGTAAGAGCATGTCATCTGCAAACAGTGAGAGTTTCACTTCTTTGTTGCCTATTTGGAGTCCTTTTATTCCTTTTTCTTGCCTAATTGCTCTGGTAAAACCTCCAGTACTATGTTGAATAAGAGCGGTGAGAGTGGGCACCCTTGTCTTGTTCCTGTCCTCAAAGAAATGACTCAGTTTTTCCCTGTTGAGTAGGATGTTTGCTGTAGGTTTGTCATATATGGCCCTTATTATGTTGAGGTACTTTCCTTCTATACCCATTTTGTTGAGAGTTTTTATCATAAATGGATGCTGGATCTTGTTGAATGCCTTCTCTGCATCGATTGATATGATCATGTGGTTTTTATTCTTCATTTTGTTAATGTGATGTATCACATTGATTGATTTGTGGATGTTGAACCATCCCAGCATCCCTGGCATAAATCCCACTTGATCATGGTGTATGCTCTTTTTGATGTATTGCTGTATTCGGTTTGCCAATATTTTGTTGGGAATTTTTGCATCTATGTTCATCAGCGATATTGGCCGGTAGTTTTCCTTCTTTGTATTGTCCTTGTCTGGCTTTGGTATCAGGATGATATTGGCCTTGTAGAATTTAGACACTCATTATTTCCTAGAAAAATGTCCAGAACATGTATAGCATTAACTATGAAGTAGAATTTAAACTTGACTTTGATCTTGAACTTGATTTTGGCATTGACCTTGGTATTTTTTGCCCTGTTAAGAACCTCTTCCTGCCCCAAAGTAGTATCTACCATATGCAGTGTAAAGTACAAACATCAAGTTGAACAGCACATGAAATTTCTCTTTGACCTTGATGTAAATGATGATTCAGACCCACTTCACATGCAGACCATGTATAGCCCTGATTGTAAACTTGAATTCTATTTGGACCTTTGTTTTGAACTTACTCTTACTCTTAACATAGACTCAGGCTTTGAAATTTAGCTTATTATATCTTTGAACTGATCTTAGCTTTGAACTTGACCTATAATTAAACCTTGCCCATCAGGCTCCAGAGAAAAGGATAGCAGGGCCTTGTGGGGTCTGAGGGTAACCACAATTCAAGCCTCCTCATCAACGATGCAATGCAGGAACTGCTGATCACAAGATAGTGCTTGGTGGCCTAAGGTAGGCCCTATACAACATGCCTGGAGGGCCTGATGACTGAGTGTAGGTGCTTGGGTATAAACTGTGCATGCATGAGCCAAAGTGACTAAGCATCCAGGTTTCCTGGGATTTATCACTGGGTCCCAGCCATGTAAGACAGAGTGAATCACAGACAGGAACTTCTGGGGGACACTATAGGCTGCCAGGGTTTACCAATTTTCAGTAAAGAGATGCCTGTTCCCCTGAAGCTTGATCTCATGGAAATTCATTAGCCTTGTCTTCCAGGACAGTGCTGAGGACAGAGCTCATGAGAAACACCTGGGAGACATCACTTGCACAGAGGCCTGTGTATCTTTGCTGCACAGGGCCATAAAGGGTCTGGCTCAAATGACCTTCCCCACTTCCCATCAGGAGTGCAGTGTGGTAAACCAGTGGCACAGGAAGTTGGCCTGCCTGGCTGAGGCAGTCCCCATCTTACAGGCCTAGAAGGCATGGATGCTTGAATACAGGTGCTGTGGTAGCCAACTGCAAATGCACAAGCTGCACTGACTAGGCAGCCAGGCTCCCTGGGATTTGTCTCCAAATTTTGGCTATGTAGGGATGGTCTGGGCAACAGGCAGGGGCTTCAGGGGGACACCATGGTCTTCCAAGGTCCAGCTAGCTCCAAAACAAAATTATGAACACACCTGAACTCAGATCTCATGAGATCAGAACCAGATCTCCTGGGATCTTGGAGCCATTGCAGTCCAGACCTGGGCTACAAGGGATGGGAGACAGTTGGGAATCAGGACTGCCAGTCAGCCCTCAGGAGAAGAAGAGGGTATTATGAGGTCTGAGGGCAACCACAATTTAAACCCCCTTATCAACTGAGCAACATGGAAAACCACCAGTCCCAGGAAAGTGCCTGGTGGGCTAGGTCAGGCCTTATCTAACAGACCTTGAGGGCATGAGGACTGAGGGCAGGTACTTTAGTGGAAACTGCAATTGCATGGGACAAGCATGACTTCACATTGAGGATCCTTGGGATGTTTACCCATTACTGGGACATGTAGGGGCACCAGGTCACAAGCAGGAACTTCTGGAAGAGAGAACATGCAGCTGAGGTTCACGCCACTAAACAGGAGATACATCTTCTCTAAAGCCAGATCTCACAGGAATTCCTTAGCCTTGCCATCCCAGACAGTGCCAGGGAGTCAGCTCATGTGAAAAACCTGGAAACATCACTCCCAAAGAAACCCCGTGTATCTTTCAGGCACAGGACAAGTAAGGGTCTGGCTAAATAACATTTCCAGCTCAACATCAAGAGTTCAGATCAGGAAACCACTGGCTTCAGAAAGATGGCTTGCTAGGCTGGGGCGGCTTTCATTTCACAGGTCAAGAAGCCCTGGATTCCTGAACACAGATGTGGCTGGAAGCAACTGCTCATGTGCATGCCATACTGAATAGGTATCCAGACTCCCTGGTATTGATTGCCAGGTCTGGCACATGTAAGGATAGTTCAGGCCACAGATGGGATCTTCTGAGGGATAATCCAGACTGCCAGGGTCCTTCCAGTACCAAAAAAGAATTACTATTTCCCCTGATGCAGATTTTATGGGATCAGACAAGCAGAACTCACTGGATCATGAAAGCCATGCAGGGCCTGCTGGGAGACAGCTGGGAAACATAATTGCCAGAGAGGCCCCAGGGAAAAAGGAGAGCAGGTCCTCATGGATTCTGAGGGTAACCACAATTCAAACTTCCTCTTCAATTGCCCAAAGCAAGAAGCCACTGGCCAGAGGATAAGGCATGGTGGGCTAGGGCAGGCTCTATCCAACAGGCCTGGAGGGCCTGATGACTGAGGGCAGGTGCTTGGGAGCAGCCTAAGCATGCATAGGCCAATGACTCAGCATCCAGACTCCCTCCATTATTTCCCAGGTCTCATGTTATAGGGAAAGACCAGACCACAGAGGAGGTCTCCTGGGTGACACAACATGCTGCCAAAGTCTAGCCTGCACCAAAAAAGAGATGCGTGTTTCCTGCAAGCCAGATGGCAGAGGATTTCCTCAGCCTTGTCACCCTGGGCAGTGTCAGGGAATCAGCTCATGAGAAGCACCAGGGAGACCTCACTTCCACAGAAATGCTGTATGTCTTCCCAGCACAGGGCCAAATCGTCCGGCTCAAACAACCTTCCACTCTCCACGTCAGGAGCGCAATGAGGGAAACTGCTAGCCCCAGGAAGATGGCCAGATGCACTGCAGTGATCTCCATTTCACTGGTCAAAGAGCCCTGGATGCCTGAAAGAAGGTGCTGAGGAGCCAACTGTGTTTGCCTGTGCCACAACTCGGCCTCCAGACACCCTGGTATCAGACATCTAGTCTGGAATGCCACAGGCAGGAGCTTCTGGGGATTCATCCAGGCTGCCAGCATCCCTTCAGCTTCAACAGACAATTAATAATTCCCCTGATGCCAGATCTCACATAATAAGGGAGGCAGATCTCACAGGACCTCAAATTATGAATGCCAGAAAAACCCTAGGAAAAAAGGATAACAAGGCCTTATGGGGTCTGAGGGTAACCACAGTTAAAATTGCCACTTCAGTGTCACAAAACTGGCAACCTCTGGCACTAGGGTAAGGCCTGGTGGGCTAGGAAGGCCCTATCTAACAGGTCTGAAGGGCCTGATGACTGAGGGCAGATTTCCCCATGGGTGGGTCAGCTTGACTCAGCATCCTGTCTGTCTGTAACCAGTTCCTGGGTCCTGATCAGATAGGGACAGACATAGACCACAGCAGGGGACTTGGGGGTGACACACCCTGCTGCTGGCATCCAGCTTATGCTGAAAAAGAGTTGCCTATTCTCCTGAAGACATATCTAATGTGATTTCCTCAGCCTTGCCATCCCAGACAGTGCCCAGGAGTCAGACCATCAGAAACACTGGGAAACCTCATTCTCCCAGAAATCCTGTGTATCTTCTCAGCACAGCACCATAGTCTGGCTCAAAGGACCTTCCCCAATCCACATCAGGCACGTAGTGGGGGCACCACTGTCCAAGTAAGATGGCCCACTGGGCTGGGTCAGCCCCATTTCAGAGGTGAAGGAGCCCTGGATGCCTGAATGCAGGTGCTGTGGGAGCCCACTGTACATGCCTGTGCCACAGTGACTAGGCATTCAGACTCCCTGATGTCAGTCACTGAGTCTGGCACATGTAGGGAGAGTCTGGGCCATGGGCAACAGCTTCCATGGGATAATCCAGGCTGCCCGGGTCCTCTGGCTCCAAGAGTTACTAATTCCTCTGATGATGGATATTGTGGGAACAGGGAGGCAGATCTCATGAGATCTCAGAAACCATTCTGAGCCTCTCCAGGGCTCCGTAAGATGGAGGAGAGTTGGGAATCATGATTGCCAGACAGTCCCCAGTGTAAATAAAATGCAGACCTCACGGGGACTGAGGGTAACCACAATTCAAACCTTTTCTTCAATGACTCAAAATGGGGAACCACTGGCCCCTAATTAATGCCTGGTAGGCTAGTCAGGCCCGATCCATCATGCCTGGAGGTCTCGATGACTACAGGAATGTGCTTGGGTGCAAACTGCCCATGCACAGGCTGGGTTGAATCAGCATCCAGGCTCCTTTAATTTTTTCCTGAGCCCAGTATAGGGATTGACAAAACCACAGGGGGTCTTCTGGGTGACATACAGTGCTGCCAAAGTCCAGCCCATGCCAAAAAGAGCTGCCTGTTCCCCAGAAGCCAGACGGCACTGGATTTCCTTAGCCGTGCCACCCTGAGCAGTGCTGGAAAGTCAGGTCGTGAGGATAACCTGAGACCTCACTCCCACGGAACCTGTGTATCTTCCTGGCATGGGGCCAGTAAGGGTCCAGCTCAACGACCTTTCCAGGTCTGCATCGGAGTACAGGGTGAGAAACTGCTGACCCAGGAAGATGGCCTACTGGGCTGGGGCAGCCCCGATTTCATGTGTGAAGGAGCCTGGGATTCCTGAAGCAAGAGCTGTAGGAGCGCACTGCCCACGCACATGCCACACTAGCTAGGCATCCAGACTCCCTGGTGTTGGTCACTGGGTTGGGGTCTGTAGCAATAGTTCAGGCCACAGGCAAGAGCTTCCATGGCATAGTCTAGGCTGCCAGGGTTTCTCCAACTCTAACAGAGAGTTACCAATTTCCCTGATGCCAGATCTTGTGGGCTCAGGGAGACAGATCTCATGAAATCTCAAAAGCAACAGAGATGCTAATTTCCTTGATGTCAAGTCTTGCAGTACCAGGAAGGCTATCTCACAATTGCACTCAAGACAATTCCAGGCCTCTCCAGGGCTCCTTGGGATATAGACAGCTGGAAATCATGATTGCCAGACAGGCCCCAGGGTAAAAGGATAGCAGGGCCTTGTGTGTTTGGAGGACAACCACAATCAAACCTCCTCTTCAGTGGTGCAAAGCGTAAAAACCCTGGCCAGAGGATAAAGCCTGGCAGGGAGGGCAGGCCCTATACAACGGGCCAGGAGGGCTGACGGCTGTGGACAGGTGTTTTGCTATAAACTGTGCTTGTGCAGCTCGGGTTGACTCAGCATCAGGTTCTCTCAATGCTTTTTCCAGGTTCCAGCCATATAGCAACAATTCAGACCACAGCGGGAGAGTTGTCAGGGACACAGAGTGCTTCCCAGGTGCAGCCCATGCCAAAGAGATTCCCCAGGAGCCAGCTGGCACGGGATTTCCTCAGCCTTGCCACCGCAGGCATTGCCAGGGAGTCAGGTCATGAGAAACACCTGGGAGACCTCACTCCCACAGAGACCCTGTGCATCTTCCCTGCATGGGCCATGAAGAGTCTGGCTCAAAAGACTTTCCTTGCTCTGCATAAAAACTGCATTGGGGGAAACCACTGTCCCAGGAAGATGCCCCGCTGGGCTGGATTGGCCCCCATTGCACAAGTCAAGGAGCCCTAAGGCCCTGCAGGCAGGTGCTGCAGGAGCCAGACGTGCATGCATGTGCCACACTAACTTGGCGTTCATGCTCTCTGTTATTAGCTGCCAGGCCTGGGATGTGTAGGCATAGTCTGGGCCGCAGACAAGAACCTCTGCAAGATAGTCCAGGCTGCCAGGGTCCCCCCACAGCTGCAACAGAGGTATACTAATCCCCCTGACGCCAAATATCACAGGATCCAGGAGGCAGAACACACAAGACCTCAGAAACCATTCCAGGCCTTTCTAGGGCTCCGCAGGATGGAAGACAGCTGGGTATCATGTTGCCAGACAGACTTCGATGTAAAAGGATAGCAGAGCTCCCTGGGGTCTGAGGGTAACCACAATTCAAACCTTCTCTTCAATGGTGCAAAGCAGGGAACCACTGGCCCAGAATAGTGCCTGGTGGGCTGGGCAGGTGCTGTCCAACAGGACTGGAGGGTCTGGTGATGGATGCAGGTGCTCAGGTCAACTGCATGTGTGTGGGCTGGGATGAATCAGCATCCAGTCTCCCTCATTCTTTTCTTGGGTCACGGCCATATAGGGACAGACTAGACCACAGGTGTGGGAATTCAGGGCACACACCATCCTGCTGAGGTCCATACCATGGCAGAAAAAAAGATGCTTGATTTCCTGAAAACAGATAACACAGGATTTCCTTAGCCTTGCCATCTTGGGCATTGCCAGAGAGCTAGCCCATGAGAAACACCTGAGAGACCTCACTCCCACAGAAACACTGTGTATCTTGCCTGCACATGGCAATAGAAGATCTGATTCAAATGACCTTCACTGCTCTGCCTGAGGTGTGCAGTCGGGGGAACAGCTGACCCAGGAAGATGGACTGCTGGATTGGGCCAGCTTCAGTTTTACACGTAAGAGGCCTAGGTGTCTGGAGGCAAGTGCTGGTGCAGCCAACCATGCATAAACTTGCCACATGAGCTAGTCATCCAATCTTCCTAGTATGAGTGACCAGGTCTGGGGCATGGTTAGGGATAGTCTGGGCCACAGGCAAGAGCTTCCATGAGATAATCAAGGCTGCCAGGGTCCCTCCTGTTCCAACAAAGTGTTACTCATTCCCCTAATGCAAGATATGGTGAGATCAAGGAGGCACATCTCTCGTGGTCTCAGGAGCAACAGAGAGCTATGAATTCTTCTGATGCTAGATCTAGAAGGATCAGGAAGACATATCTCACAGAAGTCAGAATCAACAGAGAGTTACTAATTCTCCTAACAGTGACAATAATTATAATATTTTCATATTTACACTTATATATATGTGTCAATATTATAAAATTTATGTGACCTACATTTTTATGTATATTGACTAAATTTATAAGATATTTAAAATACTTAATATAATTGTATACAGTCATATTTCTAAATGGTAATAAAAATAATTATAACTACTACTATTATTACTACCTTCCATCTCTGGACTGCCTCCCACACCCCAACCCCCAGCCCCTGACCTTCATCCCTCACCCCTCACCTCTCTCCTCCTCCTTCCTCTCTCCTCCCATCCCCAACTCCAGTGTGGCCCACCCAACCTGCTGATTAACCTCTTTGAAAACTATAAAAGTGACTGCCAGTCAGGTGGCACCCAGCAACTGGCATTATGGTCAGCATTAGGGATCAAGATCGGGATTGAGGGGCTGCAGGGACACACCACCAGCCGTCCAGGTGCCTG